>CM067298.1:127632185-127689685 GCA_034231615.1 Meghimatium bilineatum | reverse complement strand
TCGGCAACCTATGGCACGCGTGCCACACTTGGCACGCCAATCAATTTCAAATGGCACGCAGACTCTTCACATTCTTCTCGATATGTGATGTTGGCACTCTGAATAATTTGAAACTTTAAGTTGGCACACAGTTAACAAAAGGTTGCCGACCCCTGCCTAAGACCAGGGGTTCGTAAAAAATACTCTATCGTAGACCACCTATATATATTTGTTCTTCATTGAAATTCAAATATGTATGCCCATTATCTTTGTTTTAATTTAAAATGTAAAGGTTCATGTTATTTTCGAGTCTTTGCGGGCACACTGTGAGGATCATACGTACCTCAAGGTATCATGCGTTTACAGTTTAAGAACCGCTTCCTTGGAGTAAATCTTACGATTGACGCTTTAGATCAGTTGCTCCCGAATATTTTTGCCCCGCAAACTCCTTGCCGATTTTTTGGTGTTCCATATAAACCCCCTCCAACCAAACATTGTATTTACCTAAACATATTCACTTTGATTGTGTTTTGATAGCTGTCACAGTGTTTATCACTTTGTTACAGTTTGTGTGTGTGTGTTTATTTTTGTGTGTGTGGCTAGGCTGGTAATTCTGTCTGATGGTTCATTACCCTTAGCACTCGTGTGTCCAGTTTATTTATCTGCGCCCCACAAGTGGTACTGTCACGTTTATCTGCGCCCCACAAGTGGTACTGTCACGTTTCTTTCCTGAGCTGAGCCTTTTGTGTAGCGTTTTCTTTAAAGTTTCTTTCTACTTCATCATTTTCTTCGACATTTGTTCTCAAACTCCTTTCGGTTATCAGGATGCATTCCTCAAAAATAAAAATATTCTGTGATATTGTTTAAAGTTTGCTGGTATATCTGCGGCTTTTCACTCGACACATGTGAATTGAACATTGCATTTCTGAGTCACGTTGATATTATACAGAATACAGACAGCCACTGGACAAGTTCTCCTTAACCTTTTTCTTGTGGCATGTGTTGCAAGCAACAATGCTACTATTCATTGTTACTATTTTTTAGAAACGTAAAACGCGAGCACCCATTGATTAAATGTCATTTAAAACTCCTTATATCCGCTAAGATTATAATACAGCCATTTTGGTAGAGCCTTTTTACCAGGAAGTCAATAAAACCTCATTTTTTAAATAAATGCTTCTACATACATTACGGCATGGCAGGAAAAACTTTACGGAGAGAGTTAATGTGTATCCCTTGTGGTGAGGTACGCTGCTTACAACTACGGACGTGAGACCAACAGTTTGGTATATCGTTTGGATTTTATTTTTATTTTTTTTTTCCGATTAAGATTTTTTTAACCATAAAAAATAGTGGAGATCGTGGTTTAGATAATCCTGTTACCAATACTCCGACATTTTTTGTGTGTTCAGAATTGTATCTACTTCATGCAGGGCAAATCATAATTAACTGGGAATGTGTATCTGAGGGGAAAAAAGGAACCGAAGTACTCAACAAAATAACAAAAATTGACATTTTTTTTATGCGTAGAAAAAAACCGTTTCAAGAAGGGAAGAGAAACTTGATGACAATCTCAAGAGGGAAAATTGTTAGAACAACATGAGAGCTGAGACATCAATGAAATCAATAAGCATAACATTTGTGTGAGATTTGTTTCCCCTGTTCTGGATTCAGCAGAAGTTCACTTTCATTATATCTTTGTAATTTTACGTATATGATTATTTGGTGGCCAATGGCAAATCTATGATCAATGGATGGGATATATCCGTCTTTCTGCCTGATACATCCGACTTCAGCATATATGTGGTTCACTTTGTCCATACTCATGTGGTTGCGTCTCTGGGTCTCACCAATGGTCCACTAGACAAACCACCCATGCAACAGAAAATCTTAGTAGATGACATGCCATTATATTGAGGTTATATCTACTTATAGAGGCTTCATGGTACGTCATCTATACAATTATGCTTCTTAAGCTTTTATTTTTTTGTTGAAATGTGTTTCTTGTTTACTTGAATATATGTATGCACCCGCTGTGGTTGGGGGGGGGCAGAGATGTACTGTTATGAACTGGGAAAGAGGAAACTGACAGCACTGTTTTTTTATATGGCTGAGACCCATCATAGAGGCACAGTGACTCAGGACGTGACAATCCTTTTGACTTAAACATTTGGTTGCATGCCTGGAGCAATAGAGAAGTTCGGCATAACCAGTAGTCAATTGGTGGCGGGGAATGAGCATAGTGAATCCTATCTTGGCTACAGTGGCTAGGAGTAGTGCATAGGTTGAAACCTACCATCTTGGAGGTGTGATAGTTATTCTCTGGCTCTGGCCCAGGGTGGGCCGAAAATCCACATACTTCCCAGTAATATAATGCCATTTAGTAGCATTGGGTCAAAGGAGATGAGCCCATGGACCGCTGGATCAGCAACCAACAAACTTTGTCCATACATTGGATGAGTCATACCTTAAGGGGACATACGACACTTTTCTAAAATCACCTTAAGTGTTTACCGCGTTAATCATTCCTTGTCCGGCGTCAGGTCACATTATTTCACAGATTCCAATGGTTCAACGGGCATAGAGGACTGGCTTCATTGTAATCGAGTGTCCCGATATACACTCCATCTCTCACAGATTTGGCAAGCCGACTGTCGAGAGTGCCACTTATACCACGTAACTCCGTAGCTTCGAGCGATTTTTCTTCTTCGTCGTCCATTCTCAAACTCCCGCTGCATCTCTCTTGTAGCAGTACATGCTCCTACTAGATTTCATTCTCAAACTCCCGCTGCATCTCTCTTGTAGTAGGACATGCTCCTACTAGATTTTATTCTCAAACTCCCGCTGTATCTCTCTTGTAGAGCAGGACATGCTCCCACTAGATTTTATTCTCAAACTCCCGCTGTATCTCTCTTGTAGCAGTACATGCTCCTACTATATTTCATTCTCAAACTCCCGCTGCATCTCTTGTAGCAGGATAATGGTCCTACTAGATTTCCAGTAGGATGTAGTCCAAAGAATGAAAATGCTATGTGTCGCCGTTTTGGCCGACACATCCGTCCTCGGCGGAGCTTCAAATTACAACCACATACAGAGAAATATACCCTTTGTAATCACGATGTCATGTTTTGTGGCGAAGCCGTACAGCGCGCATCTGTGATGGCCAAGTTTCCGAGTTCGATCACCGCCACACGCAATTGTGCATCCGGACCGTTCAGAAAGCAATGGCACACTACTAAACGTATTTATATTGCTAGAAAATCACTACAGCCAAAAAATGCTGGGTTGATAGATACGTCCTGAATAGGATATTCTACCAACTTAATCAAGATGTCACAATACTTAAAGAATGTTTATTTTATAGTTCATAGTTCTTTCACTAAAACGAAGATATGAGAATAGTAATAGTACGTGAGACGTGGAAAATGTGGTGTTTTAGCGATCTCACATCTGGTCTCTGAACCTCCCCATATTTAGTTGCTTGTGTGACAACGGGTCTGGACTTGTAGTTCAGGGTAGAAAGAATAGGACCACTGTCTTCTTTCCATGTATTTCTGTGGAGTAGATTAAGGAACGTTGGTCGATGGGCTGACAACCAGTTAACTGTGAGAAATCCTCGTTATTTCATATCTTGCCTCTATTTCTTACAATTTTCTTCTGTAAAATGGTCCCAATGAATGACGAAAAGAGTCCAGCGGATACTGCGCCTTTGTTTATACGTATGATCTTTGTCAAAGATCTGAAAGTGAATGATGAACTACTTTCACCAGAAGTCTATGCTGGTCTGGTGGGTAGATCAACATGACATACTGCTGCACTGGAGTTCATACCTTTAGGGACTAAACTTGCATAAATAACCCTCCCCCCCCCAATCCAACACAAACAAGACATTGCTACAACAAAGTGTATAATTGGTCGAGTGTCACAACGAGTATCCAATTGATGAAGATCTGTGCTGTTGTGACAAATGATATGGGAATGTTAAGAGCTACCTACTTCCATGTAAAGGGATTATTTCATCATCATCACCACCGCCATAATTCTCATATTATAGTAACACGTGTATTTTTGTGTTTAATGTTTCGTTTAGTATTTCAATCATTCTTTATATATTTTGGTATATGGATCTATACATTGTAATCTTCCTGTGTTTGTTATGTGTTTTAATTAATTTTTTAGGGAGGGGGGAATTCTTTTAATTTGTATTCGATCTTCGTCTTCTTCAGCGCTAATTCTCAAACTCCCGTTGGATTTCTCTTGTATCAGGACCATGGTCCTATTAGATTTCTAGCAGGATGTAGTCCAGAGAATAGAAATGCGTTTTGTCGTCGTTTTATTTGCGCCAATGGCCCAACACATCCGTCTTCGGCGGTCATTCGATCTAATATAAAAAAATTTAATGTTTTTGTTGGGGGGGGGGGTAATTTGGTTTGTCGTTACAAATGTTGTGTGTTTTTTGTTTTGGGAATAATTTGTTTGGTGCTGTAATTCATATTTGAATTAGTTGTTTTGAACTTATGCGCCTTTGGGAACTGTGTGTGATCTTTGGGAACTATGTGTGATCTTTGGGAACTGTGTGATCCATGCCCGTAGTTACGGGGAGGTGGTAGGTATGATTCAATTCCTCCCTCCCCCCTTAGTAGAACACAAGATGAATTTTAGTACTAGGAATGTAGTCAAAAGCTTGGTGCAAATACCACACCTCCCCCCCCCCTCTCTTTTTTTATTATGTCTTTTTTTGCAACAATGGTCGCTACACTTCTCTTTAAAAACTTTAAAAATAAAGAATTACATACGAAGAAATGTTACTCTCCCTTTTTAAATATCAACCGCTGCCCCCCCCCCCTCCGCCTAACTTCCTTACCTACTGGAATATTACCTACGGCTCGGGTGTGATTCAAAGAGGTCAACATTGACACCACCAAATTGTTGCAGTCTTTGATAGGAGTAACATGTACTGCATACAGACTGGCAGAGCATGCCATACACCATGACCATCGATATTTTACACATCTACTGAAACATTCATTGTGAATCATCTTTCTAAAATAATGCATTTGATTTTTTTCCGTCATTTTCATTGGTCACATTGTGTATAATTTGTGTCGACAGCCAATACACATCACGAAAATAGTCTAGTACATCACTTTGGATGGATAATTCCTAATGAACCAGCAGTTTATGATATTTAACGTTGGTCACGCTACTACATTCACACAAATTGTGATCTGGGAAAATAAATAATATAATCTGTAATATATATGAAATTGGTAGCACATAGTTTGATATAAAAATACTGTTCATAAATTGTCGTTTTGTAGCCGTGCAGATTTATGGGTGCTTTCAGTATTGAAGCTACCTGGTAAGTTACAGCATTGGCTTTCTGACATCTTGTTATGATCTCTCTATCGAGTTTATCACCATCTGTGAAGACCCTTCCTAAATATAATGCCCCATTTAACATATGAAATTAGAGCTTCATCGCGAGGCTTGGTGATGGAAATAAACAAGTCTAATTATTAGACTAATGTCTAATGAATACATACTCGTATTGTGCGTATAGATTATAGCATCACTATACGTTTTGATTGAACTTTTAAGCGTCAAAAAATTCGTACAAAACGTCATTAATTATCTTTTAGATCCTGTACGAAACGTTCTTAATTCTCCACCTTATTTTTTTTCATCTTTTCCTATAAATTGTCTAAATCCCTGTGTGTATCAGGGTAGACTAATATATAACAACCAGCTTCTTTGATATCTCTGATATCATTCAAATAACACCTGCCATGTGTATACTCTCAGTATACTCTCAAACTAGGCGAGACATTGATTACAAATAATATTCATTTTTCCTATTATGACATATTGGTCTTCCATATCTCTCGGGTTAATTACTTACCCTAAGTGGCGTTCAAACAGTGCTTGTCAACAATAGATGAATTACACTTAATATCCTCTAACTTAATGACATACAGATTAGTTCATAGTAACAGCGGTTCCAGGGATGTGCAGATCAAGTTCAGATCATAAACAGTGTGTTACTTATTTTGAGTTTAGTGCCTCTTCCAGTGGTATGTTGTAACGTGGTTGGTTGATTCTTGATCTAGCGGTAAGTTGTAACGTGGTTGGTTGATTGCTGATTCAGTGGTATATATAAAGTGGCTGGTTGATTGCTGATTCGACAATATGTTGTAACATGGTTAGTTGGTTGCTGATCAAACGATGTGTTGTAGCGTGGTTGGTTGGTTATTTGTTGACCCAGAAGTATGATGTAACGTGGTTGGCTCCAGATCCAGCGGTATGATGTAACGTGGTTGGCTCCAGATCCAGAAGTATGATGTAACGTGGTTGGTTATTTGTTGACCCAGAAGTATGATGTAACGTGGTTGGTTGGTTGTTGATCTAGCTGCATGATTTAACGCGAACAAAATATTTATATTTCAATACTTGATTTTTAGTTCATTATTTTATGTATTAAGCTATTTTTAATAACTTTTCAGCATATTTTTATCAACATGTAGCTTGAGACTATTAGGGGTCTGTTTGATGTTTGAGTCTTTGAAATTTCAGTAAGTTATGTTTGAGTAGGTGAAGTTTGAGTAGGTGAAGTTTGAGTATGCGAAATTTGAAGTTCGAGCATGTCACGTTTTCAGCACATAAAGTTTGAGCATGTGAAGTTTGAGTATTTAACTTTTTAGCATGTGAAGTTTGAGTGGGAGATGTTCTAGTGGGTGAAGTTTGAGTAGGTGTAGTTTGAGTTGGGCATGATAAGTGTATGTAGGAGTTTAAGTATGTAAAGTTTCAATATGTGAAGTTTTGTGTATGTTAAGTTTGAGTATGTGAAATTCATGTGAAGTTTGAGAACCGCCACAGCAAGCATTATAATGCAAATAAATGATTCAGATATTAACTAAAAATCAATATATTTATATATTTCGTGTATCTTATCGCATTTTCTATACTTATTTACATTTTCGCAATACCTCCTTTGCTCCTTCCAACTCTAATTTCTAGTTCTCTTTCTCACTCTTTCTTTCTCACTCTTTCTTTCTCTGTCTGTCTTTCTCTCTCTCTCTCTCTCTCTCTCTCTCTTTATCCCTCTTAATTTCTCTCATACTCTGACGGTATAGCTAACACGTTTTTTCATTGCTGCCATCAATAAACTTAAGAGTTCTAGTCATTGTACAAGCCTGGAAATAATTGGTTTCAAGTCTTTGATAGAGTTTCCCTTATCAATAGTTCGATGTGTTTTGAGTGCTGTAAGATCAGAACTTTGTACTCACAGCCCTGCCGTACTTTATCATTTCAGATTGTGTGCCGTCTTCACATTAAAGACAGAAGAGATCTGCTGTGGATCACTCAATAATGTTTACTCACTGCAGTAAAACTGAAATCCAACAGGCAAAGCTCGAAACAGAGCATCGAAGTCTGGCTAATTACTGGGAAAACACACACAAATAGGCGTTTTGACAAAACTGGTTTACATTTTTTTTTAAACGACAAACAAGAAAAACACTATTGACGTTCACATGACACAACTAATTGTGGAGATAACCCAGAAGTACTGACTGTAGTTATGGTCATGTACCATGATAAATTATATTCACATCTTGATTCTTCTTATCCACCCGTTTCTGATCTTTATAACGGTGTCATGTTTTCATATATAAAAGTTATATTATGTGTCAGTTGTTTGTTTGCTCAATTGGTTCTGTTTAAATTTCGGATTTTTTTAAATAAATCTTAATTCCTCTTCTTCTTCTGCGTCGTTTCTCAAGACTCCTGTAGATTAGCAGGATGTAGTCAGGATAACCGAAACTTTAATAAGTTATGTCTAACAATTTTGCTGCAATATCTGCGCCTTCCGGTTTAACATATGTGACTTCAGCAGGGCTTCTGGGACACTTCTACAACGTCCTTCGTCAAATATATTGAAAAAAGAGACTTAAATGGTTTGACCACTGAATAAAAATAACCCCATACTGACCAGCAACACCATCATACAGAATGAGAATGGAAATAACAAAAGGAAGACCAAGAAGAAGGTGGATTGATAGAGTTAACAACGTTCTGATGCGTCACACTACTACTGCACATGCGACTACATGCGACTGAACGTACTAAAATCCAGAAAACCAGTTATCCAGATAACTAAATCCAGAAAACCAGTTATCCAGATAACTAAATCCAGAAAACAGATATTCAGAGAACTAAATCCAGAAAATCAGTTATCCAGTAACTAAATCCAGATAGTCATACAATTCTTCGACGTCTAACAGCAAACACAGAGAAACTCATTTTATCTTTCTAACCATGAACTGAAAGATCAAGATGGAAGTCAAGAAACAGACGATAAACAGTATTTTTATGCCAACACTCTGCTATGAATGCTAGACTTTTGCGCTAACAGCAGCCCAGCAGAGAAAACTTACATCTGAGATGAAATGCCTGAGAAAATCGGCAAAAGTGACCAAACTATACAAAATATGAAAATATGAAATCAGGAGAGGAATCGATATAAGATCATGCACAGAATACATCGAGAAACAATAAATAAAATGGTTATGAGAATTATGAGAATTATTATAAACCTTATGAGAATGAGCCATAACAAATTAAGCATAAAACATAAAAAGACCAGGATACAAGGCCAGAGAAAGACCTAGAAAGAGATTAGATAGATAGATAGATAGATAGATAGATAGATAGATAGATAGATAGATAGATAGATAGACAGACAGACAGACAGACAGACAGACAGACAGACAGACAGACAGACAGACAGACAGACAGACAGACAGACAGACAGACAGACAGACAGACAGACAGACAGACAGACAGACAGACAGACAGACAGACAGACAGACAGACAGACAGACAGACAGACAGACAGACAGACAGACAGACAGACAGACAGACAGACAGACAGACAGACAGACAGACAGACAGACAGACAGACAGACAGACAGACAGACAGACAGACAGACAGACAGACAGACAGACAGACAGACAGACAGACAGACAGACAGACAGACAGACAGACAGACAGACAGACAGACAGACAGACAGACAGACAGACAGACAGACAGACAGACAGACAGACAGACAGACAGACAGACAGACAGACAGACAGACAGACAGACAGACAGACAGACAGACAGACAGACAGACAGACAGACAGACAGACAGACAGACAGACAGACAGACAGACAGACAGACAGACAGACAGACAGACAGACAGACAGACAGACAGACAGACAGACAGACAGACAGACAGACAGACAGACAGACAGATAGATAGATAGATAGATAGATAGATAGATAGATAGATAGATAGATAGATAGATAGATAGATAGATAGATAGATAGATAGATAGATAGATAGATAGATATCATCAAAACAACACTGAACAAATGTGTATTCGACACAGCATAGTCGACTCATCTGACCTTGAAGCTCCCACTCACCACTGCTACACTAAACGGCAAGTGTGGATATTCTGACCATCATCCACAGTGTGATTTGCAATATATAATTAGACCATGATAATCTACAATATAAGACATATAGGCTAATGAGAAGTCAGGCCTTCTAAAAATAAAGGGATACATGTTCCATTGTAGGGTAACAACCCTAAAAAGGAAGAAGGTGGCTGGAGTAATACGGGGCAAATGTCAAGCTAAACAAAAATAGGTAGATGTGGTACCAAAATAAAACATAAAACAGCCTAACAACGATATACAGGGTGAGACGACGTTTCGACTCAAAACCTTCCACAGGACAAATAAACGACTAGTTTACCTGCATATATCATCACCATTATCTGCTCATATTTTCTTCCTGCTGTTTGCTCTTTCTGCTATTCTAGCAGCATTGGCCTCTTACTCTCCTCTCTCTCTCTATCGTTTTCTCTCTCTCTCTCTCCCATCTGATCTCTCATACTATATCATTGTGCTCTTCCTTTACATTATGATTGTATGTCCGTAATACTAATTTCCTGTAACCTCTTTTGAAGTAAGTATTTTTTTTATTTATATTTAATTTACTTGCTATTATATCTTTTTTTTCCACTTCTCAGTTTCTTCTGTCCACTTTCCCCTCCTCACTTACCATTATCTTCTCCCCATACCTTCTTCTCTCCTGTCATGTTGCTCCATCTTTACTTCCTCCATTATCTATCTGCTATTGTCCTCCTCTCCTCCTTATTATAACCCTATATGTCTTCATGTACGATTTGTTTTATTGTGGTCATTTGTTTGTTCTGATGAAGTCTTTTTAGTCGAAACGTCGTCTGTCCCTGTATCTCGTTGTTAGGTTGTTTTAAGTTTTATTTTGGTAACACATCTACTTTCTAAAAATATTCATTTAACTATTCCCTTGATTTTCATTGGCCATCACACAAAATATAATCATAGGGACCAATTAAAATCACGAGAGAAGTCAAATTAGTCATTAAGAAGACTTGATTCTCTATGAGACAGTAGGTCTGATAATGTAGACGGCCATGGGTATACGTGATATTTATTGTCACCTTCTCTGTCACCTTACCTGTTCCTTTACCGATAAGACCTGATGATATATATTTCATATTATATTATAAATTCTAATTCTGGTCGATATATCGATTTCTTTTAGATTGTCTACTTTCATCTTATATGTTGCGAGTTTTGAAACAATATTTCTTTCAAATTTACATGATGCTCTATTTGTATATGTGCTTGTTAGTTCCAGCAACATTCCTGAACATGTTTTCATTTATATTTATTGCTACTAATTGGAGGATCAATAATTCCAATATTTCTAATATTTTGTGGCATTCATGTTTTGTAAAAACACACATTTACTATGTGTGCATCTAACTGTTACTCGCCATCTTCGTCAATATTTTCTATACCTGAGCAGTCAATGTTTTCCACTCCTGATAAATGTATGTTTTCCACTCCTGATAAATGTATGTTTTCCACTCCTGATAAATGTATGTTTTTCACTCCTGATAAATGTATGTTTTCCACTCCTGTGAAATCTCTACTTTCAACTCATGATGAATATATTGTGCACTTCTTGGAGATTTCTATTTTCCAGTTGTGTGAGACATATGTTCTCTACTTCTGAAAGATGTTTTCCACTTCTGAGAGATCTCTGGTTCCCACTCCTGAGAGATCATGCTTCCACTTCTGGGAGATCTATGGTTTCCACTCCTGATATATTTATGTTTCCACTTCTGGGAGGTCTATGGTTTATGGTAGGAAAACATACAATAAACAGTATAAAAACATGTTTAACATTTCCACCGTAATGTCTATTTCAAGGAAATACAAAACAAACAGCGAACAGACAATTAAAAGCAAAAAATCAATGGCAGTATCACAGAAACACTCAACAGCGGGCACTGAACGTCCAAGGTGACAATAACCAACGCGTACACAAGTATTGCCATATCATGCGCGCCTTCATGACAATACTTATATCAAGTAGGTCACTGTCACCTTGGGCATCTGTCCTGTTTAAGTCTTCCGTTTAGTGTTTCTGTGATTTGCCATTGATGTTGCTGTTTTTATTGTTTGTACACTGTTTTGTATTTTCTTGAAAAAGACCTTAAGGCTGAAACGTTGAAAATGTCTTGTATACTATTATTTGTATGTTTTCGTACCGATACCCCATAGTCCGATAGTCTGTGAGGCATCGTAAAACTCCGACAAAAGTTGTGTTCTACGTCAGTGATATTGTTATACAGTGTCATAGAAGTTTTAACTATTATCGGGTGTCGTATTATTGCTAGACCGTAGTACTGTCCCAATCGAAACGTGAATACAACAGAAATAGTAGGAAAAAATATCCAGTTTTTAAGTAAAATAAGTATAGTTCAGCCATCACGTTCTATCTTCAGTAGAAAACTAATGCAAGCCTTCAAACGTGATAATGTTGATTATTGCCGTGGTTTTTGTTGGTCAATATTTATATACTTTGTGTCTCCTACTCTCTGATCAACGAAATGAACGGAAATAATTGAAAACATAACGTAAATGAGCATGTTTTTATTATAATTGTACCTCTTCTCTATTGACGAGGGTTACAGATCAGAACTCGCATCCATAATAGGATATGCTACCAATTATTTTGCACTGATAATTATATAGGGTGTCTAAATGTCGCAGTGCACTGACGTAACATAGATCAACACTAATTACAATTCATATGTTGTTGTTGTCGACATCCAATTGTTGATGAGTAAGGCTGTTTGTCTCAACACAATATAATACTTAAAAAGTGCAGGTCTTCTCAAGTTGACTTAATGATAAATACAATAAATTAGTGACTTTTAAGGGTTTATGCAGAAGTGGTTTTTTTCCTGGCAGTTCAAAGGTAAGGGCAGTCAATAAGGCCAGTCAAACTACAATACGAACTCTGACGTCGCTTCGGTTACCAACGCCCGAGCACGAGAGTTCACAATTCATATGACGCAGTGTTGCTATCTTCTTCTGCTATTATTCTCAAACTTCCACATATTAGCAGGATATAGTCCGGAGAACGGAATGCGTTGTGTTGCTATCAATGTAAATGAGTGAATGTCATTTTGTAGACACCCTTTACATGCAGTGATTTGCTGTTTGTTCTGGTGGGTCACCAGGCTTCACACCTTTGTCATAGTGATTTGTTGTTGCTTGCTGGTTGTTGTGGTGGGTCACTGATCTTAGCACCTTCCTCAGACAGATAGATACTCGTAAGAAAAAAAAAGTATTCTCTCTGCGTTCATTCTCATTGGTCTGCTTGTTAGCAGGAAATAGCACGATGTAGCAGGAAGTTGTAGAAAATAGTATAAATGAGCAGAAAGTAAGAGAAAGTAGCAAAAAGGAGCAGGAAGTAGTAGAAGCAGAAGGTAGCAGAAGGTACCAAAAAAAAGAGCACGAAGTAATTGAAAGTAGCAGTCATTGATAGTAGCAGGAAGTAACAAATGGTAGCAGGAAGTAGCACATAGTAGCAGAAAATAACAGGAAGTAGTAAATATTAGCAGGAGTGGCATATTGAAGTAGCAAAAATTAGAAAGAAATGGGAACTAGTATCAGAGATTAGAAGAAAGTAGCAGGAAATAACAATAATTAGCATAAAGTAGCAGATTGCAGTAGGACGAACATAATAATGCATTGTATTATTGTTTACAGTTTGGATGTGATAGTAAATAACAAATTTATTAGTAAAGAAACATTTTTAATAGGACACCTACTAGTTAAATTTACAAGTGCTAATGAATTATTATCTAAATCTATGTGGAGTTCATACCCACCATAAATATATAATTTTTTTAAATAATTGTATATTGTCTTTCCTATGTGAATGATGGCTGATATCATCCACACTTGCCGTTAAGCGTAGAAAAAGGGGGTGGACTCAATTTTCGTTCCAATCCCAGATGTGTTACCTTGGCTGCGTTATGTTTTTTTTCAAGATTATCTGAATGTTTTCTATCAAACTTGTCCTTGGTCTACCTTTGGCTTTGTGTCCGAGTATTCTTTTGTTATATGCTACTAGATTTGTTTGGACCCCTTCGGGACCCGTTATACTATGGTATTGTTTAGATTATGTATACATTGCTTGTCGATTTTCTCTTTGCGCTGATGATTCTAGCTCAGTTCGATGGCGATGCAAATAAGCATCCATATCAAGTCATGTTTGTCTTTGCTGAAATGTTTCTTGTTTAATTCGTCTTGTATGTGTGTCAGCATTCATAGTACGTCGATTTTGCGCTTGTTCTTACAAACCTATATCTATGCTCCACAATATTTGCAGCACGAATACGAGCGAGAGAATCCTGACTTTGACTACTCAATCTATTTGTGCGTTCATATGTTTTTGACGCTTTCTTGTGATTGGATCAACTTTTAAGCTGATAAACGAAAGGCGTGAAATGTACACAAATACTAAAACAGTAGCCATCATTAGACAGACACAGAAGTTTACTTGTTAATGCATCGTAAACACACTTAAAATCGCAACAAATTTCAAGACAATAATATTTCAATACAAAAATGTTGTATGCTTTACGTTGTTAGGAAGATATAATGTAAGGGCATCAAACGTTTTGATTGGATGTCACACTGAATTCCGTGAGGTATGCGCTATTTATAAAGCGTTCCAGACAGATAGAATGATAGAGTACGGCGTTTATATGTTAGATTATTGGTGTTTGGCTTGGCTTCATTCTGATAAGGTTACCGAACCATTTTACTTGCTGTCTTTTGATATGTTCAATACATAATATTATACCTACTCTTTTCCTAATTTCTTCATTTCTTATTTCATCTAGTTTAGTAACCATTTTGCTTTTCATTCACATATGAAGACTTTCTTTTGCTGCGAGACTGTTAGAGACCATGTCTGACATTGGTAGCAGTGTTGGTATAAAAATTGTAGATATTATCTGTATTTTGATTCCTATCTTGATCTTTGGGCGGAAAAGTAATGATGAAAGTTGGTAAGTCACTGTGTTTGCTTTCTGACGCCTAGTTTCTGCCAGCGTATACAAATTGCTGACCAGACTGTGTCTAGTCTTTCATTTTCGGAAAAAAATGCTATCTAAATATTTAAATTCTTTGACTTATTTCACTCGGTGTTGTCTATTGCTATAATCATTGGTGTTGTAGACTTTCTGGATGTCATTTTAAAAAAATATTTTTATTGGTAGGTAATTTTTTTTTAAACATGTCGCTAATAAAAATAACATTTTATTCATAAATCAAAGCTGTGCACATGAATATAATATAATAGTAAACAAATCATAAGTGAGAAAAAGACGACATAAAAAATAAATATCAGTAGCCAGTACATAGAATTTATTTTATTTTAAAAGCAGGCCAGTATAAACGTCTTGGTGGGCTGGATCTGGCCAGCAGTCCGTATGCTGCTTACCTCTGACATATTGTTTTAGGCTTATACTATTGTATTTATATTTATGTCACATATTTTATATGGCAATTATATACTAATTAGATATAATCATATATGCACAGACCAAAAACAGCTAGGAATCAAATGGGTAAACAACACGACCCTGGAAGATCCCACCTTCGCAGATGATATGTCTCTACTGAGTTCAACACACCAAGATCTCCAAGAAAAAACAGTAAGACTCAAATTTTTGGCGCAACAGATAGACCTGCAAATAAACACACATAAAACGAAAACAATGAACTTTACAGGCCTAATAGAATCAATTAAAAAAGATGACAATATACTAGACAACGTATCAAATTTCGTATATTTGGGAAACAAGATAACAGCAAAAAGTGGTACCAACTCAGAAATCAAGACTCGAATCGCTCTCGTCTCCAACGCCTTTAACAAACTTTCAAACATCTGGAGATCGAAGATCGCAAGTAATCACATCAAACTGCGACTATTCAATGCAAATGTGATTCTATCATTGACATATGGATGTGAAAGCTAGAAATCTACCGCAATAATGGATAAGAAGTAAGTTGTCTTCGAGAATAGATGCCTCAGAAAAATCACAAATACTAATTTGAAAGAATTCAAATCAAACGACATACTAAGAGAGAAGACAAAATAAGAATATGTGACGAACATCATCAGAAAACGCCGCTGGCCATACATCGACCACATACTTAGAATGAAGGAAGACATAATTCCACGACAAGTCTTCACGTGGACACCAGACGGAGAAAGAAAACAGGGGTGACCAAAAACAACGCTCAGAAGAACATTTATGAATGAATTAAAACCAACAGGCATACATGGACAAGACCTGCAATCCCTAGCAAGGACCGACAGGCATGGAGAACTATGACATCTGTCCTATGTGCCAAACTTGGCAAAAGAGGAAATGACTGATATATCGAATAACCCCTCTGCAACGTTTTTGTCCACCCCCCTTCCGTCATGAATAACAGGGCTTTATAATCAGAGTTAAACGATTAGGAATCTCTCTGACAACTCTATCAGAGTTAAACGATTAGGAATCTCTCTCTCTGACAACTCTATCAGAGTTAAACGATTAGGGATCTCTCTCTAGCAACTCTATCATAGTTAAACGACTAGGGATCTCTCTCTAGCAACTCTATCAGAGTTAAACGATTAGGGATCTCTCTCTCTCTGACAACTCTATGAGAGTTAAACGATTAGAGATCTCTCGCTCTCTCTCTCTCTCTCTCTCTCTCTCTGACAACTCTATGAGAGTTAAACGATTAGAGATCTCTCGCTCTCTCTCTCTCTCTCTCTCTCTCTGACAACTCTATCAGAGTTAAACGATCAGGGATCTCTCTCTCTCTCTCTCTGACAACTCTATCAGAGTTAAACAATTAGGGACCTCTCTCTAGCTACTATTTTCAGAGATGCATGAATTGATAAACATGTATTTAAACAGCATGTTATGCAATCATAATTAATTTTATATAAAAAGTGAAAGATGAATTTCATGGACAAGTATAACCTGTCAGATTTAGACAATGTTGATTGCCTTAATCCCAAGATGAGATTGCAGAATACACCGACTACCTAGCATGTTTGCGTACAAATAGTATGTATATGTTGTTCGTCCATCGCAAGTAATGATAACCATTTGTTACATCCACTTGTGTAATTCAGTTAGAGTTATTTCCATAACTATGAGTTCGTAGATGGCTTATAGCCGTATTCTAGCCGCAAATGTCATTGGAACGTTCGCACATGGCATGACCACTCTACATTATTTTTGTTCTACCCTTGACTTTATAGCTAATCTCTCTCTCTCTCTCTCTCTCTCTCTCTCACTCTGTGTGTGTGTGTGTGTCTGTGTGTGTGTGTGTGTGTGTGTGTGTGTGTGTGTGTGTGTGTGTGTGTGTTGTGTGTGTGTGTGTGTGTGTGTGTGTGTGTGTGTGTGTGTGTGTGTGTGTGTGTGTGTGTGTGTGTGCTGACATACTGTATTTCTACTTTCACAAGATGATGTGGATTTTTTAATTGTAGAACGCCATTTAGCTCTATTTTATGCAGGTTCTTTCCATCTATTTTAATTTCTTTTTCTAAGGCTTTTCAAATAATATTCAATGAATGCGAGATTCTACTTGGAAAATAAATAATACGCAAATACAATATAAATAATATGCTATATAAAACGGACATACGAAGTTTCGGTCTCAATGACCTTCCTCAGAAATCATAGACAATTTCAGACAAATTAAATATTTATCACCATATTTCTCCAATCATCACATTTTCCATCCGTCGATTTCTGTGGGTAAATACTAGCATACTTAATTTGTTATTATATAGGAAGTCAGGGTAAATATTTAGAACTATACAAATAAACATTTTATCCATTGACACAGCAGGTTGATTGGTTGATGAATATTAGGGAAAATATACACATGGTTAAATAGCAGCTTTGCGTGCATTAATATACAGAATCGACGTTTCTACCTGAAGGTCTTTATCAAGATAGGAACAAACAAACTCGGAATAGTATCAGAAAATGCAATGTGGACTATATGTCAGTCATGTGGTAACTGACATGTCAGGTAAACAACAAAAACAGTTGGTAGTGGTTGCTGTTGAATTAAAGTGTCTGCTTGTTGATGTTCTGTAATCTCATTTTGAGAAGAATTATGAAAATTCCATGGAAAGCAAAGAAAACTAAGGTGGAAGTCATCAGAGATGCTGTAGTGAAAAAAATGTTAAGCAGACAGTTATGATTTTTAGGACGTTTGATGACAAGAGCAAAACTTGAACATTTAGCAACCACTGGAAAGATCAAGGGGAGAAGAGACAGAGGAAGATGGAGAGAAATTTCTGGTTGGGTTGTCACTGTGGCATGAAAAATATATCACCAACTGAACTTATTAACAACACATGAGACAGAGAGTTGTGAAGACACATTATCGCCTACACTATTCGGCATAGCACTTGATTGATTGGTTTGTAATTAAAGACAGTTCACTGTGGTTATATTAGGTCGTTGGACCATTGATAGTTATGTGAAGTAAGTACATGGCTCACAGTCAACTTAATAAACACTCTAATGGAGTCACTTGGTGAGTCAGTAGTAGACTTTAATGGAGTCACTTGGTGAGTCAGTGGTAGAATCAAATGGAGTCACTTGGTTAGTCAGTAGTAGAATCTAATGGAGTTACTTGGTGAGTCAGTAGAAGAATTTAATTTCTTTTTTTAAGGCATTTTACATCAAAATTCATAAAAGTTTAGAAATTTGGACTTTGGTTTCGTTGTCAGCCTTTTTTCTATTAAACACTGCAATGACAATGGTATAACATAGACATTGAACTAAGTAAAAAATGCATTCGTGAAACAAGAAACACGGCCTTTACGTCACACATATTTACAAAGTTATATTCACGGCTCCGAGTCAAGTATGCATACATTTTTTCACATGGTCCAGACTCATTACATAAAAAGAAAATTTTGTATGTACTGCTTTTGTAATAAGATTGACTTCACTGTACTTGTGTTTCCCCATCTCAACAGGACAGCACGTTCTCCGCTCAAGTATCGATTAGGTCAGGTAACAGTAGGTAACTTTCCGTCTGTCCAGGCAATAGTATTATTACTGTGCTCTAAGAAATCTCTTGAATTAATAGTAAAGTAATGTAAAGTAACCCATAGCATTTATTAATGCCGTAGGGGTGTGAGATGTTAGCGATCTCACATTTCACAGGCTCTGAAAATGAGGGCGTTAGCCATCTCCTCTCCCTCCCAGTCTTTACTTCCCGGATTAATCCGGTACCCATTTAAGGCTGGGTCGACCTGGGAGCCGTTGCGATCTGAAAACATTTCCGCCTCAACTGGGGAATGAACCCAGGACCACTCATATGCGAAGCCAGTGCGCTAACCACTGCGCTAACGCGGCTCCCATGAATGAATACCTACAGGCAAATGAGCCCGGGGTAGACCTAAAGATACACTCAGAAGAACAATACTTATAGAAAGTAAAACAATCAATATTCTTACTATTCAAGAACAGACAGAATTGGAGAGATATGACCTACGCCCTAACTTCAGCGCAAAAAGAAAATGAATGAATAAGAAATATAAACAACGATCCATGGCAGTCATGGATGTGACTCACAGGGCCATTCTGTACAACAAAGATTCCTCCACAATATGTACAAGGTATCACAGACTCACTTGTATCATTGTGTGATGTTGTGTGTCCTCTTAGATGTGCAATCCTTGAACTAACTGCTATGACTTTCTACTTTGATTTTATACCATTTCTTATCTTTCCCCTCCATGTAACACAATTCAAGGCGTCATATTCCTATGTTACCTTATCAGTGTCTGTATCATAAAATATATTTTGCGCATGTCTTTGTACCGGAGTAGAAGTCGACCGGGACATCTTTCCCAGACTGCAACTCTCGATAAAGTAGATAATTGTGTCTCCTGCCATCTACATCATTCTTCATCTTCTTCTTCTGCGTTCTCAAACTCCTGCAGATCAGCAGGATGTAGTACGGAGAACGGAATGCGTTGTGTCATAGTTTACACCACTGCTACGATATCTGCGCCTTTCGGCCTGACACATCCGACTTCAGCATGACTTTGGGTCGCTGACACTATATGGGATAGGACAGCCAACTCCATCCCATAACATCCTTAGTCGCCTCGTACGACATGCATGGAAGGTAAACAGTGGTGCTATTCTTTGCTTCCCTTTAGGCCCACGATTAACACACGGGCGTACATCATTCTGTCTTCAAGACATCTGAGTCGGTTCAGACTGAGCCTATAAAATGTGATTTTTGCCTGTTCTTACCAGTAGAATTTTGTAACAGTTTATGTTGCACGCAGTTACAAAATATGTGTCTCAACGACATCGTTTTTCGATGGAGCATGTATCATACAAGATCAACAGTTCAAGCACTCGGCAATAATATTTCCATGTCATACTTTTCATCTCATTTCGATATCATAAACATGAATTTATTTCAGTCACAATCTTGATTAATTTCAGTCACAATCTGGATTTATTTCAGTCACAATCTGGATTTATTTCAGTCACAATCTGGATTTATTTCAGTCACAATCTTGATTTATTTCAGTCACAATCTTGATTTATTTCAATCGTAATCTTAATTGTATCTCATTATAATAATATTGGTGTTTCAGTGGCATAATCCTGATTTAATAGCATTCATTATATTGAATGTGTTAACACGTGTGCGACTTCCGGTAAAATGGCGCGAAGAAATAGATGTGTTATTTCTGTGACCACAAATGGAAGTTCAGTTCGGTGTTTCAGGACTATTCGTGTGGAATATGTGGTTTCGTTCTGTATTTGTTAGTTAGAGATTGCGGTGTAACCATGTGAATTTCCTGATACAACACTAAGACAGGATTAGCAAACCTTCAGTGAGAACACAATGGATCGTAGTAAAATGGAGGGTTTTCTGGAGACGACTAGAAAACGATGGAGCACCTAAACAAAAGAGGCGACAAACTCTACATTAAACTCAGCACACACGAGGGTCATCTCCAGAAAACTCGTCTACCCCTGACGCTGAAATGCAACAAAGGGTTTAGCGAATAGATAGATATATAGATATAATACGTGTTCCCAGTGGCGACCTACGGCTGCGAAACATGGACAATAAATAAACTGCAACCAAGAGAATGGAGACCTTAGAAATGAAGTGCTGTAGAAGAGTCATGAGAATACGATGGACAGCAAGAAAGACCAAATGGACGTGCTAAGAAAAATTAAAGTTCAAAAAGGCTGGCTTTTAAACACCATATTAAGAAGGAAGTTAGGTTTTTGTGGTAATGTGCGTAAAAAAACACGATGGCATGGGAAGAGTGTTGTTGGAAGGGACGATAGAGGGTAGTAGGGGCAGTCGCCGACCAAGATATCGTTGGACCAGAGATTCAGGAATGCCTGCACATGTCGCTGGAGGAAGCTGGACAACTTGCCAGAGATCGCTGGGATTTCAGAAATTCATAAGGAAGACAACATTCTGGAAAGAGAATACGTCACGTGATATAATAATATTTATTATCGTTAGACAACGTCATCGATCTAATTTATTTCAGTCACAGTCACTGATTTTGTTTCAATTCCACAATATTGATTTGTTTCTTCGATGCGACAATATTGATTTGTTACTTCAATGTGACAATATTGATCTTTACTTCAATGTGACAATACTGATCATTACTTCAATGTGACAATATTGATTTGTTACTTCAATGTGACAATATTGATTTGTTACTTCAATGTGACAATACTGATCTTTACTTCAATGTGACAATATTGATTTGTTACTTCAATGTGACAATACTGATCTTTACTTCAATGTGACAATATTGATTTGTTACTTCAATGTGACAATACTGATCTTTACTTCAATGTGACAATACTGATCTTTACTTCAATGTGACAATACTGATCTTTACTTCAATGTAACAATACTGATCTTTTCTTCAATGTGACAATATTGATCTTTACTTCAATGTGACAATATTGATCTTTACTTCAATGTGACAATACTGATCTTTACATCAATTTGACAATATTGATCTTTACCTCCATGTGTCAATTCTGATATTTACATCAATGTGACAATACTGATCTTTACTTCAGTGTGACAATATTGATCTTTACTTCAATGTGACAATACTGATCTTTACTTCAGTGTGACAATATTGATCGTTACATAAGTGTGACAATATTGATTATTATTTTAAAATCAGAATACATCAGTGAATTTTATTTTCGT
Organism: Meghimatium bilineatum; assembly: GCA_034231615.1. Taxonomy (NCBI): domain Eukaryota; kingdom Metazoa; phylum Mollusca; class Gastropoda; order Stylommatophora; family Philomycidae; genus Meghimatium; species Meghimatium bilineatum. The sequence goes on along the minus strand of CM067298.1, from coordinate 127,667,983 downwards.
ATATCTCTCCATATATTTTTCAGTGTAGTTATTCTTCTTGTGTATTCGTCCTCATACACTTTCAGATTATTAGGGTATAATCCAGGAGTCGGAAACCTATGGCGCGCGTGCCACACTTGGCAACCCAAGAAATTTCAAATGGCACGAAAACTATTCACGTTTCCTGTATAAAGTTGATTATAAATCGATTAGCGGGGTTTTAGCAACAGATTGACTTCAGATCTTCAGAATTATGGACATCAAAATTTGTTGAACTACGGAAGTCTCTGGAAAATGAAACTCAAGAAAAGTCTGCAACTATTCTCAGCTGTTGGACATCCCTTCCAAAATATTACATCTGAAGAAATTTTCTTTTGCTCTTCTTTCAGCTTTTGGATCAACATATTCCTGTGAGCAAATTTTCTCTCACATGAAAGCTGCTAAATCCACAGCGTAGTCGCCTAACGCCTGAACATTCAGAAAATTGTGTCAAACTCAAAGTGACAAAGTATGTTGTCGATATTGATCTACTAGCCAAGACCATGCAAGGACACGGCTCCCATTATTAATAAAAATGTTTTTTTTTAAAAATCATTCAAGAAACTCTATTTCTTTTAATGTTGTTTACAACTTTACATATTATTGAATATCACTATATATTAATTAATTAAAATATAAAAATAAAATATATGGTAATATAAGAATATTGGCCTCGCCTTGTATAAAATGATATGTGATGTTGGTACTCTGAATAATTTGAAACCTTAAGTTGGCACACAGTTAGCAAAAGGTTGCCGAACCCTGGTATAATCCATACAAATAAAAGCAGTGTATCCTTATTGACATCTGGACAGTGCTTATTTGCGTCTTTCGGCCTTACACCTCCGTCTTCGGCATAGTTTTTTGATTATATGATATATTGATATATTATTTTTATATAGGATAACTAACACTCCCAAAACCTGCTTAGCCACCTCTTAAGACATATATGGCAGACTACATTGTTGCCGTTCTTTGCTCTCATTTCGGTTCACAGATTCACACGGTCGGTCGTGTTATTAAAAAAGCACGTAATGAGTTGGTTGCGACTTATGCGCCCCACTATTGTCTTATTTCGGTATATACATGCAGATAGTTCCCGTTACTCGCTGGTTACAGTCACTCCACACTATTCTCTTATTTTAGGATATATTTCATTACTCATTTCATTCTTTTTGTTTATGTTGACAGAATCAAGGCGCTCAATTCTCTCTGCATCAACACAAGCTAGTTATTTCCCAGCCATTAAGATTAAATTATCATATAATCGTTTAGTTCAAGCAAAGTGTGATGTTGTTTGTGGCAATTCAGATATGTCTGTGTTATGTGGTCGTCGAGTGACCAATTGAGATTTCATCGAGAACTCATCGTCTTGACCAATTTTTGTTGTCGTTCTCAATGACCAAATCTTCGTTATTCTGAACATATTCCGTAGCTCCTTCCTGAACCTCGACCCAGTTACACAGTATAGAATAAAGTTAACCGAATTATTCACATACATTATAAGATTCACAACTGCATAGGCGAGCGTTTGAACGGCCTCCTCCTTGTGTGTGTGTACAGTAGTTGGTTGTGCTATTAGATACACACTTACTGGGGTTGTAGTAACTAGAAAAACCAGGTTCAAAATCAACATAACAATTGTCATGGATGAAGTTCTATCTCTACTGGTCGATGCTCCTAAGACACGTTTTTGATTGACACTTGCAGTATTTACTTGCAATTTGTTAGGATCCGGTTTTGTATCTACAGCAGCAACTTTTCGCATTTTTCGCCTGCTCGTCACAACCTTGACAGCGATACAAGAGTTACCAACTATAATAATACCAAAAGGAATCAAATTGTAAACATTCAAGTCAATCCACGGCCAAATATTTATGAAAAATAAGCTGTAATTGTTTGTCACATAAAAACATTTGTCTAATAAAGTTACATTTCCTTCCTGAAAAGTGATATCTCCAAATCCATAAATAATGTGACTGTTCAATGCCAGCATAGTTAACAAGATAACAGTGATAACTAGAATCGATGTCATCCGAGTACAGTAGTTCTTCACCTTGTGCGGGGCAAACACTGACAAAATGCGTTCGAATGTGAAGGCAACCAGAATCCAGACAGAAACATCCAGGGAGACATAGACTAGCCAAGATTGTATCTTGCAACCAAGGTTAGAGATATACCTTGTGAAATAGATAGAAAAATTTAAAATGTTTATAACGTGATGAATTGTATTGCATAGTTTGTGTAGGTATTTCTATGCACCTTGCACCTACATATCAATTATGTGAATCAATTATAACATATTATGTTATGTTATTTTATTTGATGTTATGTTATGATGTGCTATGCTACTCCATGTTATTATATTATTATATGACATTATAATATACTATTATATTATATTATAATATAATTAGTTCAACAGAAATAAGAAGCAGAATAGGCCAGCCATAACAACATTCAAAAAATGAAAAATATATTGTGTATATGACCTTGTCATTAGAGGTGAGAAAGAGAGTATGTAGTGCTATATAACCCCTATACTAACATATGGGTGCGAGTCTTGAACAATAAACAAACTGGAACGTGGGAAATTAGAAGCAATAGAGATGTAGTTCTACAGAAGAATGCTGAGAATACCAAGGACTGCCAGAAAAACTAATGTGAAGGTGTTGAAAGAGTCAAATGCGAGAGGAGCTTAATCAATAATATAAGAAAAAAAAGACAATCTTCATTTTCTTTTGGCCACTTCATGAGACATGTAGGTTTGGAGAACATAATCACAGCAGGCAAGATTGAAAGCAACAGAAACAGAAGGCGACAACTTGAGTAAAAAAAAATTAAACAGTTTAACAACCTGACATAGCAGGTAAACGACAATGATCTTGATACATAATGATGGAGATGGAGAGCTCTGGAGAGTCATGATCGCCTACGTCAGCCGGCTTGGAACCTAATGAATGAATTTTGTTATGTCATGTTATGTAGTGTTATGTTATGTTATGTTATGTCATGTCATGTTGTCTTGTCATATATTATTCCGCCGAAGACGCATGTGTCATGCCATTATCGCAAATAAAACGGCAACACAACATATTTCCATTCTCTGGACTACATCCTACTGGAAATCTTGTAGGACCATGGTCCAGCTACAAGGAGATCCAGCGGGCGTTTGAGAATATACGCTGAAGAAGAAGATATCATATTCATTCATTCATTTTCCTTTTGCGCTGAAGTTAGCGCATAGGACAGAGGTCAGATCTCTCCAATTCTGTCTGTTCAAAGCTATTCTGTGCAGTTCTTGAATAGTATGAATATTGGTTGTTTTACTTTCTCTAATAATTGTTCTTCTTCTGAGTGTTTCTTTTGGTCTACCCCTTGCTCTTTTGCCTGTAGGTATCCATTCAAGAGATTGGTGGTGTATTCTGTTGGTGTCTGCGCGTAGGACATGGTCGATGTAGGACCAACGGCGTTTTCTGATAACATCTGTGATGAAATTTTGATGTGTCTCTTCTCTGATTTTATCATTCGATTTGAATTCACTCCAATGGGTGTTAGTTATCCTACGAAGACATTTGTTCTCGAAACTCAGTAATTTCTTTTCTGAAGATAAAGAGCTTTTCCAGCTCTCACATCCATATGATAGCACCGGAATAACGCAGGATTTAAATAAGCGCATTTTCGTGCGTGTGCTTATTGACTTTGACTTCCAGATATTAGAGAGTCTGTTAAATGCACTTGATGCTAGGGCAATGCGAGTTGTAATTTCTGGCATGACATCACATTCGAGTGTTAATTTGCTTCCTAGATAGGAGAATTTCGATACTTTTTCAAGTTGTTGTCCATTTAAAGTAATTTCGTTAGGTGAATTGGTGAAGTCCATAATTTTTCTTTTTGCTGAATTGATTTGGAGATCTATTTGTCCTGCAATGAGTTTTAATCTATCATTTTTTGTGTGTGCATCTTGATGGTTTTCACTTTGATGTTATTACAGTATATGATATTATTATGTTGTATATATGATGTGTATGGTTTACTTCAGCACTCTCTTGTTTGTTTAGTAAAGAATTATTGAGGCATAACATTTCTATATAGTCCGCATTTATAGATTTGTTTGTATGTGCATTCTGAACCAAGGAAGCGAGTTGGGATATGTAGAGGATGAGATATGTAGAGGATGAGATATGTAGATATGAGATAAGTAGAGATGAGATATGTAGAGATGAGATATTTAGATATGAGATATGTAGAGATGAGATATGTAGAGATGAGATTTGTAGAGATGAGATATGTAGGGATATCAGACTTGCAGACATATAAATTACGTCAATGACCGTTTTAGACATCCTGTTAGATTGGCTATGTTACGAAATCAAATGTGTCAACAAATGGGTCACTGTACAAGGAAGGTTGAGAACGATTGGTCTACACAATTGTACACAGAAGCCAACTATTTATTCTGTTCGTTCATAATCATTTATTTCGTTGCGTGCTTGATTTGATCATTAATTAGTTTGTTAAGCTATGAGTCAGTCAGTCACTCATTCAGTTACTTCCTTCATCTATTGGTTACTTAGACAGTAATTGTTCGGTCTGTTGGTCAGTGAGGCAGTCGGTCGTATTGTTATATAGCTCGTTAGTTGATAAGTTGCTTGGTTGGTTGGTTGATTGATTAGTTATTTTAATGGTTTGTTTTTTTTATTAACTATTTGGTTGTATTGGTTATTCGGTTAGTTGGTTGGTTAGTTGGTTGGTTGGTTGGTTGGTTAGTTGGCTGGTTGGTTGGTTGACTGGTCGGTTGAGTTGCTGGTTCATTGGTTGGTTGACGGTTAGTTAGTTGCTCGGTAGGTTGATTGGTTGTTAGGTTGGTAGGTTGATTGGTTATATGGCTGACTCGCTGGTTCGTTGGTTGATTAGTTTGTGGTTGCTGGTTGATTTGTGGTTGGTTGGTTGACGGTTAGTTGGCTGGTTGATTAGTGGTTGGTTAGTTGTTTGGTTGGTTGACATGCTGGTTCGTTGATTGTTTGGTTGGTGGTTGGTTGGTTAGCTGGCTGGCTGGTTAGTGGTTGGTTGGTTAGCTGGTTGGCTGGTTGGTTGACAGGCTGGTTCGTTGGCTGGTTGGTGGTTGGTTGGTTGGTTGATTAGCTGGATGACTGGATTGTAGTTGGTTGGTTGGTTGACTGGCTGGTTGGTTGGTTAGTTGGTTAGCTGGCTGGTTGGTTGGTTAGCTAGCTGGTTGTAGTTGGTTGGTTGACTTGCTGGTTGGTTAATTGGTTGGTTAGTTGGTTGGTTGGTTGGTCAGCTGGCTGGTTAATTGATTGGTTTGTGGTTTGTTGAGTGTTAGTTGGCTGGTTGATTAGTGGTTAATTAGTTGGTTTGCTGGTTGGTTGGTTTGTTTGTTGAGTGGCTGGATCGTTGCTTAGCTGGTTGGTTGGTTGATTGGTTGGTTGGTTGGTTGACTGGCTGGTGGTTGGTTGGCTGGTTGGTTGATTGACTGGCTGGTTGGTTGGTTGGTTGGTTGGTTGGCTGGTTGGTTGATTGATTGACTGGTTGGTTGACTGGTTGGTTGGTTGGTTGGTTGATTGACTTGTTGGCTGACTAGTTGGTTGGTTGATTGGTTTGTTGGTTGGTTGGTTGACTGGCTGGTTGGTTAGTTGGTTCATTGATTGACTGGTTGGTTGGTTGGTTGATTGACTGGTTGGTTGACTAGTTGGTTGGTTGGTTGGTTGGCTGGTTGGTTGACTGGTTGGTTGGTTGGTTGGTTGTTTGGTTGTTTGGTTGGTTGGTTGGTTGGTTGGTTGGTTGGTTGGTTGGTTGGTTGGTTGGTTGGTTGGTTGGTTGGTTGGTTGGTTGGACAAAGGAAGCACAAAGTTTGTTTTCATACTGAAAGTGAAGAAGAAAAAAATGGCTTGATAACCTTTGAATGAGCTGTACATGTTTATTTGCTTCCCTTGAGTTAATTATCACCATGTGAAACAAATATTGAGCATTTATTGTGCATGGAATTTAGTCAGCGATTAATTATCAATTATTGATGTAACACTGTGATAACCAATTGTTGGGACACTGTCTCATAAACCACTTCACGAAACTAGACCAGCGGTTCTTACACTGCGTTACATTCTGTGTCCTTATAGCATATCCATGTGTGCCTTAGAGGTTATGAGTTAATTGCTGAAGCTAAAGATAATGTGCTCGACTTCAGATGCGTACAGTTGGGCTGGCGGTCCGTTCAGAAAGAAGTGACAAACTATTAAAAGTAAATATTGCTAGAAAATCACTACAGTCAACAGTCCAATAGGGCTAAAGTTGGTAGCTGATTTCAGCGTTAGGAATATGATAGCTTTCGCCATCAAACCCATAGCACTTCAGGGTCGTAGGGATGCCATTGTAGACACATCGAAAAAAAAGATTATAGTAATGTCTATCTCTTCTCAAACTTTGTATGGGTGTGGAGAATCATATTCTCTACCTTTCTTTAATATTACCAATCCTTACTTTTTTCTCTTCCTATTCTTCTTCTCCTGCCTCATCTACTACATTTCAGGCGCCCGTGTTGTACCAGGTGCTTGAACTTTTGGGTCAGAGTGCACTGTATTTTTTTCTAGACATATGGTAGGAGACGTTATGGTAAGTTTGGGGAGGGGAGAGGGGTAGGCTGACGACCTGTCATCTATGGAAAAAAAGCAGCATCATTGCTACTGCATGTTTTGTCTCGATTTTGTTAGTTAGGGTTAGTGTTATGTTAGGGTTAGTGTTATGTTAGGGTTAAGTTTGGATTGTGGTAGAGTTAGAGTTAGTGTTATGTTAGGGTTAAGTTCGGATTATGGTAGAGTTAGAGTTAGTGTTATGTTAGGGTTAAGTTCGGATTATGGTAGAGTTAGAGTTAGTTTTATGTTAGGGTTAAGTTCGGATTATGGTAGAGTTAGAGTTATTGTTATGTTAGGGTTACGTTCGGATTGTGAGAGAGTTAATGTTATGTTAGGGTTAGGTTAGGATTGTGGTAGAGTTAGTGTTATGTTAGGGTTAGGTTAGGATTGTGGTAGAGTTAGTGTTATGTTAGGGTTAGGTTAGGATTATGGTAGAGTTATGGTTAGTGTTTTGTTAGGCTTAGGTTAGGGGTATGGTAGAGTTAGTGTTATGTTAGGGTTAGGTTAGGATTATGATAGAGTTAGAGTTATGTTAGGGTTAGGTTAGGATTGTGGTAGAGTTAGAGTTAGTGTTATGTTAGGGTTAGGTTAGGCTTATGGTAGAGTTAGGGTTAGTGTTATGTTAGGGTTAGGTTAGGGGTATGGTAGAGTTAGTGTTATGTTCGGGTTAGGTTAGGATTATGATAGAGTTAGAGTTAGTGTTATATTAGGGTTATGGTAGAGTTAGGGTTAGTGTTATGGTAGGGTTAGGTTAGGATTGTGGTAGAGTTAGTGTTAGTGTTATGTTAGGGTTAGGTCAGGGTTATGGTAGAGTTAGGGTTAGTGTTATGTTAGGGTTAGGTTAGGATTTTGGTAGAGTTAGAGTTAGTGTTATGTTAGGGTTAGTTTAGGGTTATGGTAGAGTTAGTGTTAGTGTTATGTTAGGGTTAGGTCAGGGTTATGGTAGAGTTAGAGTTAGTGTTATGTTAGGGTTAGGTTAGGGTTATGGTAGAGTTAGGGTTAGTGTTATGTAAGGGTTAGGATTATGGTAGAGTTAGTGTTATGTTAGGGTTAGGTTAGGGGTATGGTTATGTGTTCGCTGCTTGATGTCTACACTGTCAGACAAGTATGAATTAACTCAACCGTTGTCTGGTGGTCCTCTTTAGTTCTATATATGTCTGGTTGTTGGGTTGAGCAGTATAAAATAAAGGTATAGTTAACCACATAGCATTTATTAATGCCGTAGGGGTGTCAGATGTTAGCGATCTCAGATTTCAGTGGCTCTGCTATATGAGGGTAGTAGTCATCTCCTCTCCCTCACAGTCTTTAATTCCCGGATTAATCCGGTAACTAATTAAGGCTGGGTCGAACCAGGTGTCGTTGCAGTCTGAAAAACATTTCCGCTTCAACTAGGGAATGAATTTAGGACCACTCACATGCAAAGTCAGTGCGCTAACTACTGCTCTTCGCGGCCCCCAATTATTCACACTGGGGAAAGTTTTGCAAAATATGTTTATTGGTCCGTTCATCTGTTCCACAAGTGCACAATGGTGTGGCACACAATCGCATCCTGTGCACGTGTTTGTTCAGTCTTTTGTGTCTTGTCCTCAGGCGAAGAATAATCACATATCCTTGTCGATTTATGTAGTGGTATGCATTTATTATCATGAAATGTTATCTTCTGCAATTCTGCATGATATTTTTCTAGTACTTCAGCATCAGTACCCCAATGTTTTATCTGCGAGCGTACAGTGGTGCCTTCAATATATCACAAATAATGGAGGATGCACACGATACTGGCAATGCTGACAGTTGTTGTTACTCTCATTAATTTTGAAAATGAGGGTTAAGTTGATTAATATGAAGTCATTTTACTGACATTAATGTCATACAATACTGTTGATTGTAACTGATAACCTTGTCATGTTATATTTTGAAATGCTGTTCGGTGTTGTTGTTGTTGTTTTCATTTCACTTAGATTCCTTCCAAAACATAGTTCTTAATGTCTTTTTGAAGGGTATACATTTAAAAATCACAAGTTGAAATAACAAAAAGGTATACATTTAAAAACTACCGAGTTGAGACAACAAAAAGGTATACATTTAAAAACCACTGAGTTGAGACAACAAAAAGGTATACATTTAAAAACCACCAAGTTGAGACCAAAAAAAAGTATACATTTAAAAACCACCAACTTGACACAACAAAAAGGTATATATTTCAATCAATCAGTCAATAAACCCGTAACCCTTCAGGGTCGTAGGGGTACCACATTGAATGCCTCAGCACACAGAATCCTCCAGCGAATTCTATCCTCAGCGATGCGGATGAGTGTGGAAATATCTTGCCCTGTCCATTCCTTGATGTTGTCTGTCCATGCCTTTATTTGTCTTCCTCTGCTTCTTCCACCCCTGACAGTTCCCTGCAGTATTGTTTTTGACAAAGAATCGTGCCTACATACATGTCCAAACCATGCTAGTTTTCATCGTTTCACTATTGAAAGCAATGGTTCCTGGACACCTGCACACATCTCTACATTATTTCTTACGTACACATTAGTCTTATGTTCCCTATAGGAAATTCGTAGAATTCGTCTATAGCATTTGTACTCGAAAGCCTGTAATCTTCTCTCCATGTCCGCAGTGAGTGTCCAACTCTCACAACCATACAACACAACAGAAAGCACCAGCGACTTATACAGTTTGCTTTTCACTCCAACACTGATGTTGCTTTTCCTAATTACTGTTAGCCTTGACAAGGACGCTAAAGCCATCTCCAAACTTATTTTTAGTTCTTCTTTGCAATTACCATCGCTGCATATACTGGATCCGAGGTATTTGAAGGTATACATTTACAAACTACTAAATCGAAACAACAGAAAGATTGTGTGGCAATACCTGATATCAGTGCGAGAAACTTCTCGAATAAAATGTCGAAACAGGCCTGTGTATAACACACACGTGTCTGCTAGAGAGAGTGCTATCAGGTAAATAGAAGCATTGGATGATCGCATATTTTTCCTGCACATAACCAGAATGGTCAAGAAGTTTCCTATGGTACCAAAGATGATCAGCATCGGAGATATTATCTGTGGAATAACAGAGTTGATGTATAACATGTATTAGTTTTACAATCTCATTTTCTTATAAACTATCAATATTGTCAACACACACATGATACGGTAAACACAGACTTCCAAAGTACACATGATAAGGTAAACACAGACTTCCAACACACACATGATATAAGGTAAACACAGACTTCCAAAGCACACATGATACGGTAAACACAGACTTCCAACACACACATGATACGGTAAACACAGACTTCCAACACACACATGATAAGGTAAACACAGACTTCCAAAGTACACATGATAAGGTAAACACAGACTTCCAAAGTACACATGATAAGGTAAACACAGACTTCCAAAGCACGTATGATAAGGTAAACACAGACTTCCAAAACACACATTATAAGGTAAACACAGACTTCCAAAACATACATGATAAGATAAAAGCAGAATTCTAAAACACACATGATAATATAAACACAGACTTCCAAAAATAAACATGTAAATAAAAGTAGGTATTATTAATTATTATTATGTAGGATTAGGTTTGTTGTTTGTTTGTTTCAGAACGCCAGGAATTGCGAGCGATTAACTCTTACTTCCCATGTTCATTGAGTTCGTTTTTCTTAGCTTTCTTTCATACCCAGGAAACTTCAGCTTTCGGCTTAGTGCAATGCTTATGTAAGGAGCCTTCTACTCAGTGGTAGGTCTAAAATTGTATAAATGACACGCTACAAAGGTTCCATAAGAGAGCCTCAATATAACTGCATGTCATCTACTAAGTGTTTCTGTTGCATGAGTGGTTTGTCTAGTTGGCCATTGGTGCGACACACAGATACAACCATTGGTGCGACCCAGAGACACAACCATTGGTGCGACCCACAGACACAACCGCACGCCTAGGTATTATTAGTTAGTATTAGATATTATTAGGTGTGTTGGTTACCCTCTTCTCACGCGAGACATGTCCGTGGGTACTCAGATGTCCGATGCTGATGGCTCCGGTTATATGTCTAGTGTTCTTTTTAACATTTTTGTTAGATTTTCTATACGGTCTGTCTATCCTCAGTACCTATTCGCGCATTCTCGATACTGGCCTGTAATGTTGTATCTCAAAATACACCGATTGTGCTGACTCCGGGAGAGCATTAACCATGTCTGAGATCCATTGGCTAGCAATCTGTTATGTCAGTGAAACTCGCTAATCTGTCGGCTCGTTCTTTTCCTTCCACCCCAGCGAATACGGGGACAAAGATGAGAGTGATTCGCCTCAGTGATGTCCACTTTTTAGTCCTCTCCAATTACTCAAACAATCACCTTTTTTTTAATTTTCTGAATCATATTTACGATAAGAGCAAATCTAGATACAAGCAAGGACTCACATCGAAAATTTGACACAGCGTTGCGGTATTTTCTTTACTGTTGTTGATACTGTTTTTGTTGTTGGTGTGGGTTCTTGCTTGTTATTTTTGTTGTTAATTGTTTTTTCTTGTTGCTATTATTGTTGTTGTTATAGTTGTGGGTTGTTGTTTTGTGTTGTTTATTATTTTTGGTTGCTGGTTATTTTTGTTGCACTTTCTGTTATTGTATCGATCCCCCGGAATTGCGAACGATCATCCCTTGATTGCTATGTAGAATGAGGTGATGAGATCTCCTGAGTTGTATTTCATACGCTGAAAAATCCATCTCTCAGCGGCGTGCATCGCTTTGAAAAATATCACCTACACCGAGGGGATGAGGTCGTTACAGTAAGTGCGAGGCTAACTTCCTAGTTATACTAGTGAACAGCGGTTCACCACCTGGTACCCAGTTGGACAAGTTGTCACCCGTTGCGCTCACACATGTATAGAAAATAATTAGTACTGTGAAGGAAATCCAAACAATGGTTGGGAAACCATCGACTCATACTGTGACGTGAAATTTTAAACAGTTAGTCCTTGTTTGTGTTTAGATTTCCGTGGACAAAAAGGAAACCCGCCGAAAGTATTACTCATAGCACGTAACTCCGATACTTCAAGTTTTTCCAAGATAATTCACAGATAATCCCATGGAATCTCTGAAAATTTAACTTGTAAGAAAGACTAAACAACCAGTTTCGTCTTATGACCTCATGAATTAATATAAGATGTCTTAAACATTCTGTCACAGACATCCCTCACGTCAGATAACATTTTTCTAATGTTACGTATCTGAAGATAACTAATATACCTAAGCCTTCTTATGGTCCGTGCCGTGTGACTATGGCTTTCAAGATATCTTCATTACACTTTTTATCTGTCCATGGTGTTCTTAACATTCTTCTATAAAACCACATCTCTGGTGCCTCTATACAATTTTTCCTTATGCTGCTGAGTGTCCAAGATTCACTTTCATACATCAGAATTGGTTCTATATAACTTTTAAGAACTCTCTGACCGTAAAAGACAAGCATGTATTGCATACACACCTAACACTCAATACGATAAAATATTTCCCAAGGCACATTTTGGAAATAAATGTTTTGAATGAAGCACATTGTGTCGATTCTACAAATGTTTTGAATGAAGCACATTGTGTCGATTCTACAAATGTTTTGAATGAAGCACATTGTGTCGATTCTACAAATGTTTTGAATGGAGCACATTGTGTCGATTCTACAAATGTTTTGAATGAAGCACATTGTGTCGATTCTACAAATGTTGTGAATGGAGCACATTGTGTCGATTCTACAATTGTTTTGAATGAAGCACATTGTGTCGATTCTACAAATGTTGTGAATGGAGCACATTGTGTCGATTCTACAAATGTTTTGAATGAAGCACATTGTGTCGATTCTACAAATGTTTTGAATGAAGCACATTGTGTCGATTCTACAAATGTTTTGAATGAAGCACATTGTGTCGATTCTACAAATGTTGTGAATGGAGCACATTGTGTCGATTCTACAAATGTTTTGAATGGAGCACATTGTGTCAATTCTACAAATGTTGTGAATGGAGCACATTGTGTCGATTCTACAAATGTTTTGAATGGAGCACATTGTGTCGATTCTACAAATGTTGTGAATGGAGCACATTGTGTCGATTCTACAAATGTTTTGAATGGAGCACATTGTGTCAATTCTACAAATGTTGTGAATGGAGCACATTGTGTCGATTCTACAAATGTTTTGAATGAAGCACATTGTGTCGATTCTACAAATGTTTTGAATGAAGCACATTGTGTCGATTCTACAAATGTTTTGAATGGAGCACATTGTGTCAATTCTACAAATGTTTTGAATGGAGCACATTGTGTCAATTCTACAAATGTTTTGAATGGAGCACATTGTGTCAATTCTACAAATGTTTTGAATGGAGCACATTGTGTCAATTCTACAAATGTTTTGAATGGAGCACATTGTGTCAATTCTACAAATGTTTTGAATGGAGCACATTGTGTCAATTCTTCAAATGTTTTGAATGGAGCACATTGTGTCGATTCTACAAATGTTTTGAATGGAGCACATTGTGTCAATTCTACAAATGAGATGTTGTGGCTGAGTATACTTGGACTTTAAATAAACAATATTTAGAAAAATAAATTCATTTGAAATAAAGTGTTATGGAAAGATCATACGAATATCATAAACAGAGAAAAACAAGAACATTGAAATTATTGAAACTAAATGATGGGTGCATTCTAAATACCATCATAAGAAGGAAGCTACAGTATTATGGAAACTTAAAGCGACATGATGGTTTCGAATGGCGGATTCTACAGGGTGGAGTGTCAGGAAAGAAAAAGAAGACTAAGAAGAGGATGTACAGGTGACATCGAAAAATGTATGAGCATGTCCCTGGTCAAGCAGTCTTACTTGTTCGGGATTTTTGGGCTTTCAGAGAATCCACGACGATGACAACTTTCTGAAAGAATATGTCACATGATATATATATCACGATTAACACTGAACAGATTTCATTAAATATCATTGTCATATTTATTTAAAACTTTTTTTTTTAATGAGACATTCTCTAATGCCCTCAACTCTTAACTTATCTTATTTAACTTAACATGTACTCACTGTCCACAGATAATGCGCTATCTGTATTTCCTTCGTTCCATCCTCGTCCGCCATACTTCTCAGACCGAAAAACAAACTCCTGTTGATATTGTGACTGTCCCGTACTAACGAGAACTAATTCACTTAGCGTGTAAATATTTATAAATAGAATGTCACACTGAGCGCGCAAGAATTTCTGTCACTTCCGCAGTTAGCATCATGAATAATTATGTCTCTGCCGGTTGCTACCACTGATAACCGTATGCGCATATACAAAATATGTATTGTTAATTTGGTAGGAATCCATGCAACAAGAAAGCTGTTATCGGTTGAAACAGGCTGGTATATTGATTATTATTTCTTTGGGCATGGGTTCCAAAAGTAGTCTATATGGACCCCATTGGGTCGATTTCGACTTGAAGGGGGTCGATGTCAGCAAGAATAAAAATTGTGGGGGAACGAGATGTGCTTTTATTTAAGAATAAAGGTATAAATAAAAAGTGTAGGAGCCTACAAGTTCTTTTTCTACAATTTTGTACTCTACACAAAAATCTGGTCAACGTCAGCAGCACTATGTAAGCAGTCAAAACACATTTAATGTTTAAGGAAATTCGATATTAGCAAGGTGGGGGTCTATGGGGAAAAAAATCGTCAGGAGGTCTACGGGACAAATAATGTTAGAATTCACTGCTTTGGAGGTACAAGAGGTGGCATTTTACACATAGACAAATATTTCTTATTCTTCTTTCTATTCTCATGTACCTTTCGATGTTGAGAGAAGAGTGAGTGTACGGTCTTTTGCCCTTCTATTTGCCTCTTCTGCTGTTATATTTCAGAGTGTCTCTAATACATTATCTATCCATCTTTTAAGAGGGCGTCCAATAGGTCGACTGTTTTCGTATCGTTTGTTAAGGGTTTTTTTTGGATAATATTTTGCTCTTTCTGTCTGGTTATGTGGCCGAACCATTTAACTTGTTGTTTCTGAATATATTATAATGTTGACGTGATCCTTAATTGTTTTCTTAGTTCCTCATTCCTGGTTTTATCTCTCAAGCTAACTCCAGTCATACGTCTCACACATTTCATTTCAGTGGTGTTAATCTTATGTATTGTTCTAGAATTCAATGTCCAAGTTTGACACTGATAACACAATGTTGGTAAGAAAATGGTGTTGAATATCGCTTTCTCTGTGTGTAGTGTAATATCTTTGTTTTGTAATAACGTTGTTAGTTGACCAATGACCTGACAGGCATTATTACATCTTGCATCGATTTCTCCTTCTTGTTTGTTGTCATATCTCAATGTGCTTCCAAGATATATGAATTCATCTACTTGTTTTAGTTGTTTATCTGGATGTTGATGTTCTCCTTTTCTCTTGCAATATTCATTACTTCTGTTTTGTCTATGTTGATTTTTATTTCAAATTTTTTACCTGTTGCATCTTTTATGTTTAGGTGTTCTTTCAGATTTTTTATTCTGTTGTGGAATAAAACCTGGTCAAATAATTGAAGGGTGATAAAGCTGGAATCTTTATTTTGGTGAGAGGAAAGACCAGATTTCGTGAGAGGAAAGACCAGATTTGGTAAGAGGGAAGACCAGATTGTATTAGGATTACAATGTATTCAGATCATAAATTATAATCGTGGTGGATGAATTCGTTTGAAAATTTATAAGATCAAAATTTGTATCATTTATAAAATCAAAGTAATGAATTGACAAGGGTCTTGTTACAAGGGTTATAATTGGATTTTCCTACCCCTGCGTTCGTTCTCCAACTCCTGCAGGTTGGCAGGATATAGGCAGAAGGGGGAAAGCGTTATCTCATGGTCTACAGCTTAGCTGCGATATCTGCGCCTTTTGATCCGACATGTTTGACTTCGGAATGTCTTTTAGGTCACTTAGAACCTCTGTGGGATTAGACAGTCAACCTAACCACAAACACCCCTTAGTCATCCCCTACGATATGCGTGACAGGTGATAGTATTTCTATTATGTGCTCCCCTCTTGGGCGCTAGCAACAAAAGAGTGAACGATAATGAAGATGAAGAAACTTATTATTGACTAAAACTTTTTTTTAAACCTGCTCATTTGTCTGAATACTGATACAGTAGCAAACATCACAATGAACAACCTGAACATCAGTCGGTGAACTACCTGAGATGCACAGTAACCACAAAACTGTCCCTTGATCACTGCCCCCGCTATGCTGCGCTATCGTTCGCTAGCGCACACATTTTTATTCTTTGGTGCACAAAGTTTAGACTTTGCGCACAACACTTACGTATATAATTTTTGGTGAATATTCATTTAATTTTTAAAAAACATATATAACGATGTAGCTATAACAAGCTGAGGAAATAATTTTATTTTTTATTTTTCAGGTAGAATGATTGTTCAGAAAAAGTTATTTTACACATTTATCCGCCCACATTACACATTTTATCATAAATAAAAAAATTTTTTATCGCAGACACTCGTGTTTTAGATGAAACCTTGCCCTTGATGGAGAAATAAGTATTCCAATAGAAAACTATGCCGCTAATTCGGGTAATATTTCGTTATAGATTTTGCCAGGGCATGTGTACTTAGCGTTCTTTTTTATGGTTGTGAAACATGGACACAATAATCAAAGCAACAAAAGAGATAGAATATCTTCTTTTGACGATATTTTCGATACATCTTGAATATCAAGTGGCTAGATAAGAATACCCCAACAATGAGAAGAATCTGGAGAGAACCCGGCTTCCGGCAATATGTTCAACACTCAGTCACACAAGACTCATGTGACTTAGACATATCTAACATTCAGTCATAGCAGACTCATGTGACTTAGACATATCCAACATTCAATCATAGCAGACTCATGTGAATTAGACATATCCAAAGAATGAACGGCAGCTGTGTTCCAAATCAAATAGCTATATGGAAAATTGCCACATGGTGTTAAAATAAGTGACAGGCCAAAGTTGCTTAGATGTATTTAAATCATGGATACATACATTTCTCATCACTTCTATCAGTTGGCAAATGTTGGCTGAGAATCGCAGCCACATAAAGAAAGATCCTGTTTTATAATGTTACTTAATGTGGAGTCACTGAAAATGAGAGATCTGATGTCCTGGCAACAGTTGAATAAAGAATGTAACAATTCAGCTATAATTTGCCGTACAGTGAGGCCAAAACACAATTTTACAATCAGTATACATCACAGTTGAAGAAATATATGGATATTAAGCAGAAATTAGACCCATACTGCAACTTCATATGTCACAACAGGCCATCCTCTTTCGACATAGAACTGGCCACTGCACCCTGTATCAAATTAGAATGGCCCACACAGCTGAATGTTCATGTACAACATGCATCATCATCATCGTCAAGTGCCGTGACGAATGGCGTTCGGGATCATATTTCTCCAGGTATATCGATCTCTCATATATGGCATCATGTCTGTTGGTGTCGTAAATCGAAGCCATTTAGTCAAACTGTACAATAACTCTTCTCTGGCTATTCCCCTTGATCTTTTCCCTTCCATCTTTCCTGTTGTCATTATATTCTCAATATCTCCTCTTCTCATTATGTGCCCAATAAATGTTGACTGTATTTTTTTATATTATCAATAATGCATCTTTTCACATCCATCCTTCTAAGACAATCTTCATTAGTAATCTTTGCTGTCCAAGGAATGCGTAATATTCTTCGAATAAAAAACATTTCCGCTGCCTCCAATGATTTTTATCATGTCTTATTTATTGTCCATGCTTCACTTCCATAGAGCAGCACTGGTTCAATGTAGCATTTGAGGACACGTTTTCTAGTATCCATCGATATGGACTTGTTGCATAGGATATTTTCCATTTTTATGGAATGTGCTTTTGCTTGTCCTATTCTGCTTATAATTTCGGTCTTGCATTTACCATCTGAAGTTATTAATGTTCCTAAATATTTGAAACTATTCACCTGCTTTAAGTTTTTCCCATTTAATACTATTTTACTATTTGTTGGGATACTATTTCCTAATATTGTCATTGTCTCTGTCTTTTTTATGTTTAAACTAAGACATTTTTTGTTCACTTTCCATCAATGTCCTGTTTAATCGATTTTGGAGATGTTCTTAGTTGTCTGCGATTCAATACAGTGTCATGTGCATAGCGTAGATTATTGATATTGTGTCCTATTTTAATGTCTGGCTTACAGACCCTAAACACATACTCCAAGATTATTTGTCTAGATTGTAAAGAACTGTGAGGCAAGACATGGTCACACTGGACTGAGCTGAAGCAAAAACTTTGGGACAACCAATATGACCTGGAGAAGACTGCGAGCTTAGTTCTGGCAACTGGCCTGAAGATCTAGCAACATCAAAAGAATTCTAAACGCAGAAGAAGAAGAAGAAGAATGTGCTATTTGAGAATATTGAACAGATAAGAAGAAGTCTCAGACGTAAGGTGCAACAGTCCAGCGATGATATCTTTACACGCTTTTTCTGCAACAAACCAAAGTGTTCTTGGATCGAGAGATTTAACCATTAAAAGACACGTTCGTTTCGTGCCCGATTAGTTCCATCTGGTACAGACTTGCTTCAGACCGTCTGTCAAGGCGAATATGACCAATAATTACTGTTCTAAACTTGCAATTGGTACACTAAAATCACTGAAGTACTCAACTATCAGCAACAAGCAGCACACAAAAACAACACACTAATCAAACACACCAAAAATCATATGTAGAAAGTAATAAACAATTTGTCGATGGTGAAGAAAGATTGCTCAACAGAACGTTGACATGGGCGACAACTATTTTGGTTTATCTAACTATATATCGTCAGCAGTTATCTCCAATTAATGCATAACATTTTGGGAGCAAATTTAGAAATTATTACTTTAGTTATTAATAGTCTGTAATTTCAATGTTGTCCACATGTTGAAACGACACTATTTTTACTGTTTTATTGTCTTTTCACTATTTGTTTTGTATATTCTTGACAAAGACCTAACAGTTCGAAACGTTGTAAATGTCTTATATAGTGTTATTTGTATTTTTTCGTGTTTACATCCCATAACCCCTTAGTGATAGGTAGTCAATTGTTATCCAATGGAACTCAAAAACCAGTGTTCTACGTAAGTACTATTGTCATCCAGTGAAACTCGATAACCTGTGTTCTACGTAAGTACAATTGTTATTCAGTGAAACTCAAAAACCTGTGTTCTACGTAAGTATTATTGAACATATATATCAACGGGAAGGGTTCTATTCCGAGTTCATGATACATTATTTAGTCCAGTGGCTCCTAATATTTTTTTACCCTGGCTCTCTTTTTGGTCACCTTTCCTTCCGTGCAAGCCCCCTCTTCCCCCCCCCCTTTCATGAATATAAAAAAACATGTTGCTTTTCTTCCGGACTTATTATTTATTTCTTATTAAACATCCTTCAAATAAATAGTCATTTGTCTTCGAGTCCATCCCCGGACGAGTCCATGAGGTTACACATCCCCCACTTTCAACAATTTTCTGTTTGGCCTCCATAGAAATAACTGTGTGTGCTGTATAGCTCACGTCGAGAATCACTGATTTAGACCACACGTTTCTGCTGGCTTGATCACAGTACAGTAAATCTTTATAATTCAGACATTAATTGTTTACTATCGCAGTCTTCCTTCATAGTTTTGGGAATTAGCTCAGTCGCTAGCGCATTATATTATTATTCAAAGGTACAGAGGTTGAACCTCTATATATGTAAAATATCTAAAATGCATTAATATTATTGTATCGTACAAATTATCATATTGGTCTAAATATCCCACTGCTACCATTGCGTCGAAATATGGCACTGTGTCCCGTTGGTCCAGTGAGTACTTCACCTGTAGAAGTACTGACAATTGCAGGGATGATGCAATAGATTATATGTTTATGTCGTGCTTTAAATCATGTTTTGTGTTGGGTACTGTTTGATTACCCTAGGTGAGTATTATTTGTGAATTAATTAATTATCTGTCAACTGTTTTCCCAGGGATAACTGACACACTGATATTGAACTCCCACTCTTGTTTTCTCTGATACGACAGATTTCCAGCAATTCTGTCAACGTAGTTTCATTGTCCGTCTCGTTTCCTGAAAAACACCATTTATAATTCAGCTCTAATCGATTTGTTGTTGAGATAGTGTTTGCATTCCATCGGACATCCGGATATATTTTGTCCGTGCAACTAAGGTAGTTTTAACGAAGTCACATTAGTTTTAGAGATAAAGTAATTCATCAATTTACTGCTCTAATTCCAAAGTAGGCTCTTTACTCTATGAGTATATTCCACATTATTATTTTCTGAATTTTGTTTACACGGCATCAGCAATTTTTGCAAGTTGTGTACAAGTTATAAATGAACATTCAGGTTATGACTATTGTAGTCAGTAAAATTTCATCCCGATTTTTGCAATGACACATTTAATGATACACAAATCCATGTATGATAGTTTCACTCTCTCAAATACATTCCATCACTTTTAACTGTTGTCATTGCATAGCCAAGATGATGATGATGGTTTTTATGGTGGTGATGAAGATTGTGATAATGATGATGTTGATGATGACGACGATAATGATGATGATGATGCCGATGATGATGAATTAATCTATTAAATGTGAGTAGGTAGAACGTGATAGCAATTAACCTTTCTGACACAGGCACATTTTTTTAATCAGTATTGTAACTGTCGTGTGTAGTACAAATGTGTAGTACTTTTTTCTCTATATTTTTATCTGCTTTTAGTGAAGCACTTCACTTTGAACCACAGACGAAATCGTGATATCATGGCCATAATAATAATACAGCTCTAATTTCGCAGAAATCCTGTCACCAAAACTTTATAACACTCATTTTTAAACCGATGTCCAATAACTTTTTTTGTAATGAAAAGGTCTTTTTTTTTTAGATAAGTCGATATTAAAATTACAACAAAAATACATATTTTGTTTCGTATTTTTAGAAGATTGCACTTTTTTTTTAAATATCATTGATGATATTTGATATATGAAAACAGTATTTTTGACATCAACGTTTATCAACCCAACCCCTCCCCCTCTTCATCCCCCTTGTTAACGGCACACTATTCTATACGTCCCTCCCACCTCTTCTATTCCCCCCTCCCACTTTACTTGAGGGTAGAGTCGAGGGGAGGCGAGCAAGAAGTATATAAAGCTACAAGTGAAAGAGAAACATAGGAGATGGACAGATTACATTTTAGCAGATGCGTCACCAAAGCATAAGACAGACGGTGTTGGAGGTCCGTTACAGTCAACCTTCGTTGCGGAGACGGCACGTGACGATGATGATGTCCACCCTCTCATTTTTGACGTTATCTATGCACATCCTCTATATTTTATTTCAATATGTCGCCACCTTGCATGAAATCTCCCTGCGTTGTTTACACGTGTCGAATTGTCTCATGTTATCATTTGCTGTGTACCATCAAAATCTACTCTCATTGTCTGATCAATAAATCAATTCTTGTATCAATATTTATAGAATTCATTTGCATGCACTTTGCTTATCACTGAGACTGTTTATTGTGTCATCCTTGACATCTTCACATTTAGACACAGCAAATACAGTCTGACCTCATGTTCGCCCTACAAGAGAACTCCAACGTTGGTTTCCATAATGTCTTCGGCATTCTTATCAATAGCGGCAAACTTCTAATGGTTTATACAAACATCAATTATCGCATTATTGATCGTTTGTTTAATCAACACAAGTAATTGTGATTGTCTAAATGTCTGAAATTTTATGACTGCGTGTAGTTACAATATGTGTATGTGTGTGATGTACTGTTTGTGAAAGTGTGTGTTTAGATTACTGGTCGTATTTTACAGTGTGTCTATACTAGTACAAGTTTTGTTTGGATGTCTGGTGACGTCGCTATGCCGAGTGTTGTGATGTTTAGTGACGTCAACATATTGAGTTTTGGTTTGATGTTTGATGAAGTCCAGGTGTCAAATTTTGTGTTATGCATTAGCGATCTTCTTCTTCTTCTTCAGCGTTCATTCCCAAACTTCCACTGGATATCTCTTGTATCAGGACCATGGTCATATTAGATTTCCAGAAGGATGTAGTCCAGAGAATGGAAATGCGTTGTGTCGCCGTTTTATTTGCGCCATTGGCCCGACACATCCGTATTCGGTGGGCATTAGCTATCATTTATAATATTAAAGATTGTGTCTTAGCATTATTTATTGTTTACACGAGTTTTTAAAATATCAGGCTATAGTTTCGGGATTTATGACGTCACGGAAACAGTCGGCTTTATAGGTAGACAATAGTGGTTGTTATTTTTATAATTCTAAGAGAATACAATAATTCGTTAACTTTTGCAGTTGTACTAGTGAAAATTGTCTCTAGAAAGACTATCATTGATATTATTATTGCTGCTGGTAGTGGTAGTAGTAGTAGTAGTAGTAGTAGTAGTAGTAGTAGTAGTAGTAGTAGTAGTAGTAGAAGTAGTAGTAGTAGTAGTAGTAGTAGTAGTAGAATAGTCCTTGTAGTAGTAGTTAGTAATATTACTAATAGTATAGTAATCTTCATAGTAGTAGTTGGTAGTAGTAGTTATCTTTGTAGTAGTAGTAGTAGTAGTAGTATTAGTAGTAGCAGCAGCAGCAGTAGTTACCAAAAAATGACGTTGAAAGTTGTCTATAATTTTTAGCTGAATTAGAAGCATTTTGTGCCAGTGAAGCCAAACATGGCATCCATTTTTCTCAATCAGGTCAGGTTTTTTTCTAAATTGATTTTTTTAGATTCTATGGTGATATTAGTAGTTGATTTATGTGTTACATTTCTCACATAAAAAAGTATTTAACAGAATGTATTTATTAAATGTTACAAACATGGAATTATATAAATGACGAGAAGACATTGAAAAAGGTAAGGACATGTAAATTATGTCATCAAAATTCAAGACATAAACTTCAATTTCTTCGACTTTCTCGAGTGCTCAGCAGCAGAGATGTCTCTCTTCAGAGTCCAGCGGTAATCAGCCATCACTACTGCATCCCAATGTCCTTGATACCTGGTCTCCATCTCTTT
Organism: Meghimatium bilineatum; assembly: GCA_034231615.1. NCBI lineage: Eukaryota > Metazoa > Mollusca > Gastropoda > Stylommatophora > Philomycidae > Meghimatium > Meghimatium bilineatum. Next base: position 127,645,165 of record CM067298.1, on the reverse strand, counting down.
CATGTCCTGATGGAACCTCTCTACCTTCTCGTCATTCATTGATCCAAGATCTCGGGAAACCGATCCATATGTGAAAATAAATAATGAATTTTTATGCTCATGTTGCATCCAAGGTTTTTGAAAGCAGTAAGCACATAGTTGCTAACTTCTTCATAGTTACTGGCGTTGGTGTTGCCCAAAAAAATTCTTCACAACCAGAGCAAAGGCCTTCCATGTTTCCAATTCCTTCTTCTTCTGCGTTCAGCAAGTGGTCATGCTATACTGTCAGACCTGTCATCAAGATGAAGTCCACTGTCTTCTCCAGGTCAGAGCGGCTGCCCCATAGCTTTTGCCACAAGTCTGTATCCTCTGGCCAGGTCTGCAGTCTCTGCTCTTTGTATGTTGGGCAGTCCTGAAGTATGTGTTCTGGAATCTGGGTTCCGGATCCACATGGACATTCATCTGTGTATGAGATCCTTAATCGATAAAGGTGACCCAACAATCTGCAGTGGTCTGTTCTAAGGCGAAAAATTGTGGTCTGTTGATATCTCTGGGGGAGATGTATTGCATCATGTTCGTATTCCCCTTCCGTTTCTTTCTTCTACTTAGCTGAGTATGTGTTGCGGATTATTGTTTTTACTTCTCCGTAAGACAGTGGGTGTCTGTGTTGCTCCATTTCACTTCCTGCCTTTGACAGAGCATCCGCTTTCTCATTTCCCATGATTCCACAGTGTGGTGGTATCCACTGAAGGTCAATAGCTGTTGATTTTTGGATCTGTCTTAGCTCATGTCTGGTGTTGTACAGAGGGCTTTTGTTTCTGTTGCTCTGTATTGATTCCAGTAGGGATCTGCAATCTGTGAATATGGCTATCTTCTTTGGTCTTGGCAGTCCTGGTTCAGTGAAGGCTTTCAGTGCTTGATGGAGTGCAACTGCTTCTGCTCTAAAATTAGAGGAGTATTTCCCGGTTGGAAAAGCTTTTTATATTGTCTTCCCATCTTTGAGTCTTATAAAAATTCCACCTCCTCCATTCCTTACTGCTCCTTCTGCCGATCCATCTATGTAAACATGTGTCCAATCCTTGGGATTGTATTTTATTTCTATCATCTCCAGTGTCAATGCTTTTAGTTGAGGTGGAGTTTGGTATTCTTTATTAATTATTTCAGGAAACTGTGTTATTATGGAGACATTCTGGAGACTATTGCCTGGCTCTTCAAAGTCTGTTAGTGTTTCAATTTCATTTGGGAGGTCTGTGAGGATTTCTTTATGTTGTTCATGGATATCTTTAGAGATGTGACAGAAGCTGGTTCTCTTCAACCTGCTTGTGGTTTATCTAGAAATTTGCGCATACATCGGATGGTTTGGCATGCGCTTAATTTTTTTCCTTTGAACAAGCACTCTTTCTTCTCTTCTGTCATCCAGTGGGCGGATGTTTGCATGTTTTTCCATTGCATGGATTGGAGTGGTTTTCATCCCTCCAGAGATAAGTCGAAGTCCTGCATTTTGTACTTTAGATAGACGATTAGTATTTGTTTTTTATGCTGATGCCCAGGCTGTCATTCCATATTCTACTACAGGTCTGACTGTGCCCGTGTAGACTTTTCGGAGAATATTTCCATTTGCTCCCCAGCTTGTTCCTGCAAGTTTCTTCATCAATGATAACCTCCTGGTTGCTTTTTGCTCGGTGGTTATTAGGTGTGGTTTCCAGGTGAGCCGCTTGTCTAGTGTGACCCCTAGATATGTACGGTTCTCCACATGTGCTAGCTCACTTCCATTTATTTTAAGATTTGCTTTTTCTTGGTGGTTTGAAAAAGAGAAGATGGTTGTCACCGTTTTTGAGAGGTTGATCTGGACTCCCCAGTCAGATGCCCATTCACTTAAGGTGTCAAGTGCTGTCTGCATTCTTTTTTTTGCAGTGGATAGGTTTCCTGCCGCACTCCAGGCAGCAAAGTCATCTGCATGAAGAGCCTTTGAAATATGATGTGACAGTTTCTCTCCCATATCATTGATGAATACTAGGAAGAGGGTAGGAGAGATCACTCCCCCTTGAGGTACTCCTTGTTGCAGTGCGGTAGCAGAGGAAATCTTTTATCCAGCTAAACATTCTGCCTTCTATTTGGTTTTGGAGAAGCTTGAAGAGGACTCCCTCTTTCCACACATTATCGAAGGCCTTACTTAAGTCCATAAAAGTAGCCAGCACTTTTTCCTTCTTTTGGAAAGCATTTTCGATTTCCTGTGCTAGATATGGAAGCTGGTCTTCAGTGCTTCGATTTTTCCTATAGGCCGACTGTGTCTTGGTGAGCTTTTGGTTTTCTTCTAGGTATTTTATCAGTCTAGAGTTGACCATTCTCTCCATTGTTTTCCCTATGCAACTCAAGAGACTGACTGGTCGGTAGCTTGACTTGCTTGTTTTTCCTTTTTGTTTTTTCCCTATTGGGATGATGACAGCTTCACGCCACAAGTCTAGAATTTTACCAGTTTTCCATGATTGGTTGAAGATGGTAAGGAGCTTGTTTCTGCTGATTGGCCCTAGGTTCCTGATCATATCATTGGTTATGCCGTCTTTTCCTGGAGCCTTTTTGGTTTTTAGTTTTCCAATTCCAATTTGTTCATTGATTTTTCAAACTCATGATCTCTGATGAGCTGACGAACTTGAGGACCATCAAAAATGCCACATTTCAACCTCTCTATGGTTAATCCTGGAAATGTGCGGCACAGGTAAGTGAAGCAGCCACAATCCTTGTCCAGGACTTTGGTGAACTGTTTAATCAAGCCAAGCTTGATATGTAGCGGTGGGAATAGTATCTTGTTTCTGTCTACCAGAGGATTATTGGCGATATTCTTTGATCTACCCGGCACCAATTCTTCTCGTGCAGGCCAGTCCTTCTTGGTATAGTGCTGAGACATGTCCCAACTATCCATCATGCACAGAAAGCAGGGGTACTTTGTAAAGCCAGACTGTTGTCCCAATAGGAAATTCACGATCTTCAAGTTAACACGAATATACCACTCGTGCTGATAATAAGAAAACATTATCCAGTGCATACTTCACCGCTTCATACTATTCCTTCAGTGTAGTCGAGTGAGCAAGGGATACAGACGAAAACTGATTGCCATTGTGACGCAGAACACATTTTAGTGATCTCTTGCAGCTGTCAATGAACATTCTGCAATCTCTGGGTTCATAATGTTGCACTTCAAGCTTCTGCAGAAGGTGAGCAATATCTGTACAGTACACCAAGTCCTTCTCTTCAAAATGAAAAAAATGGAGGAACTCTTGATGCCTGTTGCGATAAAAATCGATGCGTGTATTTCTGCAACATCTTCTAGTTGAAACCATTTGAATAACTTGAAATCTTTAATACATACCCACAGAAATTAACAATACTAGTAAGTTTAAACATGTGAAATCTTCATAATTTGTATATTCCAAGATGGATTAAGAAATTTTGCAACATATTTCGTGAAAATATCTATACATGTGACAATATACTTGCTTTTTATATTATTTGTCCTTTTATATAGGAACGAAACACACTTTTGATCAAATGTGTGGAAATCAATTGTGGTTTTACTGATTGATTTGACATGGAATATGACCCACATATAAAAAAACATCATGTACTGCTAGATATTTAAAAAACCCTGACCAGATTGAGCAAAACCAATGTGATTTTTTAATTCAGCACAATAAAATTATCCTAAATCTTTGTAAAAAAAAAAAAAATTAAAAAAAGCAAACATAGACAGAAAATATGACGTTGACCAGTGTAATAGTAGTAACAGTAGCAATAGTTAGTAGTAGTGGTAATCTTTATAGTAGTAGTAGAACAGTCCTTGTAGTAGTAGTTAGTAGTAGTAGTAATAGTATAGTAATCATCATTAGTAGTTAGACGTAGTAGTTGTATTTGTAGTAGTCTGTGTAGTACTAATAGAAGTAGTAGTAAAAGTAGTAGTAGTAGTAATAGTAGTAGTAATAGTAATAATAATAATAGTAGCAGTAGTTAGTAGTAGTACAAGTAAATTTAAGTAGGAAGCCAGAGGACAATCATGAGATTAACGGGAATTGAACCAGTCCTTTCAACGGCACCAAGTCGCCTAGCAACTATTGCACACGCGTTCTTCCGTACTTGACTAATCGCATCTCCAAATAAATATGCCATTTTGTCCAGACATTCAAACCGTGCACTCAAAGTCACCAGAACGAACCAATCGAGACAAGAACTATTACAACAACAACAAACATCCCGTACAGGTATTGAAATATCCTCAGTAACAACGAACATATAACATATAATATCGGTATTAGTTATACAAGGGCGGATACGTCTTCTTGTAAACATGGATAACATATACAGACAATAAAATTTTGCTTCAAATAATTGCTTATACAAGTAAATTTAAGTAGGAAGCCAGAGGACAATTTAAAAATTCTTGAGACTAACGGGAATTGAACCCGTCTGTTCATGGGCACCAAATCGCCTAGCAACTATTGCACTCGCGTTCTTCCGTACTTGACTAACCATATCTCCAAAAAAGATGCGATTTTGTCAAGACATTCAAACCGTGCACTAAAAATCACCAGAATGGACCAGTCGAGATAAGGACCATTACAACAACAACAAACATCCCGTACAGGTATTGAAATAATAACAAACATATAATATCCGTCTTAGTTATACAAGGGCCGATAGGTCTTCTTGTAAACATGGATACCATATATAGACAATACAATTTTGCTTCAATTGTATTATTCTTCTTCTTCTTCTTCTGCGTTCATTCTCAAACTCCAACTGGATCTAGCTGGATCATGGTCCTGCTAGATTTCCAGCAGGATGTAGTCCAGAAAATGGAAATGCGTTGTGTCGCCGTTGTATTTGCGCCAATGGCCCGACACATCCGTCTTCGGCGGGAATTGTATTATTCAATTGTGAATGATGAACAGCTTTTTCATAGACCCCCAAAATCTGGAAAAACACGGCCGAAACTTCCACTTTCTGGGAGCATAACCTGCGTGAGGCAGCAACATTGTTCAGAATAATATGTTTAAAGATATAAAAGAGAAAAAAAAAAAAGAAAGACTCAAACAACAATATTCTGCTGCTGTCACATGATCACTTGAAAAGTACCAAATTTCTGAGAAAAATCTTGAATTGATTGCTTCTGCTTTTTTTTTATAATGACCGCCTGCAAGACCCAAAATTCTATAAATTCCACAACTATAGAATTTATATGCTTATCAATATATATGCGGGAGGGGGGTGTAACTAGCGGTTGTTACGGCTTAAAGGAGATAAAGGATCACATGCAACGTAAGATGTTCTGGTTCAGGGTTGCCATATAGCTGAAATTTATTATAATCTATTTTAGCTAAAATATCGAAATGCAATTACTTAATTCCTAAGAACTAATAAATTTGTTAATGTATCTATCTATACGCTGCGGCCCTTGTTTTCCTTGCGGGTCAGAGATAGAAGAGTTCTCTGGAGATGGTCTTCTTGTGTGCTGTTTGTAAACTTGTTCCTGTGGTTCTTTGATTTCTGTGGTCCATCTTTTACATGGTCTGCCTCTGGCTTTATAACCGTTATGTCTATGTGTCATGGCCATTTGTAGCATGCTATCTGTCGGTAGTCTGGAAGCGTGTGAAAACCACTTGATCTGTTGTCTTTTGATGTGTTCCAATACTGGTATTGTTTTGGTTATCTGTCTGATGTTATCGTTTCTAATTCTATCTCTTAATGGCACTCCAAGTATTCTTCGTAGACATGTCATTTCTGTTGCCACTATTATTCTTTTGTTTTCTGCTGTCATTGTCCAGATTTAGTACCGGCAGCATAGTGATGGAATAATAATAGTCTTGTATAATGCAACTTTAATGTCTATGTTTACATTTTGTTCTTGAAAATACGTGTCATCTGTCCTAGGATCTGGTATGTTTTGTTGCATCTATTTTGTATCTCTTTACTGGTTTTCTCTTCACTCGATATAATGCTTCCTAAGTAAGTGAACTCATTTATCAAACATGCCAAATTACCAAAATATAAATTTCATGCACAGTTCACATTGAACAATGATAAAATGTATAATATTTGCACTTGAAATGATCTAAATGTGGAAACGTTGTTTTCGGTTATTTAAAAAATCGATGACATTCAAAGATTGTACTGTCATTTCTTGCCTGGAATAGCTAGTCCTTGTCCCTGAGAACAGTTGTAGCTCTTGACTATGTTATTTATTGATTGATCAAACATCCATATTTAGAGACACGACTAACTCAACCACTGATACGGTTTTTCATGTTATATTACGTCATATTAATATTTTACCACATCTAAATGTGACTACTGGAACTTTGTTTCTAGTTGTTGGCTTGTGTAGATTAAAGATGTCAATCCTCTCATGTCTAACTCCTGACTTTGTTGCTAAGCAGGCGTGCGTGTTTCCAAGCAGCGTAAAATCAATACACCCGCTTGTTTTAAACTTACGTCAAATGTCTTCTTGTTTGATCTTCCTACAAATAAACAATGTCAGGCGTTATATTTCTCGCTTTTACGGCACAAATAGATAAAACATTCTTAAATATAGATACAACATGACAACACATTAGTGTTCTATATCTCGTATGATGCCACATTTGTGCATGTCTTTCTTACGGTGAGAATAACATCATAAATAATATTTGTCATATTTGCCGTGATATCGTATTATTCTTGGAACTCACAAAAATGGCCACTGATCATGGATACTCGATTAATCTGATAACTCATTATCTCTGGACAGTAAGTATTTAGCAAGTTTATTTTTTTTTTAAATTACGTAGAAGATTTACAAGTTTAATAATTGTTTCATGTCATTGTCTCACAATTAATATGAATTAATCTCAAGTCAGTGTGTACAAATAAAAATGGATAAGTGTCAAGTAAGTGTGTCACAATTAATATGGATAAGTGTCAAGTAAGTGTCACAATTAATATGGATAAGTGTCAAGTAAGTGTGTCACAACTAATATGGATAAGTGTCAAGTAAGTGTGTCACAACTAATATGGATAAGTGTAAAGTAAGTGTGTCACCAATAATATGGATAAGTGTCAAGTAAGTGTGTCACAATTAATATGGATAAGTGTCAAGTAAGTGTGTCACAATTAATATGGATAAGTGTCAAGTAAGTGTGTCACAACTAATATGGATAAGTGTCAAGTAAGTGTGTCACAACTAATATGGATAAGTGTAAAGTAAGTGTGTCACAACTAATATGGATAAGTGTCAAGTAAGTGTGTCACAATTAATATGGATAAGTGTCAAGTAAGTGTGTCACAATTAATATGGATAAGTGTAAAGTAAGTGTGTCACAACTAATATGGATAAGTGTAAAGTAAGTGTGTCACAATTAATATGGATAAGTGTAAAGTAAGTGTGTCACAATTAATATGGATAAGTGTCAAGTCATTGTGTTAATCTCATTTTTAATACATGACTTAAACAAGATTATAGATAATCTAGAACTTGATTATAAACGTTAGTAACAAAACAGAGCTGAGAAAACAAAATCTGACTTAAACACTGTTACAGGATAACATAGCATAATCGTGATTCCTATACTTCATTTGTGCTGTCACCACATTCTCAAATTGGAGTAATCAAATACTTCCTTTGATTAATAATTTGAAAAACTAAGGACTGCCAGAAATTATGGCTTTATGAGATTATGCACAAAAAATACTATTTGAAATACGATTTTAAGGTGATGATAAGGATTGATAATGCTGAATATTCTCGATTGCACTGGTTTACAAAAAAATTGAAGTGGAAAGTTGTCTATAATTTTTGAACTGAATTAGGAGCATTTTGTGCCACTGATGCCAAAAAATGACATCCATTTTTCTCAATCAGGTCAGGTTTTTTTCTAAATTGATTTTGCAAAATTCTATTCTCTGACTATAGCCTTCTATTCATAACTACATTTTGGTGATATTAGTAGTTGATTTATCAGTTACATTTCTCACATAACTACATTTTGGTGATATTAGTAGTTGATTAATGTGTTACATTTCTCACATAACTACATTTTGGTGATATTAGTAGTTGATTAATGTGTTACATTTCTCACATAAAATGTATTTAACAGAATGTATTTATTAAATGTTACAAACACGATATTATATAAATGACGAGAAAACATTGAAAAAGTTAAGGACATGTAAATTATGTCATCACTAAGCAAAATTCAAGACAAAATCTTCAATTTCTTCGACTTTCTCAAGTGCTCAGCAGCAGGGATGTCTCTCTTCAGAGTCCAGCAGTAATCAGCCATCACTACTGCATCCCAATGTCCTTGATACCTGGTCTCCATCTCTTTTATGTCCTGATGGAACTTCGCTCCCTGCTTGTCACTAGTACACATGTTGTTTGTGTACTAAGCTGTTTGTGTTCTATGTTGTTTTTACTATGTTTTTATGTAATATGTTGTTTGTGTACTATTTTATTTGATTTGATTTGGGCGTTGTTTCTGTATTGTTATTGTGTGTACAATGATGTTCGTGCACTATGTTGTTTGTCTACTGCGTTGTTTGTTTATCTTCTTCTTCTGCGTTCGTTCTCAAACTCCTGCAGATTAGCAGGATGTAGTCCGGAGAACGGATTGCGTTGTGTCATGGTTTATAGCATTGCTGCGATTTCTGCGCCTTTCGGCCTGACACATCCGACTTCAGCATGGCTTTGGGTCTCTTATCCTATATGGGATGGGGCAGCCAACTCCATCCCATAACCTCCTTAGTCGCCTTTTACGACATGCGTGAAAGGTAAACAGTGTTGCTATTCTTTGCTCCCCTTTCGGGCCCCGGCAACACACGGGCGGTTTGTTTATTATGATATATGTGTAATCTGTTGTTTGTGTACTATGCTGCTCGTGTATTTATTGCTTGTGCACTAAGTTCTTTTGTGTACTATATTTTTATGTACAATTTTAACACTGATTTTTGTCTACTATATATATGTACAATTTTAACACTAATTTTTGTGTACTATATTTTTATGTACAATTTTAACACTAATTTTTGTGTACTATAATAATAATAACGTGGCTAATGGTGAACATTATCAGTTAATGATAACAGAATTATTTGTTATTTGTCAGCGTTCCTTCTAAAGCTGCCGAGAGCAGTTCCTTCTGTAATCTATTTTTTAACAACACAATGGTCCTACTAGAGTTCAAGCAATAAAGATGCGTTGTAGTGCCGTTTTATTTGCGCCAATGGTTCGTTACATCCGTCTTCAACAGAACAGAATTGATTAATATATTCTACTTTCTACATTCGGAAGGACAGACTGACCACCATACAATAGTAAACCACTATCATATCTTTCTTCCTTTTTTTTCGCTTTATATCCCTTTATACCTTTCAACATCAGGGGTTATATCGCTATAATATGACATGCGTATACAGTGAGACTTTCCCTTAATGTAAACTAGACTGCACTTCATCTATGCAATTCGCCCGTGTGTTGCCGAGACCCGAAAGGGAAGCAAAGAATAGCAACACTATTTAACTTCCACGCATGTTGTAAAAGGCGACTAAGGAGGTTATGGGATGGAGTTGACTGTCCCATCCCATATAGGGTCAGTGACCCAAAGCCATACTGAAGTCGGATGTGTCAGGCCGAAAAGCGCAGATATCGCAGCAGTGCTGTAAACCATGGCACAATGCATTCCGTTCTCCGGACTACATCCTGCTAATCTGCAGGAGTTTTAGAACGAACGCAGAAGAAGATCTATACAATTGTGTATGTTACACCCTCTGAGTAGCTGACTGTTTCTCATTTACGTTACACTCTCTGAGTAGCTGACTGTTTCTCATGTATGTTACATCCTCTGAGAAGCTGGCTGTTTCTCATGTATGTTATACCCTCTGAGTAGCTGGCTGTTTCTCATGTAAGTTACATCCTCTGGTAGCTGGCTGTTTCTCATGTATGTTACACCCTCTTAGCCAGCTGTTTCTCATGTATGTTACACGCTCTCTGAGTAGCTGGCTGTTTCGCATGTATGTTACTCTCTCTGAGTAGCTGGCTGTTTCTCATGTATGTTATACTCTCTGAGTAGCTGGCTGTTTCTCATGTATGTTATACTCTCTAAGTAGCTGGCTGTTTCTCATGTATGTTGCACCCTCTGAGTAGCTGGCTGTTTCTCATGTATGTTACATCCTCTGGGTAGCTGGATGTTTCTCATGTATGTTACACCCTCTTAGCCAGCTGTTTCTCATGTATGTTACACGCTCTCTGAGTAGCTGGCTGTTTCTCATGTATGTTACACCCTCTGAGTAGCTGGTTGTTTCTTATGTATGTTATACTCTCTGAGTACCTGGCTTTTTCTCATGTATGTTACATCCTCTGGGTAGCTGGATGTTTCTCATGTATGTTACATCCTCTTAGCCAGCTGTTTCTCACGTATGTTACACGCTCTCTGAGTAGCTGGCTGTTTCTCATGTATGTTACACCCTCTGAGTAGCTGGATGTTTCTTATGATGTTATACTCTTTGAGTAGCTGGCTGTTTCTCATTTATGTTATACTCTCTGAGTAGTTGGCTGTTTCTCATGTATGTTACTCTCTCTGAGTAGCTGGTTGTTTCTTATGTATGTTATACTCTCTGAGTAGCTGGCTGTTTCTCATGTATGTTACACCCTCTCTGAATAGCTGGCTGTTTCTCATGTATGCTACACCCTCTAAGTAGCTGGCTGCTTCTCATGTATGTTACACCCTCTGAGTAGCTGGCTGTTTCTCATGTATGTTACACCCTCTAAGTAGCTGGCTGCTTCTCATGTATGTTACTCTCTCTGTGTAGCTGGCTGTTTCTCATGTATGTTATACTGTGGGAGTAGCTGGCTATTTCTCAAAGAATCGCATGCCGCTGAGAGTTTAAGTCTTCTGTATATTAGATAAACTTTACAGGCACATTCCCATTGCACAAAAGGATACCAGAGCTGTATTGCTCGTAATTTGCTGAGGATCGAAACAAATAAATGTATTCGACTACATCAACTCTGTTATTCCACAGATTATATCTCCGATTCTGATCATCTTTGGTACAATAGGAAACTTCTTGTCAATTCTGGTGATGTGCAGGAAAAATATGCGATCATCCAATGCTTCTATTTACCTGATAGCACTCTCTCTAGCAGACACGTGTGTATTATACACAGGCCTGCTTCGACATTTTATTCGAGAAGTTTCTGGAATTGAACTCAGGTAATTACAATAGATGAAGTTTGTGATTCAACTTTTTATCAATGTCGTTTTTAAGCGTAACAGATTTCTGAATTACTTTGATGTTTACAACAGGCCACATAATGATGTCAACTTGTTAAACATGTGTATATGTCCTCGGTTCACAGATGATGGATTTTGTGCATTGAAATTGAAGTGGGTGTCTTTCAGTCACCTGACAATTCTATTTAAATAAAACATTATAATTATTAATTATACATAATTTCGTCAACTGAGCTGCCAAAATACAAATGTGTGTGTCGCGCTTGGCTGATATGTTAGAACGCTGGTCTCACATTCGTGAGGTCCAGAGTTCAACTCCCGGTAAGGACTGGGATTTTTTCTGTCGGAGGTTAAATTTTAAAAAACTCACCCTGTATTTGACGTGGCGACAGCAAGAGCATGCGGCTTTTATCACACAGCTACAAAATCCCTCCCTGCTATCCCTTAACAGTCTATGCAGTATTTTACAGTTTTTTATCATATAATATATATGTCTACAACATGCTCTTGATGATAGTAGAAGTCAATCTTGGACCATCACCCAAAAAATTGAAAACTAATTTGCAGCAGTTGAAACAAAATGTTATAGAAGAATCATCAGAACACCATTGTCCAAAAATTCACACGATGGGGACATTCTGGGAGAATTGAAAGTCAAAACTTGTTAAACAAAAGAAATTCTCTCTTTATAATTAGAAAATGTTGGCCATATCAATGGACATTGCAGCCTTAAAAAGACCATAACTTATGGAATGGTACCAAGGCTGAAAAAGAAATTGGTCGTGAATAGGATGGACGCAGGATATCAAAGACCATCTGAACATGACACGTACAGAAGCAGGAAGATTGGATCAAGATGGACAGTTTTGAACCTGTGTAATGATTGCTATCCTATCCAGAATATACTATCTAATGATGAGAAGACATCATAAAAACAGGATATGGAGAAAGTTGTTACTAGTGCTCGGCCAAAGAATGTTCGAATAATACAAAAAATGTTCCACAGACACGCTGAAAGTCACGGATATGTCTTGGTCTGACAGACACGCTGATCGTCAGAGATATGTCTAGGTCTGACAGACACAATGAAAGTCACGGATATGTCAGTTTGACAAACACGCTGAAAGTCACGAATATTTCTTGGTCTTACAGACATGTTGAAAGTCACGGATATGTGTTGGTCTGACAGACACGCTGAAATGCATAGATATGTCTTCGTCTTACAGACGCGCTGAAAGTCACGAATATGGCTTGGTCTTACAGACACGCTGAAAGTCACGAATATGTCTTGGTCTGACAGACGCGCTGAAAGTCACGAATATGTCTTGGTCTTACAGACACGCTGAAATACATAGATATGTCTTGGTCTGACAGACGCGCTGAAAGTCACGAATATGTCTTGGTCTGACAGACGCGCTGAAAGTCACGAATATGTCTTGGTCTTACAGACACGCTGAAATTCATAGATATGTCTTGGTCTTACAGACACGCTGAAAGTCACGAATATGTTTTGGTCTGACAGACGCGTTGAAAGTCACGAATATGTCGTGGTCTGACAGACGCGCTGAAAGTCACGAATATGTTTTGGTCTGGCAGACGCGCTGAAAGTCACGAATATGTTTTGGTCTGACAGACGCACTGAAAGTCACGAATATGTTTTGGTCTGACAGGCGCGCTGAAATTCACGAATATGTCTTGGTCTGAAAGACAAAATGAAAGTCACGAATATGTCTTGATCTGACA
>CM067298.1:127349685-127627185 GCA_034231615.1 Meghimatium bilineatum | reverse complement strand
GCATACAGTAACACACTAACATAGACTAACACACACACACTAACACACATACACTTACTCGCACGCACACTAACACATACATGCACTAACAAATTTTTTTATTTTGTTTTAGAAGACAAAGCACCCTGTCACTTTTTGAAAGGGTGACACTTTGTTCTACCGCACTTGGTGACGTCAACCTAGTGACGCCTCCGCATAACTTCATCCTCATTAGGCGTCTCTTACGACATAGATAAAAGGCAATTAGTGTTTCTATTGTTTGCTCCCTTTTGGGACTTCATCAAAACCTGAAATTATCGAATTATTGCAACCATTGTTTGGTTATCTAACATTTCCACGACATTCAGAGATTGTCATATAATCTCGTGTCTGTTTCTTACCAGCGATGAAGATCCATTATCCACGATAATAGTTGTATTATCCACGATAATAGTTGTATTATCCACGATAATAGTTGTATTATCCACGATAATAGTTGTATTATCCACGATAATAGTTGTATTATCAACGATAATTGTTGTATTATCCACGATAATAGTTGTATTATCCACGATAATAGTTGTATTATCCACTATAATAGTTATATTATCCACGATAATAGTTGTATTATCCACGATAATAGTTGTATTATCCACGATAATAGTTGTATGACGATATGTATAACTTGAGTATGCTATTTACTGCTGGAATGCATATCCAGGATTAGAGACACGACTAATTCAACCACATATAAGGTTATTCATGTTATATTACGTAACATAGTTATTTTTCCACCGGTAAATGTGTCTGGAACATTTTTTCCAGTTGTTGGTCTGTGTAGATTAACGATGTCAGGCCTCTTATGTGTAACACCTGACATTGTTGCGAAGCTGGTCTACAGGTGTCACAGTAGTGTAAAATCAATACATCCGCTTATTTTAAACTTACGTCAGTTATTTTCTTGTATGATCTTCAAAATAAACAATGACAGGCATTATACTGCTCGGTTTTACAGAACAAATAGATAACATATTCCAAGTATATATACAATAACAAATAGATAACATATTCTCAAGTATATATACAATAACAAATAGATAACATATTCTCAAGTATATATACAATAACAAATAGACAACATATTCTCAAGTATATATACAATAAGACACCACGTTATACAGATCTTGTATGATGCCGCATTTGTTAATGTCTTTTCTCATGTTGGGAATATCATCATAAATACTCATTTCTATGATATGATATCGTATGCTTCTTTGATTTTACACAAATGGTCAGTGATATTATAATTGATACTCGATTGAACTGATAAATGATAACGTATACTCGATTGATCAGATAATTCATTATCTGTGGACAGTGAGTATTTAGTATTGTATTTATTTATTATGTAGCTGAATAGTACTTTCAAATCGTTGTGACACAATTACTATGGCTGAGTGTCGTCATTGTATCACAATTAATAGTAATGAATTTCAAGTCATTGTTGCCACCTTGATTATCTGGATTTCTGCCTCATAATTATAATAAGATGGGCCATTAAAAACCTGAAGAGAGGGAGATCTCCAGCGTGTGGTAATATAACTGCTGAAATTATCCAGGCAGGAGGAAAAATCGCCATCAACATCTGTCACACACTCTGCACCAAGATCTAGAAAAGTGACGTTTTGCCCAAGGAATGCACACGATCAGTCTACATACCGCTACCGAAAAAGGTAAATCTAACATTGTGCACCAGCTACAGAACAACTGCGCTAAACAGTCACTCAAGCTACAGAACAACTGCACTGAACAGTCACTCCAGCTACAGAACAACTGCACTGAACAGTCACTCCAGCTACAGAACAACTGCACTGAACAGTCACTCCAGCTATAGAACAACTGCACTGAACAGTCACTCCAGCTACAGAACAACTGCACTGAACAGTCACTCCAGCTATAGAACAACTGCACTGAACAGTCACTCCAGCTACAGAACAACTGCACTGAACAGTCACTCCAGCTACAGAACAACTGCACTGAACAGTCACTCCAGCTACAGAACAACTGCACTGAACAGTCACTCCAGCTATAGAACAACTGCACTGAACAGTCACTCCAGCTATAAAACAACTGCACTGAACAGTCACTCCAGCTACAGAACAACTGCACTGAACAGTCACTCCAGCTGCAGAACAACTGCACTGAACAGTCACTCCAGCTACAGAACAACTGCACTGAACAGTCACTCCAGCTACAGAACAACTGCACTGAACAGTCACTCCAGCTAAATACTACTTGGTATGATCATGAAAAGACTGCAACATAAGCTGGAAGAAGAGTTAAAAGAAGCACAGACAGGTTTCAGACAGGGCAGAGGCACCAGAGATCGTATTTCCAGTATGCAAAGAGTTTAATGTCGACATATACACATACTTCATTGGCTACACCAAAGCATTCGATTGTGTACGACATCAAAAACTTTGAAATATCATGAAGGACATAGGTTTCCCGCTACACTTAATCCGCCTCATCAAAATAGTATATCAAAACCAGCGAGCAGTCGTAAGAACAGATAGTGAAACAAATGATTGGTTTGGCTTGAAAATAAGGAGTCTGACAAGGATGAAAAAAATGATTTGTATGTGTGCCTATGTTTGTTTCTTATTATAAGCAAAACTTTAGTACCCCGTTTCACGCTTTACCTGTTGGATTTCAATTATGAGCAGTGAGTACATATTTTAATTTTATTGAACCATAATCTATGAGGCAGTTAATGGAATGGCATCGTACAACATCGCAGAGAAGAAAGAAGATCATAAGTTCACCATCTGGTAGGGAAAGTTATGGCCTCCGTGTTTTGGAATAAGAAGGATATAATTCTTCTCGAATTCTTGGAACAAAGGAACACAATGAACGCAGACCGTCGTATTGAAACTTGTAAAAGTTTAGATATCGTCTTCACCGACTATACCTTCTAAAAAAATCAGAGAACTGCACTATTGTTGTACAATAATTTCATACCACTAAACGCACCATTGATGCGATTGGAGAATTTTACTGGACAGTATGACCACACCCCCCCCCCCTACAGTCGCGATCTTGCACCTTCATACTTTCATCTGTCTGGACCACTAAAAGAAGATCTACGCTGACATCATTTTAAAGACACCAACAACATTAAACTGCGCCATACGCAATTGGTTTAAGAAAAAAGACACATTTTTACCGTGTGGAAATACATGTACTTATGCGAAGATGGACAAAAACTGTAACACATAACCGTGACTACATTGAGAAATACATTTTTAAAGTATAGACTTCAGACTAGATTTTAATGTGAGTTGTGTCTATTCTCGTGCCTAATAGATTATAAATTAAGATGCATTACTTTTTGACCCTCCCCCCATACCAAATTATGACTGTTAACTCCAATGTGATATCCATGTTGACATATGGTTGCGAACGTTGGAAAATTACAAAGGCACTGGAGAAGAAATTGAATTCATTTGAGAGTAAATGTCTTCAAAAACTATTGGTTGGGAAGAATTCAAATTAAACATGCAAGTACGAGAAGACACCAAACAGTAATATATGTCTACAAAGTAAGAAGAAAACGATTGACTTACATTGTACATGTACTTAAAATGAATGAAAACAGACTGCCACTACAAGCATTAAAATATATACCAGATGGCAAAAAGGAAACGAGGAAGACCAAGAGAGATTTCTCAAAACAACCATCAAAGAGGGTATGACTATGTGTCTCAACAACCATCAAAGAGGGTATGACTATGTGTCTCAACAACCATCAAAGAGGGTATGACTATGAGTCTCAACAACCATCAAAGATGGTATGACTATGTGTCTCAACAACCATCAAAGAGGGTATGACTATGTGTCTCAACAACCATCAAAGAGGGTATGACTATGTGTCTCAACAACCATCAAAGAGGGTATGACTATGTGTCTCAACAACCATCAAAGAGGGTATGACTATGTGTCTCAACAACCATCAAAGAGGGTATGACTATGAGTCTCAACAACCATCAAAGAGGGTATGACTATGTGTCTCAACAACCATCAAAGAGGGTATGACTATGTGTCTCAACAACCATCAAAGAGGGTATGACTATGTGTCTCAACAACCATCAAAGAGGGTATGACTATGTGTCTCAACAACCATCAAAGAGGGTATGACTATGTGTCTCAACAACCATCAAAGAGGGTATGACTATGTGTCTCAACAACCATCAAAGAGGGTATGACTATGTGTCTCAACAACATGCAAGAATTACACACATTAGCATCGCATCGATCGACCTGGAGAGGTCTGGTTTCTGCTCTACTCACCGCATTCGGCGCTGAACGAACATAGATAGATATATTGGAAAACTCCATATAGCTTTCTGTGGATGTATGTCTCCATGGACCAGTGCTCCACCCTCAACTTGTTTAGTTTGAAGATATGTTTATGTATGGATAATAAACATAACACATTTATTACATAATACATTAAAAAAGTAATACATTATCATATGACTGTCGCAAACAAGTAGCAAAAAAATCACTATGAGTCAACTATCTCACGTCATCTGTAAGTACTGTAACTTACTTCCTGAAATCCTTCCAACCGTATCAACAAAGACTATTTATGGGAACGGATTTACACGGTTGAGATATCGACAAACTGTAATCTCACCATTTGTTTCTTGACAAAACATTATAAGCTGGTGTCGGCAGATGAAAGGTGAACAGAATGTGAATATTTATCAGCAAATATAACCGAGTCACGGGGGATTTCAAGAGCAAAAAACAGAACGGATTGAGCATAAGTACAGATTAGGTATTGTAATATTCAGACAAGTCAGGAAGTGCTAACCTGTACAGATGGTTATCATAACCATTGATTGTTTATCACAAGTTGAGATTGCACAGATCCATATTGCCATTTTCAAACACTTCTTCATTAGAGCTACGTTCTGTAACTTCAGTCAATGTAATTATATTGTGAGAAACTGCTCAAGGTTTGCTCCGTAATTCGATGACGTCACAGTTTTTCAATACTCAAATACTTGAAATCTGTAAGATTTTTATGTATGCAAAGAGTTTAAGAGCAAAGAGCTATATTTTTTTTTAATTGCCTCTTTTTTTTCCTCTCCTTTTTAGTATGCATGTTTCTCTCTCTCTCTCGCTCTCTCTCTCTCTCTCTCTGAACCTAAAACCATTCTTCTCTCCCCCTCCCCCTCAAACCTCAATTCAACTATTTATCAATCACTTTATACACATCTTTCTAACGCCCTCTCTCTCTCTATATATATATATATATATATATCACTTTATCTATCTATCTATCTCTCTCTCTCTCTCTCTCTCTCTCTGGATTTCATTATCTACTGTTAATAAAAAAAAAAAGGAAAACATTATTTCACACGTGTACCAATATTTTATTTTACGGAATTATTGTTTGAACCTTGCCATGAAGAAACTTTCAGACTTTAACTAAACCAGACCCGTCTCCAGTCATTCCCAACGGTCCATTAGCGATGCTGGCTCCCCTACTGCAGTCGGTTCTGGAGATGCATGTCCTTAAGAACAGGACCTCTGTAGTGTATTCGAGCCCAAAAACCAGCATCGTGTAGACAGTTTCTGACCGTTTGATCTTAAATTCGACGAGCTGCTGACATTGACTGGACTGTACAGGACGCAGATGCAAATCGATTCCTGAGGTGACGCAGTCGTATGAAGCGGTAGGAGTTGTGACTATGCGTCTTCCATTGCGCAGTTGGTCTGCCACTGAGCTAGTTTGTTGAAATTGTCTCCAAAGACGACTATTGGCGCTTTTAAGCACATTAAATTATCTGACCACTACACTTTGTGATTGTCCAGTCTGTAAACATATAATGATGATGTATTGTTGTTCTGTAGTGAGATGAGCCATACTTGCACATTGAATTTTCAACTGAATTTATTCAAGAACCGTCAATTTTTTTATAAGCATTCAATAATATGGTCAGACATAAAATTGTGTTTTCAATAAATTCCATTGAATTCTCTTGAATCTGTCACGAGTTATTGCCCAAAATGTTGTTTTGATCTCAATTTCATTTACCAAGGGCACTTTCTCCATCAATGGAGCAATTTACATGTGAATCCCGTAATATAATATACGTGATCATATGTAAACGCTGCGGCAAGCAGTATATCGGTAAAACCGGTTTAAGATTGAGCAACCGCTTCTGTAACCATCTTCATGCCATCAATCACAGAAAATCTACTCCTGTTGCCACACGCTTCAACGGCTATTGCCACCGTGGTGTTCTTGATATTCAGGTCATTGTCATCCGATTCTGCACCACCGATGATAGATCTAGGTACGCTCTTAAAAATCTTATTAATATTGAGTTGGGTTTCCTCAGCCATTTGGATTCAATTTCGTCCACTCTTTTGTCTAGTTCTCGGTCGGTGTGGTATTTGTCTTTATTCATTTTGTTCCGGCATTTATGTCATCTTTTTGTTCGTTTCGTTTCCACCTATATTTACGTTTTTATTTACTTCCTGTTCCTATCCTTCCCGCATCTCACATCCATATTTCGCGCGGACACGATTGTGTGGTGTGGTCATCTCTACTCGTCGTCTTTTTGTTATGTGCTTATCTTGATAAAGACCTTTTGGTCGAAACGTCGATTACGATATGTATATTGTTGTTTGTATGATTATTTCATGTATTTTGTTGTGTGTATTATTTCACGTGAGCATCCGATAGTGATAGTGTGTTAGTCGGTGCTCAGTAACACTTTATTACCTGTTTCCTACTTAAGTACTATGATGTAACAGTAGGCTGATGGAAGCTGCTGATATAGTAGGTAGGCTGATTGAAACTGCCCATGTAACAGGTATGCTGGTGGAAGCTGCTGATGTAACAGGTATGCTGGTGGAAGCTGCTGATGTAACAGGTATGCTGGTGGAAGCTGCTGATGTAACAGGTATGCTGGTGGAAGCTGCTGGTGTAACAGGTATGCTGGTGGAAGCTGCTGATGTAACAGGTAGATTGATTGATGTTGCTGATGTTACAGGTATGCTTGTGGAAGCTGCTGATGTAACAGGTATGCTGGTGGAAGCTGCTGATGTAACAGATAGATTGATTGATGCTGTTGATGTAACAGGTATGCTGGTGGAAGCTGCTGCTGTGACATGTAGACTGAATGAAGAACAACGACGAAAACTGACTATCTAACCTCGTAAGGAGCTGTCCATACATTATGTCAACAGATTTTATTTCAAATTATTTTAAGCCAATGGCCCGACATATCTGTCTTCGGTGGATTTTAATGTCTGAAATATGTTCACTTTAATTTATTTTTTTTAAGTGTTGAGAAGCCAATCTTCTTCTGTATTCAAGACTTTGCGAACGACAGAGTTGGTTTGTCTTTCTGTCCATGATATTCTTTGGACCTTTCTATAAAATTTCAAATAAAATGTCGATATTTTCTTTGCCATTGCGGGTTAGATTTTTATAAATATTTTTCAAACAATTTTATTAATCTATATTTATTTATTTTTAAATAAAAAAAGTATTCATGACGTCAACTTGTGACGATCCTGACCTCCTCTTTTATCAATAACTATCCAGCTTGTTCAGATCCCATCCCAGGAGTAATTTATAGAAAATTCACTGATTTATTCATTCAATATAATTTAAAGACATCCTCAAGCTAATGACATTAGTAATACATAATTGATGTATATTTATTTCAACATTTGAACAGAAATTCCTGGATGTCTTCACTCATAGTTCGATGTTCATAAATCATATGCCGATATGAACACATCAAGTAAAAGTTCAAGCATAACTAATCGATTTCAATATTCACAAGAAATAAATGTGTTATCAAAGTTCAGGATAAAACATTTTCACATATTTTATCAAAAACGAAATTTTTGCTTCGTTTCAGCTGACTGCATTTTTAGATAACCACTTTATATTTATTTACAAATTATTATAATAGTCTACACATTTGCATAATTCTGCGATTTTTGAATTATACGAGCCATTTGTTGAAAATTGGTATGCGAGCATTGATAGGATTATTTTATTGAGAACATCAAAGGCATGGAAATTTCTCTGTTATCTGGCTATTTGTAGATAATTTCACATTTTGTACCGCCCGGTTACTAATTATTTTAATAGCGATTTGGGAAAGATGATGTGTCCTGGTTCCATCTGATGCTTTTATAACATCTGGTATAAATTCATTCATTCATTTTCCTTTAGCGCTGAAGTGAGCGCATAGGGCAGATTACTCCAATTATGTCTGTTCAAAGCTATTCTGTGCAGTTCTTGAATAGTGTGAATATTGTTTGTTTTATTTTTCTCTAAGTATTGTTCTTTTCTGAGTTTTTCTTTTGGCCTACCCCTGGCTCTTTTGCCTGTAGGTATCCATTCCAGAGATTGGTGGTGTATTCTGTTGATGTCTGAGCGTAGGACATGTCCGATGTAGGACCAACGGCGTTTTCTGATAACATCTGTGATGAAGTAGTGATGTCTCTACTCTGATTTTTTTTATTTAATTCACTCCAATGGGTGTTAGTTATCCTACGAAGACATTTGTTCTAGAAACTCAGTAGTTTCTTTTCTGAAGATATATAATTTTTTTTTGACATCCATATAACAGCACCGGAATAACGCAGGAATTAAATAAGTGCATATTAGTGAGTGTGCTGATTGACTTTGACCTCCAGAGTGTGGTATGTGACATCAATATTAATGTATGGCTCGGAGACATGGTTAATGAATAGATAGACGCCATAATTGATGGGTTTACAATGTGGGTATATATATATAGAAGAATAGTCAGAGATTCGTGGGGAAAAAAGGATTTGGACAAAGAGGCTCTTGACAACACTTCTATGTATGAAAGTAGAGATATTGAAGGCATTCGTATTCTTCTTCTTCTGCGTTCATTCTCAAATTCCTTTTGAGTAACAGGATGCAGTCAGGAAAGCAGAATGCATTATGTCATGGTTTACAGTTTCGCTATGATACGTGCTTATTCAGTCTAATACATCCGACTTCAGCACGGCTAATTGGTCACTTTGACTCTATATACTCTATGTAATGGGACAGGCAATTCCACTCCCCCCCCCATAACCTTCTTAGTCGCGTCTCATGATGTGCACGGAAAGTTCATGGTGGATTTTTTTAAATTACACTCTAAATCGAACTCTGAACCTAACGGAATATCTTAATGTTACACAAGTGTAGAATTGAACTAAGAAAGTTTAACAAAATCTATTTCTCAGCGTAAATTATAATAATTTTTTTGTAAATATGAGAGAAACCATTCTTTAATGTCTACATGCGTGTGTCCAAAACATCTTTTTTTACCATTCCCCCACCCACGTCATTATATAAATTTGATGTCCCATCCCCCTATGTAACATATATTTATTTTTTAATATTCACAAATTGTATTATTCCCTGTTGAATTGCCCCCCCCCCCCTGAACAATCAAATTGCGCCCCCCCCCCCCCGCTATGGGGCACCACGTTGGGAAACACTAGTCTAAATAGTATTACGAAACATTGTTGCAATCACAGATGACACATGCGCAAGTTTTCAGTGACCTAAACTGTGACCGTCCTCAGATATAGAGTCCGGTGACTTGTGCCTGCCCGTGTCTAAATTGATAGAAAGCAGACGTATGAGCGTTCATCTCGTACCACCTGTTGTCATTTTGAAAGGAACTCTACACAAAGAGAGGGCTTGTGTACTGATGGAAGGACATCCATTGTCCATGCCACCTGTCTTCCAAATTCATTGATAACATTCTCCTGGACACTCCCAGAAAACTGTTGCAGGAATGGCGTAATTGTTTTGTTGTTTAACCGTGGCTAACAAGAGAAACAAGATGACCTCTGGTCACTTTAAACCAAGAAAACTAATGCAATGTTCGAGTGTAACGGGAAACAGGAAGTAGAGTACCGAATAGTCATACTGAGACTTAATCCACGAACATCTAGACACAAGCAATGATGACTAGCGGATAAAACACGTCACAATAGCAGGCGGTTGCAAACAATCGTTGCTACCACATTCTTCACATTATTAGCTTTTATACGGATTTTTTTTTCTTGGAACGTTTCTGGTAAATACTTGTCAAACTGGTATCACATATTTGAAAACATGTCAAACTGGGTATCACCACATCTTTAAAAACTTGTCAAACTGGGTATCACAACATTAAAAACATGTCAAACTGGGTATCACAACATTAAAAACTTGTCAAACTTGGTATCACATCATTGAAACTATTTTCACTAATAGGCTAGATAATGTATTCACTGTAAGAGAATTCCCAGAAATATTTGTGTACAACCGCCTAATATTATGACATGTCACATCTCCGAGTTAGGCTTTGTATCTAGCCGTCCAAATTCAAACAGAGCGTTCAAAGATCAATAGCCCACGCCCTATTTTTTTGTAGGGTTTCGTCTACGAACCCTATGTAACGTTATCTATCCAGAGATCGTCACAGTTACTTGAAGATACTGGTTCAAATCCAGTTAACTTAGTTTTCTGTGAGTTGACACAGCTCAGTGACCTGGGAGCTGTTCACTAACAGGATGTCTCTAAAAATGGAGATACACCATTCCACTGTCACACAGATGAACATGCTTGTCTGAGAAGAGGAAAACTATACATTCTTTCCGAAACTACCTTGTATGTGATTTACTGTTGGCACAGATATATGAAATAGATGTATCAACTATAAGAAACCCTTGATTGTAATAAATAGATTTTTATTTTCATCCTGTATGTATTGATGGATGTTTTTATCCTTTATGGTAATATATTGATGCATGGATACATGGATGCGTGTATATTGATACATATTTTCATCCTTGATTGTAATATATTGATGGATGTTTTTATCCTTCATTGTAATATATTGATGCATGTTTTCATCCTTGATTGTAATCTATTGATGCATGTTTTCATACTTGATTGTAATCTATTGATGGATGTTTTCATACTTGATTGTAATCTATTGATGGATGTTATATTCCTTCATTATAATATATTGGTGCATGTTTTCATCCTTGATTGTAAAATAGTTCAAATTGCAAGCTGTCAGATTGTAGGACCAGGGAGAACCATGTCTTATGCTGATGACATCTTGCTATATAGGCAGGGCAGAGATACAGAAACGATCGCCAGGAATTTGCAGAGGAAGCTTGATCATATAGGGGATTGGTGCAGTAATTCTGGAGCTTTTGTTAATCCATCAAAAGCATCGATAGCATGGTTTTCCCTAAATAATCACATAGTAAACACGTCCATCCATCGGTTACTTTGAGAGTGGATGTCCTCGAAAGAACCAGCACAATGAAGTACTTAGGCGTTATGTTTGACCGAGGTCTGAGTTTCAAAGGTCTTGCAGCGATGAAAGTTATGGCTGCTGCTCAGTGTGAACAGAGCTGCAATTTTTGCTGTATCAGGGATTGGTGGTAGAGTACGCACTGGCAATTCTGACACTGAGTTAGACTCAAACAGAAATGTTGGATAGAATCCAGAATGGGGCAATGCGAATAATTTTGGGGTGTACGAGAGATACGTCAGCACTGGCTATGCGATACTTACTTTATTGCCCAACTTTAGAGCAAAGAATACAAATGTTTAGGGCGCAGGACTACCTACAAATCACCACTGATAAAGAGCATCCTCTACACCCTGAAATTCTCAAAGTGAAAGATAGTCGACTTAAGAGAGGAATGTCGTGGATGGAGCGCGCAGAGGACGTTATACAGAGCGTGTGCTTATTGGAGGATGTACTACCTGGTGCCGAATGGAGTCTGGCGCCCTCAGATTGTCCAGCCTTCGAAGGATTAATAACACTCAATAGAGAGTGCAGGGAATGGTGTCCGACAGTGATGGAGTCGGAGGTGCTCGCTCTGATCGGTGAGAATTCCAGGGAAGGTGATAAGATTATATATACAGATGGTCGGTTGAGAGACACATCAGGAGTGCCTGGGTCTTCACGGATCAAAGGTGGGGGGAGACCATCAGAGAGGAAACTGGTGCATTCGCTCAGACGACACGCAGCATGACAATGGAGATTTTGGCAGTAACCACAGCTTTGAAATGGTTGTGCTCACAGACTGTCTGCGAGCATGCCTGTATACTCAGTGACTCCATGAGCATGCTTGTGAAAGTTCAGGCGGGGTACGTTTGGGAACAGTGGTTGTATGCAGTGAATAATTCATGTGTGCGTAGAGTGACTTTTATTTTTGTGCCAAGACATGCGGGAGTCCGGGGTAATGAGAGAGCGGATATGTTGGAAGCCTACTCTGCTACTACGGCTGGTGGTGGAGCGATGGATCAGGCAGACATTTTGTATGGGAAAACGCACGAACAAATGACTTTACAAGTGACGATGACTCTTGTTTCATGACTAGAATAAGGGAGATTGGTTTGAAATCTGGCGTCGCTACAAAGGAGCGGTTTCGTGGGCGAGAAAGAATGATGGTCAATCAACGACGTACTGAGACCGTTAGTCAATGTGTAGTTGCGGATACACTCAAGGAAAGATCTGAGCACCTATGGACTTGTTCGGAGTGCAATGACGATGATCCAACGACTAACTATTGTAATATATTGATGCATGTTTTCATCCTTGATTGTACTGTTTTAATTGTATACTGATCACTTCGCTGAATTTGATTTATCAATAGCAAGAAGACTTAAGCATTTGAACAGATCTTGGGACTTCTTAGTAAGGGACTGGCATTCGATAATAGGTCATACCTGCAGTAAAACTATAATCCGACAGTGGAAACTAGGAAAAGATTGATGATATTTCACTAATCAATGGTAGCGCGCATGAACACACATAAACATAACGTTTCTACCAAACGATCTTTAGCAAGAGCGCAAATTAGCATACAACGTGTAAGAAACGGCAGAAATATCTACTTTTCCATTATATTGACTATATGCGGAAAATTCCAGAAGTTCAGAGTATGAATAATGTAACAGCTAGACAGATGGAACAAAATTAAGAAGATAATTGATAAAATACAACGGGATATTGATGAAGCACAGAAAAATTACAAAATATAACAGATTTCGCCAATTTTGACCAGTGAAGCCTTTTGGGATTAAAATGCGTCATAATGTCCTGTTATGTCTTATCATTTTTTTCGATATCCTTTTCCATTCTGTGAACCTTTTATTTGGTTTTGCTCAATCTTTATCTGTCTAGATTTTTTATTATTCATACTCTGCCGGATTTCCTGGATTTATCTTATATTGTCATTATGATGTGATCGGTACCATTTTTTAAATTATCAGGTGTTATATTGTCCTCCTGATAAAGGCCTTTTCTTATAAACGTCGTTTCTACCAAATTTGTGTGTTATCATGTGTGTTTGCAGGGATTCGCAAAACTTCATCAAAATTGTCCACGTGTCTTTAGTTGGATGACTACACTACAAGCAATAAGTAATATTTTACTTGTTTTTCCTCCCTTTTCCAACGTTTTTGTTTGGTATACACTTTTTGAAGTTGATTGAACTACCAAATTCCAGAGATGAGTTAGAGGGGAAATAATATTCGTGAACACAGACCCCAGGGGACTTGATCCAAATACTTTAGATAAAATCTTGATGAACTTAATGGTTAGACGGAAATTTGACGTGAGTATTAAACACGATAAACAGGACACAAGGGTGAACTCTGGATGCGGGTACCCGACTTTGGAAGCGAGTTCATTCAACGGACAGTTCAACTTCTGTGTCGATTCCTGAATAAATTGCCCCTTTAACCTCTGACCCATGTCGTAGTTATGACTTCAGAGCGCTTTCATGAAAGTGGTTGCGTTCCGGTTGAGTATTTTTTTTCCCCGAGCGGCAGACGATTAACAGAAGGTGTGCCGAGTGGTTACGTAATTTGACCCCCAGTGGTTCCGGTCACGACCCCTATGACAAGACTTGCACGAGGTAGTAGACTTGCTGTTTTGAAACTTGTTAAATTTGTTGTTGGTTTCAACAGGTGGTCTTTTTTTAAATCCGGATGTAGCAGTAACTGGATTACCAGAACAGCGACATCCACTATTTTTATGGTTGTAAAGCTCTGATATAACCAAATTGGACAGACATCCACGGTTGAAGAAGGCGTACTTCACCAGAAGAGATGCATGTTAGGTAACTAGGTGGTGCTGTAACAAACCTGATCTCAATGAGCGAAGGTGAAATATTTTTCTTATTATGTATTCTTTCTCAAATCTTGCAGTTTAGCAAGATGTAGTCCAGAGGGTGAAATGAGCTGTATCATGGTTTATAGCTTGCCTGCGATATCTGCGATTTTCTACAAGACTTTAATTGTAGAAAAATCTTTTTTCTTCGTCCATTCTCAAACTCCGGCAGATACGAGAACTAAAGATATGTTCGATGAGTAATCAATCACGTAATTTAGACATAAATTGATGTCTGATGTCAACCCAAAAGTGAACAAGAGTTTTTCCACGCATTTTTTTTTCATTTGTAGCAACAAACTCGTGTGAAGTGGACTTTTCATATCTGGTCCAAGTGACAACAAAGTAGGTTATACGCTGAAAATGTACATTTGTATTAACATACAGACTAAACTGAAAGTTTACATAGCTGTAATGATATAGAGAAAACTGTCTTTAGATTTTATAGATTTTTTTTAAGAGGCTGCCAATTTACCGTAAGGTAAATATGAGTCGGGGGAAACCGGGCCACGGAACTTGAGAACCATTTACTTGAAGGTTTTATATGTACTGGTTGTAGGTTATAACGTCTTCATACAATATGTAAACAGATAATTTTAAAATACAAAGTTGAGCCAAATGACATGAGCCCCTGGACCGATGGATCAACAACCAAGCCATCAATGAACTAACTAACCAACCCACACAGCAACCAACTAACCCACTAATCAATAAACCAACCAACCTACCAAAAAACAGTTCAACCCACTAACCAGCCTACCATCAACTAAAATTCAAACTACTGCTTACGTTTGTTGCTTTTCTCTAACAGAAAATGAATAACGTAAAAACCTTTCTATATAGCTTTCCTATAGCATTCTGCCAATTTAGCTCTTCGTCTCAAAATCATTGTTTTGTTAGGGGGTCTATGGATGCAAGTTAGATCCCCAAAAGGGGGAAGAGGTTATGAATGTATGTCCCCCATCAAGGCCAGCACCGTGCAGTGGTGATGGGGCTTAGTTCAGCCATCAGGGGCTGAAAACTAAGACTGGTCGGCAGTCCCATTCGAGCAGGACCATAGTCCTGCCCAAGTAAGCAGAGTGCTGAACAATAATCAGGATGCCACGCACAAAACACAATGGAAACATGTCTGTATCTATAAAAAGTTATGGTGCCTGCCCTGTGGCGGACCTTCACGCAGGGACGGTGCCGGGCCCTATACCTTGAAAGGACCCAACCTCAGTTACTGAAAGTCCTTCTCAATTGCCCCGAGGAGCGAGGAGGCAAGGGAATACTGGCCAAACAAACAAACGACCAATAAAAATAATGCACTGGAATGCTGAGGGTGTCAACAGTAAAAGAGATGGATACAGCAAAAAAACTGGAACTTGAAAATGTCCTCAGTGAAGAACAAGTTAATATATGCTGTATCCAAGAAACACACCTCAGCAGCCACATAGCCTTCAAAATCAGAGGCTACCAGTGCTACCGATCTGATCGAAAGGACAGGCGAAAGGGTGGAATTCTGACACTTGTTAAAAACAATATCAGCGCATGTCAGCTGGAAGTATATATGGAAGGGGCAGAATACCAGATGCTCCACATAAAAACAGACAGTGCAGAATTCCATCTCCTGAACTACTACTGCCCAAATGATAAACCATTGGCACTAGACACAATTCCAGATAAAGAGAGACTTATGGTGTGTGGTGACTTCAACAGCCACTCTCAGAGCTGGGGCTACGATCATATCGACAAGAGAGGTGAGGAACTTGAGAGCTGGCAGGATGAAAATAATCTCATCCTTATTAACCAGCCAGCAGACTCACCAACCTTCTACTCGAGAGCATGGCACACCACCTCTACACCAGATCTGGCATTCCACTCACCAGGCCTGGAATGGAACATCACACGTGTCGTTCGAAAGATGCTTGGGGGTAGTGACAACAGACCAGTATTTCTGGAAATCCACAATGAATCTACCAAGGACAGCAGCATGCTCACTAGGTGGAACTATAAGAGGGCAGACTGGAAAATATACCAACATTTAACCAGTGTTCTAGCTAAGGACATGAACTTGGACAAAGACATCAATAGAGCAGTGAGTGAATTTAATAGATGTATACTACATGCTGCTAGTAAAACATACCCAGGGGGGGCACGCAAGAACTACAAACCCTACTGGAATAATAAACTGGAAAAGCTGCAAAATGAGATGGAAACTCATTCAAAGAGCCAAGTTGCAAGCCAGACGGAGCAGCTGGAAAGAAAAAACAGAGTCGCTGAACCTAGAAAGAGATACTAGGAAATTATGGAAACTTGTAAAACAACTAAATGATGAAGGTACAGGGAGAAATACCAGGATCACACTTTATAAAGATAGAAACATTTTAACAGGTAAACATGCAGCTGATTATTTTGCAGAAGACAATAACATCAAAGTCAGCCCAGACAAGCAACAGGAGGTTCGAGAGAACCAGCAAAACATTGGACTAGGCGAACCTATACCTGAAGTCATGGAGGCACCAATCACAATGAGAGAACTGGAGCATGCAATATCTAAATTGAAAATGAAAAAGTCCCCTGGAGCTGATGGAGTGTCCAATGAAATGATTAGAAACCTGGGAATTGCAGCAAGAGCAAAGCTACTGCAGATCTTTAACACAAGCTGGTCCACAGGTAATGTACCACAGGCGTGGAGAGAAGCAATAATGATACCACTCCTCAAATCAGGAAAAGATGGCAACACAGTCTCCAACTACAGGCCCATCAGCCTCACAAGCTGTCTATGCAAAACAATGGAACGCATTATCAATCTTAGGATTCAGTGGTACCTTGAAAGTGAAAACCTTCTGGTATCACAGCAAGCAGGTTTCAGACAGTGCTACTCTACTGAAGATCAGGCAACTTACCTCTCCCAAGAGATTGAGGATGCCTTCCAAGATAAGAAACTGGTACTAGCAGCATGGATAGACCTCAGAAAAGCATTTGATAAGGTCTGGAAAGAAGGGCTCCTAAAGAAATTGCGAAATTGCAAGGTTAGCTCAAGAATGTACAAATGGATAAAAGCATACCTGCATAATAGAAGAGCCTGGGTACAATTAGATGGTCGCAAGAGCAAGAAAGTTCTACTGCGACATGGAGTCCCCCAGGGAGGAGTCCTGTCACCCACACTTTTCTTGGTTTACATCAATGACCTAGTTGCTGAACTACTACATGGGATCAAAGTGGCAATGTATGCTGACGACCTGGTGATATGGTGCACGGAAGAACATGCGACAGTGGCCACTAAACAAATACAATGAGCTATCGATGCTCTAACCTTATGTGCTGATAGATGGTGCGTCAGCATTAACACAGATAAGTGCAGCACTACACTCTTTACCCTCTCACAAAAACAAAAAGCCGGTCATATCAAAATAGGTGGAGAACTCTTGAAAGAAGACAAACAACCCACATACCTTGGAGTTACTTTTGATGATAAACTGATATGGAAGCAGCACATAAACAAAGCAACAACAAAAGCCAGGAGGAAGTTAGCTATCCTGAGAAAACTAAGTGGAACCACATGGGGAGCCAGTGGGAATATACTCAGTAAAGTTTACCAGCAAGGCATAAGACCACACCTGGAATATGGTTCAGCTGCGTGGTGTCCTGCATCAAACACCACATTACAAGATCTAGATAAAGTGCAAAACCAGGCACTTAGAATAATGCTGGGAGCAATGAAATCAACACCCATAGCAGAGATGCAGAAAATGGGAAGAATGCAAACACTTGGTGAACGCAGAGACACAAAAGTACTAATTCAGGCAGAAAAGTTTCAGTGTATACCAAGTCATCCAATGAAGGAAAGATTCCAAAATCTAGCAATGTGGCGACTGAAACGAAGCAGCTTTATCCATCAAGCTAAACGACTCCGCAGACAACTTACAGACCTACCTGAAGTTGACAGCCCCTTAAGGCCTGTACCAGAACAAACCCCGTGGAGTGAAAGGCATGGAACGCCAATATACAATCAGACCCATGTGAAAGGAATACTAAGCGTGGACGAACAGAACAGTATGCAGCGAAGAACAGTCACCCTCAGTTTCCTGGATGAGGAATATCCACAAGATATATGGGTCAGAGTATACACAGATGGGTCAGCACAGAATGCCGTGAGGAATGGAGGTGCAGGTGTATATATAGAATATCTACACAAGCCTAGAGATACCATCAGAACACCAACAGGAAAATTCTGCAATAATTATGATGCAGAAATCCAGGCAATTAGTGTGGCAGCTAAAAAACTGCTGAACTCCAACTCTGACCTACAGCCTGTGGTATTCCTGACAGATGCAAGGTCAGTGCTTCAAGCTCTCCAGTCTGGAAAACTAACAGACTTGAAAAAACTACTTAGCGAATTGTCTTACCAGTATAGGGTAACCATGCAGTGAATACCCTCTCACTGTGGAATACCAGGAAATGAAAAAGCAGACCAACTGGCTAAGTAAGGTGCTGCCGAAGACCAACCAGATATACCAATCACCTACCATCAGAAAAAACAGATGATCAAGTCAATAAGAAAGCCACAAACACCAACACAAGATGACTATCATATTGTGAACAGACCAGAACAAGCTATAATTCTACGTCTCAAAACAGGACACAACCGACTCCGCAGTCACATGTATACAAAGTTCAAGATTGGCAACACGGTCATGTGTACATGTGGACAGGCAGCACAGAGTGCCAAACATGTACTTCAAGAGTGTTCTGAGCATAAAACGCTGAGGCAGACATATTGGCCAGAGGAAACAACACTGGAATCAAAGCTCTATGGGACACTGTATGAACTACAAAAGACAGTGAGTTTTATTCAGGAGACAGAATTACAGATATAGACATGTTTCAAGTGAACGAAAGAAGAAGAAGAAATGAATGTATTTTTGGTCGTGAAGGAAAGGAATCCAGTGCAACAGTATGGCATAAACTTCACGTCCTGTCAAGAATGTAGCATAGGCTTCTCAGTCAACTATTACATCATGCTTCTGTCGGATTTGTTAGCATATCTGCAGTGGTGGTACAACTGTTGGATTTGTTAGCATATCTACAGTGGTGGTACAACTGTCGGATTTGTTGGCATATCTACAGTGGTGGTACAGCTATTGGATTTGTTGGCATATCTACAGTGGTGGTACAACTGTCGGATTTGTTGGCATATCTACAGTGGTGGTACAACTGTCGGATTTGTTGGCATATCTACAGTGGTGGTACAACTGTCGGATTTGTTGGCATATCTGCAGTGGTGGTACAACTGTTAGATTTGTTGGCATATCTGCAATGGTGGTACAACTGTTAGATTTGTTAGCATATCTGCAATGGTGGTACAACTGTTAGATTTGTTGGCATATCTGCAATGGTGGTACAACTGTTGGATTTGTTGGCATATCTGCAATGGTGGTACAACTGTTAGATTTGTTGGCATATCTGCAATGGTGGTACAACTGTTAGATTTGTTGGCATATCTGCAATGGTGGTACAACTGAACTTCTTCTTCCTCAGTGTTCATTCTCAAACTCCCACTGGATCTCTCTTGTAGCAGGACAATGACCCAACTAGATTTCCAGAATGATGTAGTCCAGAAAATGGAAATACGCTGTGTCGCCGTTGTATTTGCGCCAATGGCCCGATACATCCGTCTTCGGCAGATAACTGACTGATATTCCTTGACGACTGCCACAAAAGGATAAAGGTGTACTTTCAGCTGACATGCATATTGTCGCCATTCATATGGACCATTTGATGAATGACAAATGTCTGACATTGAGACAACACATGAATTAAACATATGAGTGGAGGACCATGGAACGTACAAGGAAGATATAATTTCTTCTTCTTCTTCTTCTTCTTTCGTTCACTTGAAACATGTCTATATCTGTAATTCTGTCTCCTTAATAAAAACTCACTGTCTTTTGTAGTTCATACAGTGTCCCATAGAGCTTTGATATAACTATAAAAATGATTATTTTATTGAAGTATTTTAAATAGAAAATGGTATAAATAGTCTTGTTATAGAGTCATGTTGTCTACTAGAAGTATAATCTAGCATGTTGTTTTATCTGGTAGGATACTGATATTTCTGGTAGGACACTATGATATGTCTGCTGGGACAATGATAAGTCTATTAGGACACTGAAAGGTCTGGTAGAAGACTTATATGTCAAGTTGGACACTGATATGTATAGTAGGACATTGAAATGTCTAGCAGGACACTGATATGTCAGGTAGGAGACTGATAAGTCAGGTAGGACACTGATAAGTCTAGTAGGGCGCTGATATGTCAGGTAGAACACTGATACGCCAGGTGTCATGTGACGTATTATTTCCAGAACGTTGAATTTCCAATAAACTCTCTGAACCCATCTCTGTCTTGGGCCTGCATTTTCCAACGATGTATTCACCATATCTGTAATGTCAGTCCATCGTCTTCTTGGTATGCCCTTTCTCCTCTACCCGGGTACTGTCTTTCTAAACAGGTGTGTCTCTTTATATGACCAAACAGGTATAGTTTTTATTTTTGTTATTGTGTTTAGTAACCAACACTTTGGAATCGTCAATGTGTTTATAATATCTGAGTTACTAATTTGTTCTTTCTGTGATATTCTAAGTATCTTTCTGTAGCATTTCAGCTCGAAGACGTTGATCTTCTTTGCAGCTGTTATACTTAGGGTTCATGTTTCACAGCCGTATGTTGCAACCGGAAAAATAAAAGTTCGTAACATTAGCAATTTCTTTTCTATTTTGTTGTTTTTCCATATGTTTTTCAACAGTGTTATTTTGCAATAGCCATTGCCAATCTCTTCCTTATTTCTGCCATGCAATCTCCTGCACCGTTGATGTATGCTCCTAAGTATTCAAATTTATCCACACATTCTATCTCTGTATTGCCTATTCTGATTTGTGGTTGTTGTGCTGTTATATCTGTTGACATGATTTTTGTGTTTTGCGTGTTTAAATACAAGTTTTGTGATTCGCTATATTTCTTTGTGTTCTTGATTAGTTGTTCCAATCCCTGTATATCATTTGAAAGAAGCACTGTGTCGTCTGCGTAGCGTAGTTCAGGGAATCGAACCTACCGATGTTTAAAGCGTGGTAGTCAGCGGCGTGTATGTTTTCTCTCACATTCCTCATTATACTTTCTGCGTAGATGTTGAACAGGTATGGAGAGAGTGTGCATCCCTGCCTTTGTACCTCAAACCACTCTGAGAGATTGCCCTCGAACTTCATTGCATTCTTTTGATCTTGATAAAGTTCTTCTATTAGATTAATCTGATTGTCTTGTGAAACCCATGCTCTTCATTATTATATACAATTTTTTTCCCATTCCTCTGTCCATGTGCTGCTTTCCCATACTTTGCAGCAGAGTTTGTGGTAAATCTTGATTCTGGCCTCGCCTACTGATTGTATCATTTCTGTTGTTAAACCATCATTGACTGCGGCTTTTCCTTTCTGTAAACTTTCTATGGTGTATCTTAATTCTTCCTTTGAGGTTCTTGCTCTTTTTCATATTCGTTTATTAATTTGTTTGTGTTTTTTTCAATCAGCAGGTATTTATGGTAGGACACTAATACGTCTGGTAGGACACTGATATATCAGGTAGGACACTGATATGCAAGGTAGTACACTGATATGCAACGTAGTACACTGATATGCAAGGTAGGGCACTGATAAGTCTGGTAGGACACTGGTAAGTCTGGTAGAACACTGATAGACCTAGTGGGACACTGATATGACACTGTCTTAGACAAGACACTGATAAGACGCAGAAACGAGTTTTTTTTCTTTAATAGATTTCGAAACTTCAAAAAACAATTTTTTTTAATTCTCAATTCCCACCTGATATTTCTTATAACAGGGCAATGGTCCTACAATATGTCCTACAGGATGTAGTCCAGAGAACGGAAATGCGATGTTTCGCCGTTTGATAAATGGAAGAAATCGTGCCTTTATTGCATGCATCATGCGACAATATCTCATTAAATAACATGAGGCAAGCCATCAAGAAATTAGAAAACAACATGTGGAAATGATGAAATCTCGGGTAAAATGCTAAAATCAGCAAACGACAACCTCTTGGGCCCCCACCTACTTGCAGCAAACGACAACCTCTTGGGCCCCACCTACTTGCAGCAAACGACAACCTCTTGGGTCCCACCTACTTGCAGCAAACGACAACCTCTTGGGCCCCACCTACTTGCAGCAAACGACAACCTCTTGGGCCCCACCCACTTGCAGCAAACGACAACCTCTTGGACCCCACCCACTTGCAGCAAACGACAACCTCTTGGGCCCCCACCTACTTGCTATAATAAATGCTGCATGACAGAGAGAAGACCTCCAAAAGACTGGACAGATGGTGTCATTTTCAAATTACCAGTCTCAAACTTTAATTACTAAGGCAACAATAGTTTTCAAATTACCAGTCTCCAACTTTAATTACTAAGGCAACAATAGTTTTCAAATTACCAGTCTCAAACTTTAATTACTTAGGCAACAATAGTTTTCAAATTACCAGTCTCAAACTTAAATTACTTAGGCAACAATAATTTTCAAATTATCAGTCTCCAACTTTATTTACTTAGGCAGAAATATTTAATTACTTACCGAATGTTTGTTGACAGAGACTCAATGAAAGAAAGAAATACGCGCATAAAAGTTGCAATAGCATATTCACTAAACTAGTTAATATCTGGAAATTAAAAAATTCAGGAAGAAACACCAAGCTAAAGCTTTTCAACTGTATTGTCTCAGTATTAACGTATGGAAGTAAATGCTGGAAATCAACTCAAGAAACAGAACAAATATTAAACAGCTTTGAATACAAATGTCTCAGAAACTGATGAGCATAAAATAGATTGATTTTATCACAAATAGTGAATTAAGGAACAAAACGCACCAAGAATATGTTTCAAACATCATACGAAAACGCAGATGGAAATACCTGGGTCACGTTTTGAGACTAGATGAAAACAGAATAAACCGACAAGCCCTTATGTGGACACCTGAGGGTAAAAGAAAACGAGGGAGTCCTAAAGCAACCCTAAAGAGAACACCATACTTAAAGAAGGGGAAATAACAAGCTGCACCACCACCATACATGAACTAAAACTGTAGGCAGCGGACCGCAACACACGGAGACTCAAAACCTCTGCCCTATGTGCCGCCTGCGGACGAAAGAAACAAACTAACTATACAATACCAGTGTCTTGCTATAATATATCAGTGTGCAGACTTTTCTGTCTTTCTACACTACATAAGTGTGCATACTTTTCTCTCTATATACTAGCAGACTTTTCTGTCTCTCTATACTAGATATGCGTGCATACTTTTCTGTTTTGCCATACTTGATAAGTGTGCATACTTTTCTGTCACTCTGTACTAGATAAATGTGCAGACTTCAGCATGTACAAACCGTACTGGAGACTGACTTTGAGGATGGGATTGTAAGAGATGTTCTTGCAGTGTTTGATCAGAGTATAAAAACAAAGACTGTATCTAGCTGTAACACGGAATAATACAAAAGATTTAGTTTCCTGTATTTTTCTATTTATCTTTCCAGTGGTTTTTTTTCTTTTCGGTGAACACGTAGGAATGCGCCGTATCCCCCCCCCCACCCTTTCATTCTATGGTCATTTCGGTTCTGAGTATCAACATAAAGAAAAATGAATATCCATCAAAACAAAAATTCTACAGAGAAACATTCGAAATGTCATCTCATCTATTTTTTGTCCGTTTTTGCTCAATGATCAAAGACATTGTCTCTACGGTAGAGCCTTCTAAAATATCTGGTTTTGTGTCATCTGACATCGCCCACGTTTCCCCTTGTAGTTAAATTGATAATACAGTTTCCTATTTAAATGTGTCTGATTTCATCTTCAACAAAAATCAGTAAATTTTTCCTTTCTTTTTTAAAAGTCTTGTTGGCTAATTCATCTAATCTAAAATGACGCATTTTACTTTCCTGAGTTTTTCATTATTCACTTTATGTCTACTTTGTGTCGGCGGCAAAAATAAATCAGGAAAAAATTCAAATGTATCACAAAATATTATATTGTACATGGTGACGAACAAAGGAATACCGCGCCGCCAATAGAAATCAATCATAACGATGTCAAGCTGACAGCTAGCCATAAATGATTTTCACACATTGTCAAACAAAACCAGTATCTAATTCCCGGATAGCCATTTACCAAAGTATTTTTCCAGAATAATTCTTCACGCGAATCTCAAACATCATTTATCTTTGCTGAGCCTATTTTTCCCGTTCTTCTCACTGGCAAAGTTTTCCAGGACATAGATTTAGATGTCCATATATATATAGTTTAATGGACATACATTTTCCCCGCTCTTCTCAATCAAAGTATACGCCAGTGATCAATGATCGGTCCTATCAGTCAAGATAAGTGACGTAATACAAACGGTTCAAATGAATATTATTGAGAATGTCTTGCTTTCTTTCGAACATGGATGCTGGACTTCAATTAATGCTAAAATAGAAATAAGTTTTATTTTGTTTTTCTGTGATTTGGATTAAACATTATTGAATCTAGATCATATAATTCAGAACTTTATGTCTACATCGTTGATCTGTGGAGATAAGAATGCTTGATATGGAAACACTGAACTTTGTAAATGTTTTTTTTAAAGGTAGTACTCAAATATGAAGATCTTTAAAACTTTACGAAGTAATGAATTTGTGTCGATGTATTGTGTGTGTTTACGTGCGTGTTTGCGAGGGTGGGTCGATGTATTGTGTGTGTTTACGTGCGTGTTTGCGAGGGTGGGTCGATGATAAATAAGATAACTTAATTAAAATTTCCTAATTTATTGTTTAATATTATCATGTCTTTTTGCTAATAATGAGAAGACTATGCATTGTTTTCATAAATCAAGTCTGAGCAATATGAATATTGTCTTACATATTATTTTGCAAATTACATCTCAGCAAATAGTGAAATGTATTTCTACATATTATTTGATTAATTAAATCCTGCTACAAGGGAGATGCAGCGGGAGTTTGAGAATGAACGCTGAAGAAGAAGAAATCACATCTCATCAAATAGTGAGTGTTTTCACATATTTTTTTAATAAATCACGTGTCAGAAAATATTTTAAAGCGTTTTTACATATTTTTTTCCTATATACGTCTCATCAAATAATGGACATTGTTTTTTTGTTAAATTTTTGTATAAATTAATCTTGTTTTTTTGTACCTTCTGTGTCAAGAAAATTCAGATTCAAATTCGTGATGTCCAAAAGCATTTTTTTTAAATGCTTTTCATATTTCCTGTGACATGATTTATATTTATATATATATATATATATATATATGTTTCATTATTCAGAAGACACGCGATTTATATATAAATTGATAAAGTTCTCCGCTGTTGGCATTTAAACCGTGAACACTCTAAAAGATACGGAAAATGAAGATCAATAATTTAAGTCTATGCATTATTTCAGAAACATTAATACAAACCAAGGTTCCGTTCATTAATACTTATTTCGTCATAAATCAAAGACCTCATCAAACTCAAACCGTTCATTATCTGGCATATAATTACAAAAACTGTGTTCAGTTAGCTATAATCTTGCCATCTGTTTTAACAATCCACCAGGGGTGCCAGATAATTGGCATTGTTTATGCCAAAATATAAATACGGTGGCAGAAATGGGTTGAAATTTCTAACAACTCTACATTTAACACAATGAAATTGAATTTAGTGAAATACAATTTCAATTTGTATTAAGTGTCGATTTATATTGCTTTATCAAAATAATAGCAAACAAACACAGAATGGAACTTTTCTTTTTCTTCAGCACTAATTCTCAAACACTAACAGGATCACTCTTACAGCAGGGCAATGGTCTTACTAGATTTACAGCAGGATGTAGTCCAGATAATGGAAATGCGTTATGTCGCCGTTTCATTTGCGCCAATGGTCTGATACATCAGTTTTCGGTGGTATAGGTTGACAGAAGATTACAACGTGTTTTGTGGTGAAATTTGAGAAATATTGGAATACGATTGTGGCAAAAATGGAAAACATGGGAACTGCATCAAGTAAATGCAGTGTTCAATGAAAATGCCTCAATAAAATAAGAATAATGTTGAATCTCTTAGCTGGATATGTTGCCTGCCACTTACCGTACATCTTACCACATCTTACCATCGTCATCTTGCCGCACAAAAATAACAACCCGGATATATATTAAATAAGAAGCAGATTAAATAAAATGTCGATTCTATGCAATGTTTTAGTAACAATTAGAGTAATAATTACTGTAACTGTATATACCAATAGCATTGATTTCTGATGCCACCACGAAGGTCATATTTTAATCAATTTAATACTCTTCGCTCTTACACTCCTGCAAATAAGCAGGATATTGTCATGGAATGCGTTGGTTCGTGGATTTAGATTAGCTGCAATATCCGCGTTCTTCTGCCTGGCACATCCAGCATCAGTATAAATTATGAGTTACTTTACCCCTACATGGGATAAAACAACCAACTCCACTTCAAAACTATCTTAGTGCCAAAACCGCCAACATGCATGTAATGTAAAAGTGTCGCTAATCATTGCTCCACTTTCGGAACCCAATAACAAAATTGTGAGAAAATATGTAAAAAGTGATACCTTTTAAAATTTATCAGAAAGGACAAAGTGATAAAAACGTAAATTGTATGATCACTAATTTTTCTATATGGTCTCATTTGGAAAGGAAATGTCTAATGTGGCAACACTGATATGAACATTCACCTTAGCTATCAGCTGTCAGATATTTACTTTATAACCTGACCTCAGTTTGACCCGCAGCTGTGGCCGTATCTAGAGTGGGTGCAAGAGCCTGTCATATTCTTCATTTGTTTCTTACACTTTAATATTTCAATTTTTAAATTAATTAATTTGTATTTAACAAGCATAATATATTCGTTACAATAACGTTTAATAATTTATAATAATGGTTATCTTGTATCTCTGCCTACCTCTTTCTCCTTTCTCTTCGACTTTACCCTCAAGTAAGGTCTTCAACAAGGTGTTACTTCTTTTAATGTGCTCAAAATATTTTACTTGTCTGATCTTTATTTCCCTTAATAATACTTTCTTCGTATTAAGTGTTGTTAGAACCTCTTTGTTTTCTTCTCTTTCCATGATGTTCTCGCTATTCTTCTATATATCCATATCTCAAATATATCAATTCTGTCTTCTAATTGTTTGTTTCTTCTAATTGTCCATGTTTCTGAGCCATATATTAATATAGAATAGATGTAGCATTTCATAAATCTCATTTTTAACTTGTTTGTAATTTGTTTAGACATTAATATTTTCCTCATGTCATTGAAGGTACTTTTAGCATTCCTGTTTTCTTTTTAACTTCAGTTTCACATCTGCATCATTTGTGAATATGTGTCCACATATATTGATACTGTTTTACTTGTTGTAGTTTCTCTCCATGTATGTTTAT
The DNA here is from genome assembly GCA_034231615.1 of Meghimatium bilineatum. Taxonomy (NCBI): domain Eukaryota; kingdom Metazoa; phylum Mollusca; class Gastropoda; order Stylommatophora; family Philomycidae; genus Meghimatium; species Meghimatium bilineatum. Next base: position 127,599,460 of record CM067298.1, on the reverse strand, counting down.
GTTTAGCGCTTGTTCTTCTGTGACTTTGCTGATTATCATGGTTTTGGGTGTTGTTTTTAAAAATATCTATTCATATATGGAAGACCATATTCATTACTTGATTTATCAACTTCATCTATTAGTCTTTGTAGTTTATGTTCACTTTCTGCTAAAAGAACATTGTCATCTGTATATCTCATGTTGTTTATTATTTTCCCATTGATCTTGAGTCCTGACATTCCTTCTATATGTTTAAAGATATCATCTGTGTAGATATTAAATAAGATGGTTGGTTGGTTGGTTGGATGGTTGGTTGGTTGGTTGGTTGGTTGGTTGGTTGGTTGGTTGGTTGGTTGGATGGATGGATGGTTGGTTTGTTGGTTGGTTGGTTGGTTGGGTGGGTGGTTGGTTGGTTGGTTGGTTGGTTTGTTGGTTGGTTCCTGATTCAGTGGTTAATGAGCTCAAGCCCTTAAATCCAATGTCATTTTACTGACATTATATTGCTGGGGAGTCTGAATTTTCGTCCCAACCCGAAGCAGAGCCAGATAACAACTATCACACTACCAGGAAGGTAGGTTTCAACCTATGTACTTCTCTGAGCAACTGGAACCAAGATAGAGTTCACTGTGCTCATTCGCCGCCACCAATTGACTACTGGTTATGCCAAACTCCTCTATTGCCCCAACAATCGTACTTACATAACACACAATTTTATATAATCGCCTCAATCAGACAGTGTCTGATTGAATCGATTATATAAACCTGTGTTTTACGTAAGTACGATTGTTGTTACGTTTCATGCAGTTACATTGTATTGATTGTCGTATTGTTCCAGCATATTCTTGTCCCTAGTCCAAACTGCTCAACATTGTTCTTGTGTCATTCTTTCCATTCATACTGGCCTTCTGATACACCAATGAATGTTAAACTTGATGGTACAAAACAAGAAATGGAACACTGTCCAATTTATACAAGAAACAACACTGCAGATATAGACATTATTAGTGAACGAAAGAAGAAGAATCTTCCATGTATGTCGTATCAGAGACGATTAAGGAGGTTATGAAGTGGAGTTGGCTGTCTCATCCCATATAGAGTCAAGATGAAATAAAAGCCATGTTGAATTCAGATTTGTCAGGCCGAAAGACGCATATATCGCAGCAAAAATGTAAACAATGACACAACGCATTTCGTTCTCCGGGCTAATCTGCAGGAGTTTCGGAACGAACGATGAAGAATAATGTATATATAAGATGGATTATCAGCCCGGTGGTAGAGTTAATAGTGTGCCCCTTTGGGAAAACCGATATTGGTCGTAGTAGATCGTGATTTTCACAGTGATTGTCCAGATCGGCGATCTTTTATCGATACGTGCACGTGTGGTAACAGGGACCCTGTACTTCAAGTTCAGCGTCCACAGAATGGGGTCTCAGTCTTCTTTCAATGCATGTCACAGGAGGGGGCTAAGAAAAATTGAGAGATGTAATGTCAATCTAACAACTGTGAAAAATTACCATTGTTTGTCTTTTCTAATTTTTTTACTCTTATGTCTGAATTTTCTTTTTTTTTTCTTTTAGTCAAATCATGTGATTAAAACAAAGTTTAGGGAGATAAAAGACAAAGGAATATAAGCAAAGGTTTTCTTTAGATTTGTGTACGTTAAACAGAAGTACTTCACAGAAATACACACCGCCAACATGCAGTATTACTATAAATGTTAAGTGAAATCACAAGGATAAAGTCAGGTATCGTGGCACCATTTTAATATCAAATTGTAGGTGCTTCAATGAGATCAAGAACAGGATAGAACAGACCAAATCAACATTTCAAAACATGATAAACATTATTTGCAATGGAGTAATATCAATGCATACACAAATTCGCATAGCATGTTATATTAAGTCAATCCATTTTTATGGAAGCGAAGCATGGGCAGTAAACAAAAGTGCCCAATGTAAGCTGGAGGAAATTGAAATTGAAATTGTGTGTTTTTTTTAAGAAGAATAATTAAAATTTCATGAAAAACCAATAAAATTCACGTAGAAGCTCTCAGAGATGCTGGATTACAACGACACATTATAGTGAAGAAAAAAATGGAGGAACTCTTGATGCCTGTTGCGATGAAAAATTATGCGTGTATTTTTGCAAGATCTTCTAGTTGAAGCCATTTAAATCACTTGAAACTTTAAAAAATACCAAAAAACATTAGCAATACTAGTAAGTTAAAACGTGAAATCTTCATATTTTGTATATTCCAAGACAGATTAAGAAATTTTGCCACATATGGCTTGAAAATATCCATAAATGTGAGAAGAAAATATTTGCTTTCTATATCATTTGTCCTTTTAAATCGAAAAAAAAAACACTTTTGATCTTATGTGTGGAAATCAATTGTCGTTTTACTGATTGATTTTGACATGGAATATGACCCACCTATAAAAAACATCCTGTGGTGCTACATTAAAAAAAAAACCTGTCTCCATAATAACACAGGTTCCTGGAATACTTAATAAGGAATACCAAACTCCACCATAACTAAAAGCATTGAGACTGGAGATGATATAAATAAAATACAATCCCAAGGATTGGACACATGTCTACACAGATGGATCGGCAGAAGGAGCAGTAAGGAATGGAGGTGGAATTTTTATAACACTCAAAAGATGGGAAGACAATATCAAAAGCTTTTCCAACCGGGAAATACTCCTTAACTTTAGAGCAGAAGCAGTTGCACACCATCAAGCACTGAAAGCATCCACCGAATCAGGACTGCCAAGACCAAGACGATAGCCATATTCACAGATTGCAGATCCCTACTGGAATCAATCCAGAGCAACAGAAAGCTTTCTGTACAACATCAGACATGAGCTAAGACAGATCCAAAAATCATCAGATATTGCCCTTCAGTGGATACCATCACACTGTGGAATCATGGGAAATGAGAAAGTGGATGCTTTGTCAAAAGTAGGAAGCGAAATGGAGCAACACAGACACCCATTGTCTTACGGAGAAGCAAAAGCAATAATCAACAACATATACACAATAAAGTGGAAGAAATAAATGGAAGGGGAATACGAACATGATGCAATACATCTCCTCCAAAGATATCAACAGACCACAATATTTCGCCTTAGAACAGGCAACTGCAGACTGTTGGGTCACCTTTACCGATTAAGGATCTCATACACAGATGAATGTCCATGTGGATCCGCATCCCAGAATCAGGAACACATACTTCAGGACTGCCCAACATACATAGAGCAGAGACAACAGACCTGGCCAGAGGATACAGACTTGAGGCAAAAGCTATGGGGCAGCCGCTCTGACCTAGAAAAGACAGTGGACTTCGTCTTGACGACAGGCCTGACAATATAACATGACCACAGATGCTGAACGCAGAAGAAGAAGAAAAAGATTTTTTATAAACCTGACCTGATTAAGCAAAACTAATGGATTTTTTGATTCAGCACAATAAAATTATCCTAAATCTGTTGTGTTTTTTTTTTAAAACATAGACAGCAAATTTGATGTTGACCAGTGTTATGTATGTTGATTGTCGTTTTCGTACACTAGACATATCTATGGGTGCTCAGTTCTTCGCTTAATTAAATCTCACAGGCCACAGCTGCTGAGGGTTAAGGATCTGTGCTGCATGAGTGTTCTTCTTGAAATTTTCGTGAGGTCACAATACGTCAATCCTCACACCTAATTCCCGCATTCTCGGTACCGCCTCACGTTCATTGACCTCAAAATCATCCGATCGTGCAGACTCTCTAGGAGCATTGAATATCTCGGATCCGCTCATAGGTTAACAATCATTTATATTATAGGACAAATTATCTGCTCTATTAGTTTACACCACACAAGCGCTTCCACCATCCAAAATGAAAGTGATTTGGAGCAGTGAGAGCAATTTCTTAGCTCTCTCCAATTATTACATCCATCGCCTGCGCTCTTTCCCTGCTAATAATATTCAGTATACAAGCATGGGGGTTAGGCTTGCGATTCCAGCCAATTTACGTTCTTCGTTAAAACACTCATCGTTAGACTTAGGGTTATTACGGCGAAAGCCGCACAGAAACGGAGTTACGATTACAGACCGAGGTCCGTCTATGTAGGCTTTTTTGCTTATTGTCGTGGTTTTCGTTCGTCACTATTTATACACTTGGCATCGTCTTTCAAAAATAAAGCCAAAATCGACCAACGAAATATACGTAAATAATCACTAATGAGCTTCTTAGGTCTTGTCTACATTCAGTTGAGAGGTCTTATAGTAAAGTCGATGGTCACGCAGGGTAACTATGTAGTTTGTGGTTGATTACAGATTCTTCTCATGTAATTGGAGAGTTCTCTCATATCAGTGAGACTGATCACTTTTAAATTGAAGTGTTAATTTACTTTGATTATATTTGTTGTTGTTGTTGTTGTTGTTGTTGTTGTTGTTGTTGTTGTTGTTGTTGTTGTTGTTCGTACATCACAAGTGATGATGACCATTTGTTACATCCACTTTTGAAAATTCAATTTTAGTTATGTCCTTGATTATGAGTTCGTAGATGTCCTTGGACAGTTTGGACATGGAATGACGACTGTAGACGGATCTTGGTCTATCCGTGACTTTCTAGCTGCTCTCCGCTGTTGAGCTGCTGCATTTCTCTTCTTTTCACAAGATGATGCGCTCTTTTTTATTTTAGAATGCCATGTAGATCTATTTTGTGCAAGTTCTTCCCATGTATCGTGGTCTATTTCAAAGGCTTTCAGTGAGTCCTTTAACGAGTCCTTGTAGCGCTTCCTTTGGCCACCTTGAGATCGTATACCCTTCTCTAGCTCACCATAGACAAGTATCTTTGGCATACGATGGTCTGGTATACTCACCAAATGACCTGCCCAACGAATCTGTGTCTGCATCAGGATCGTGTCAGTGCTTGGGATACCAGCTCTATCAAGGACAGTGGTATCTGGAATCTTGTCTTGCCATCTGATGTTCATAACTTTTCTGAGACAATTTGCATGAAAATGATTGAGTTTTTTCACATGACGTCTATACGCAGTCCATGTTTCACTAGCGTATAGCAGCACTGGAAGTACCACTGCTCTGTAAACTTTCAGCTTAGTCTGTAGGTTAATGCCATTTCTACGCCAAACATTTGCGTACAATCTGCCGAAAGTACTGCTTGCTTTGGCGATCCTTGTATACACTTCATCATCAACGTTGGCATTTTGTGATAACGTACTGCCTAGATATGTGAATCTATTCACAACTTTCAATGCTACACCATTTACCTTTATGCAGGGTTCGAGATAGCTTTTGCCAAGTGCTGGTTGTAACATGACTTCTGTTTTCTCTGTGTTAATGGTAAGCCCAAAGTTGGTACAGGCTTTGGAGAATCTGTCTATAATACATTGTAGATCAGCCTCAGAGTTGGCATTTAGGGCACAGTCATCAGCAAATAGAAGATCCCTGATTGTGTGTGATTTAACTTTGGTTTTTGCTCGAAGCCGCCGAAGGTTGAACAATTTTCCGTCTATGCGATAGGTGATGTTTACTCCCAGGTCTAGATCTCTGAAAGCATCATCCAACATAGCAGAGAACATGATGCTAAATAGGGTAGGTGCTAATACACATCCTTGTTTTACTCCTTTGATTATATTATGGCGTAGGTCGTAGATCCGCTATACAAAGCAGAGGTGAGAACGTTTCCTGTTAGTATTACTGTTGGGTCCACACCCCTCCCCATTTTTAAACACTATTAGTGTGGCGCATGGTCGAGAGATTAGAGCTTTGGTCTAACATACGTAAGGTCTAGGGTTCGATGATTGGATGGGTTTTCTATGTTGAAGAGTAAATTTAAAAACCCACCCTGAACATAACGTGGCGACAGTAGGTTCATGGTCTTTATCACACAAGCCACCCGAGACCTTCCTGCAACTGCATAATGGGAACAATTCAAAATTGACAGTTTTTTAAAGCAATATTTCTATATTTACTTAGTACGGCTCTGTGGCGGAGAGGTACACAGGGCGTTTGTCATGGCAAAGTGTCGAGTTCGAAGCCCACAAGACGAAATTATACATCAGGGCCGTTCAGAAGAACAATGGCAAACTAGAGAACATATTTATACATTGGAATTCCTCTATAACGCATTCTTTTATAAATAACTTCACTACATAACATAACTTTTCAAAATCTCGGATCATATTTATTCTTTATTGCACTGTATATAGCGAATTTCTGTTATTACATACATATTTCGTTGATCCAAACCAAGTTGTTATAATGAGACTCAATTATATTGCCTATAAAAATTGGTACAGCCATAAATACTAGGTGTATGGCTACGTCCTTGGTACGATAAATATTTACTTCCAACAGTGTCGATACTCTACTGTCTCATATAATATCTCAATATATTTTTTTATCCTGGATATTGAAACGGAATTAGTTTATATTGAATTTTTTTGTATCCTGGACATTGAAACGGAATTAGTTTATATTAAATTTTGTTTATCCTGGACATTGAAACGGATTAGTCTGTATGCCAATGATCACAATTCTTTTGACGAGGCGCGCCTTCTTCTTTTGACGAGGCGCGCCATTCTTTTGACGAGGCGCGCCCTCTTCTTTGGACGAGGCGCGCCTTCTTCTTTTGACAAGACATGCCTTCTTTTTTTCTTAAATAAAACGTTGTCAGTGCATTACCGTGACCCAAAAGGGGAGCAAAGAATAATCACACTGTCACTTGCCACCCATGTCGTTAGAGGCGACTAAAAAGATGTTAGGGGTTGGTTTGGCTGTCCCATCATGTAGAGGGTCAAAGTGACTCATACACATACTGAAGTCGAATGTGTCGAGCCGAAAAATGAAGCCGCATGTCACAACGAATTCCAATTTCTGGACTACATTCTGCTAATCTGCAGCAGTTTTAGAATGGACGCAGAATAAGAAATAACATGTATCTCTTACGTTGAGGTATTCCCCATTCGACCGATTACTGCAGTCCACTTATGTTATATTGAAGCTTTCAGCCGACAAACAATGGTAAATGTCGCGGTTCTGGTAATGCAATCATCGCGACCTTCGGAGATGTCATATTACCTATGAAAGCACGCTTCTTGTTGTCATTGGTTCTTTACGGGCGCGTGTCCATAAAAAAAAAAGTGCGGATGGAATCCACCAGTTTTAATATTGTTATTAAACAAACTCAAAGGCTATTTAAGCCATGACACGCTTGTAACCTCTGACCTGTGCCTTTTTAAAAAAAAGTTGTATCGGGGGGTTTATGATAACTACGCTTTTCTCATACAAAGTTATCATTCTATAGAACGACCAATCAGAAGTCACGTTTCAACGTTTCATTCGGCGACTGGTGTTACGACCCTTCATTCCTAGGATTTAATAACAGAGGATTTTAACAAACACCGGCGAGATTGAAAAAGCTTGCTTTGACATAGGAGGCTTATTTAATCCGGATACCTGCGAAGCTGGTTCGGTTCGAGTATTATCAGAAATGTGGACCCAACGAACTGCAGCTAAATCTAAACCGTATGACATCATATAGTATATGCAGTGATTACTTATTTTCACGGTCTATACTTGTTTTACGTTAGCGACAGATTTTCAACCTAACACAAAGTCACTTAGTGTCTACAGTTAAAATAATTCATTTATAGGTCTTGTGTTTATTCCAATCGATTTTATTATCCATAACAGTGAACATTGGAAAATGAACTCCAGCGATCTTTCATACACTTACACCAGTATAAAAGTTATGATGGATTCAACGATCTACGAAATATTCCAGTAAGTTATCTCCACATTTAGCTCTGACAATAATATCTGAGAGTTAATAGTGCCGTTCTTACTCGTCGTTTTTATTATTATTATTATTATTATTATTATTGTGAATGTAGTCTTGATAAAGAGGTTTTTATTCGAAACGTCAATTCGTGTGTGTTATTATGTGTGTTTTCAGCGATTAGCACAACTGTTTGACCATGTTCGTAGTTTTGCCTGTTGGATTTCAGTTTTGCTGCAGTAACATATTATCAGGTTTTGCTTTGCGTCATGAAATGGCTACCAAAACAAATATAGGGAATTAAATTCGATTGAAACTGTTTTAGACACCAGTGTTACTGTTTTTAGACACCAATTTAATATTTTTTGTTAATTCTGAACTTTTTTCTAAACAGAAGAAACAAATCTTTTCGTACTTTCTCTGCTAAAATTTGTTGTTTAGGGTGAGGGTCGAGGTAAAAAAATTTTTTATATAATTAAGTAGGGACTGGGAAAGCCTCCGAATCCTTGACAGTTATTGACAAGTGGGGGAGGGGATACAAAATGGGCAAATATATTTGACGTAATTTATGCATATCCCTACAGCTGATATTTAGCAGAATATAAATGTAAACAATCATAAACAAGTCAACACATGTACATTTTAATGATAATTCTGTAGACCTAAGAGTTGGGATTCAGTTTTTGTATGTGTATTGTTGAAATATTTTATCATGACGTATAAATGACAACCACACTATCAGAGGATTTCAAACAAGGTGGACAGTCTCATTTTAACAAACTGTCAGAGGATATGAAACAAGATGGAAAGTGTCGCAGTAACAAACTGTCAGAGGATATCCAACAAGATGGAAAGTGCTGAAGTAACAAACTGTCATAAGATATCCAACAAGATGGAAAGTGTCGCAGTAACAAACTGTCAGAGGATATCCAACAAGATGGAAAGTGCTGAAGTAACAAAATGTCATAAGATATCCAACAAGATGGAAAGTGTCGCAGTAACAAACTGTCAGAGGATATCCAACAAGATGGAAAGTGGCGCAGTAACAAAACTAACAGGCGATAAGAGCTATACAAACTATGATTGTACGCGTTGTTTTTTTTTCAAATACAATGAGATACCGTTGTAAGACAACCGTATTGTACTGACAGTTTGTATGATTTTTTTTCTGGTTTATGACCGTAGATAAGGGGTTCTGGTGTGTGGTGATAAATAAGAAGTATGTAGGAATCAAAGAAACGTTATCAACCAACACAGAACAGAAACAATCAGTTACCACATGCTGAAGGACTTGCTGAATATGAGATAGGATCAACTATGTTATCACATGCTGTGGTCATATATATATATATACACCAATACCAATATTGTAATTATACTTTTTGTTCATTTTGATATTTGCCCTGTGTTACCCCAGCCACCCATTTCGTGCTTAGGGTTGTTACCCGACACTCGAACATTTATCCCAAGAAAACTAATGTAGAATTTCTCAGAGATGCTAGAGTACACAGACAAATTATAGCACAAATTAAAATCAGATAGTTACTATTTTTAGGGGACTTGATGAGAAAAATGAAACTTTAACATTTAGTAATCACCAGAAAGATAAAATGGTTCAGATGTAGACAAAGATATAAATTTCTCTGCCACTGTGGCACAAAAAGATTTCCCGAACTGAACTGTTGACAACACAAGAGGCAATAAAATTGTAGAGAAACATGATGGCATAAACCACTCGTCATGGCACTTGATTGGTTGATTGATTGATTGATTAATTGATTGATTGAAATCCTGACACTCACACTAGCACAAAGACCATCAGTGGCTACCGAGGGAAAACAGGATATTCAGGAAACTTCAGTTGGAAAGAGATTATAATCAATATGATGTTTCGCGTAATAGATCAACCAGTTTTGAAAATGGTATTCATTGTTGGTCTTTCTTTTGGAATGGAAATATATTTGTATAACATAAATAACATATAAACATAAACAAGGTTGCTTCAGATGTGACATGGGTAAATGTGACAGTTGTGACATGGGTAAATGTGACAGATGTGACATGGATAAATGTGACAGATGTGACATGGGTAAATGTGGCAAATGTGACATGGGTAAATGTGACAGATGTGACATGGGTAAATGTGACATGTGTGACATGGGTAAATGTAACATGGGTAAATGTGACAGATGTGACATGGGTAAATGTGACATATGTGACATTGGTAAATGTGACAGGTGTGACATGGGTAAATGTGACATGTGTGACATTGGTAAATTAATAATATAATATAGAAGAATCCAGGATTTATTGATAAAGAAAAATCATGCAACAAACGGGATATGAACTAGGTCCGTTTAGATGGCGGCAACTCGCCTCGCAACATGAATCAACACGTTCTATGTCTTCAACCACATAGCATCTTTAAAAAATAAGATGCGATTTTAGTCAAGACTTTCAAAACATACGTGAACTCAAGAAGGATGCAAAGCAGAGACAACAGCTTGGTAACGGTAACACGCAACATATGAAACACCGAAACTGATTACAGACATGCACATTGATAACACAAAGTTACATTATCTTGTGGTATTAAGAGTTTGAACTATCCAGCTTACAAAACATCCAACTGGCTATTTTACTATATTGTGGATGTTGAATGCACTAGCATGAACTGGAGAGTCTACTTCTCCGGGGAGAACTTTTAAATATTTCTGAAATCTCAAGGCATAGTATACATCAACATATTGATTACTCCTCACTCACACAGGCATAGGTCTTCTACTGACTTCATTACAACAGAGAACAAAGGTGCATTTATTAACCTCACGCCCAGTCTCATTAATATGCATGATCGTTGTTTATGTTCCTGGGGATACTTTAATGCTTGTACGGGATGTTCGTTGATGTTGTAATAGTCCTTGTTTCGATTGGTCTGTTCTCAGTGACTTGAGTACACAGGCTGAAAGTCTTGGCGATAACACATCTTTTTATGAGGATGTGGTTGGTAGAGTACGGAAAACCTGTTTACTTGTGTTGCAAATCGATTTGGTGCCGCTAGAAGAGACCTAGTTCAATTCCCGTCAGTTGTAAGAATCAGTCTCATTAATCGTGCTTACGACATGCATACCAGGCGGCAGGGTTACTATTCTTCCATTCTCCCTCAAAACCGCTACTCAGGGCGAGTAGGAAAAGAGACATCTAATGTAATCTACGAGAAAATGGGTATCAAGTGTGTTTTTGTCTCGACATTAATTATTCCTTTTCTATTTTCCCCCAGAGAACTTCACCCAATGATTGCACTGATCATTGTAAATGCAGTAATGCCGACAGTTCTCTTTGTACTGAGCTTGATCATGTGGTCAGTTTACCACAATAACAACATTGATCCTGGTCTACAACAACCTCTTCCACCAGGTTCCATGGGTCTTCCAATCATTGGTGAAACTCTCATGCTTATGATCAGGGTAAGTACCTTCTTGTTTGAAGTCTAGCAAATTGTCAACTTAACTGTACAAACATTGAAATTAAACAATAAAGAACTTATTCGTCTACCCTATGCTCCACTGTGAGCAAATTTAGTACGGTAGTCGTCATGTGTCATCATTACACCCCAAACAACTTCATAAGTACTGCGATCTACAATTTAGTATGCCAAAAGTCGCTGTTAACAATCGTGAAACTTTGTAACTCCAGTAGTACTTGCACGCGATGAGACATTCTTAGATAGCAAGAGATTATCTTCAAGGTACGGTGGAGGGTAGAAGAAGACGAGGTTGCAAGAAGAAGACATGGCTGGATAATATCAAGGAGTGGACAGGGGTGGGTGCAGTTTTCAAACTCATCAGAATGGTAGAGGATTGATATGCGTGGATATCTTTCTGCAACAAATATCTCTCAAAAAACTCCCACAACCTTAACGGGATATCGGTATTATTATTCTGCCATGCGGCACAGTGGTTCTCCTCGCGGGTGATATGGAGACCTGAAAGATGGGTGGACCTGGAGACAAACAGTGAAATGGGTTTGCCGCAGACCCCTCAAGTGGTAGACAACTATTTGAACGATAAACAAATTTACGGAATAGAGAAATTAAAATAACAAGGTGAAGTGAGAAGAAAGTCAACTTTTTTAAAGAAACAGGGATGCCAAAGAGATAATTTTTTAAATTAGTTTGATACAGACCCAACCTGGCAAGTTACTTGAAGATAATTATATCAAACACAGGGACATGTTTTGGCTTATGAAATCCAACCACCAACCATCGAGAAGTTGACTGCTCCATTCCATTTGGGGTCAAATAAGTCATGCTGAAGTCGGATTGTGATTGCCAAATGAAACAGATATCACAACTATGTTACAAACCATGACACAGCACAATCTATTCACTGCGCTGCATCCCGCTAATCTGCAGGAGTTTGAGAATGAACGTAGAAGACGAAGATGTCAGCCAGTCATGAAATATTTTAGCAGCAGAAGTTAGACTTCTGAAAAATTATATACTTTCTTAAGACAACACAACTTTCACTTCTTTGACTAAGTAAAACACAACAGATAATTATAATTTATATCTTTCACTTATTTTATTAAGTAAAAACACAACAGATAATTTATATCTTTCACTTATTTGACTAAGTAAAACACAACAGATAATGTATATCTTTCACTTCTTTGACTAAGTAAAACACAACAGATAATTTATATCTTTCACTTATTTGACTAAGTAAAACACAACAGATAATGTATTTCTTTCTTGTCTAGGGGAAGACCTTTTATGAGTCCAAATTCAAACGCTATGGCAACGTTTACAAAACTCATATTCTGGGCTCGCCTGTGATTCGTGTCATCGGTGCTAAAAACACGAAAAAGATTTTGATGAATGAAAACAACTTAGTGACCGCATACTGGCCTACAAGCGTACGGCTTCTTCTGGGGGACGGCACCGTTGCCAATGCTATCGGAGACATTCACAGAACAAGAAGGATGGCTTTACAGAAAGCTTTTAACCACGAAGCAATGTCTGACTACATTTCTTTAATGCAGAAGGTAGATGTGTAGAAAATTTAATATTATTTAAGATAGTGATGCCATTAGGCAAAGTACAGTACATTCCAAAAGGGAGTAATTTAAGATAGTGATTCTATCAGGGAAAGTGCGGTACATTCCAGAAGGGAGTAATTTGAATATTTTAAAGAGACATTTAGAATTGTAGTAATTTTGCTTTCTGAAGTGCCTACTTACGAGGCGTGTTCAAATGAAAACGGGACTTGTTACACCACGCGTGATAGAGCGCACTGATATTGATGACATTTTGCACTAGTAATGAGTATCCAATAATTTACATACGGTCACGTGTTCATCTTCCCAGCATGCATATGTGCTGCAGAAGACTGTTAACAATATGGCGGGTGTGATTCCGAACCCGTCCAAAGTGAATCAGCGTGCTGTGATCCAGTTTCTTTCATTTGAAGGATGTCAAGCAGTAGACATTCATCGGAGAATGAAGGCAGCATATGGTGACAAATGTTTGTCGAGGACCAGAGTGATGGAGTGGGTGCGTATGTTTAAAGACGGACGTGAGTTAACGGCAGATCTTGCACGGCCAGGTCAGACGCATATTGTTGCAACAGAAGAAGACACTTTAGACAAGCTGCATAAGGCCATCAAGGCTAAGCGACCAGACAGACTTTCTCAAGGTGTGATTCTTCTCCACGACAACGCTCGTCCGCACGTCGCAAAAATTGTGCAGGAAACATTGGCAAAGAAGAATTGGGAAGTTCTTCATCACCCAGCCTATAGTCCCGATTTATCCCCGTGTGATTTCCATTTGTTCGGACCGTTGAAGAAAGCACTAAAGGGACAGCGATTCAACAGCGACGCAGACGTGAAGACAGCGGTGACCACATGGTTCAGAGAACAGCCACGCAACTTTTTCTCGGACGGCATTCGACGTCTACCTAAACAGTGGGATGCTTGCCTAAATGCATACGGAGATTTTTTCTGATGAACCCAGGTGCATTCTTATTCACAAGTGGTTGCTTTGTTCAATTCCGTTGAAAATATTAAATTGCGTATGATACTTTTTAAATAAATCCACAAGTCCCGTTTTCATTTGAACACGCCTCGTATATTATTTCTTTATAACTTGGTTGTTGTTAAATAGAACATTTCAGCAGTGGTTAGTATAGAACATTTTAGCAGTGGTTAGTATAGAACATTTCAGCAGTGGTTAGTATAGAACATTTCAGCAGTGGTTAGTATAGAACATTTCATCAATGGTTAGTATAGAACATTTCAGCAATGGTTAGTATAGAACATTTCAGCAGTGGTTAGTATAGAACATTTCAGCAGTGGTTAGTATAGAACATTTCAGCAGTGGTTAGTATAGAACATTTCAGCAGTGGTTAGTATAGAACATTTCAGCAGTGGTTAGTATAGAACATTTCAGCAGTGGTTAGTATAGAACATTTCAGCAGTGGTTAGTATAGAACATTTCAGCAGTGGTTAGTATAGAACATTTCAGCAGTGGTTAATCCTTCTAAGGCATTCGTGACGTGGTTTTTCTTGAACAATCACATGTTAAAGATACCCATGCCACAAGTTTCGTTGTCCGGGAAAAGTTTAGAAAGAACTAGCACAATGAGATATCTGGGTGTGTTTTTTTGACAAAAGCCTGAGTTTCAGGGAACATGTTGAAAACGTTATCATAAGAGCAGGCAAAGATTTAGCAGCAATGAAGGTTATGGCTGAGTGTGAGCAGAGGTTGTTATTCTTTTGTACCAGGGTTTGGTTTTGGCGGTGGTAGAATATGCACTGGCAATTCTGACTCTTAGCCAAACTCAGATCGAAAGACTGGATAGAACCCAGAATGCAGCAATGCGTATCATACTGGGATGCGCAAGAGACACATCGACACATCTATACGATACCTAGGGATAAATCTTCCAGTTTAGGGTTTCAACCCTAAACAGGAAGTAGGTGGCTGGGGTAACACTGGGCAAAATGTCAAGATATAGGTAGGTGTGTTACGAAAATAAAACATAAAACAACTTAACAAAGAGATGCAGAGACAGACGACGTTTCGACTATAAAGCCTTCTCCCCCACACGTTTTTCTCACCTGGCATGCTTCCACATCTTTTCTTCCCTCATTACCTATCTGCTATATTCCTCCTCATTATAACCCTATTTGTCCCCATGTAAGATTTGTTTTATTGTGGTCATTTGTTTGTCCTGATGAAGGCTTTATAGCCGAAACGTCGTCTGTCTCAGTGTCTCGTTGTTAAGTTGTTTTATGTTTTATTTTGGTAACAAACCTACCTATTTTTGTATTTCTTGACATTATGCGATACCTACTTGACTGTCCAACAACTGAGCACAGATTACAGTATTGCGTACACGGGTGTACCTTCAAATATATGCAACACCCGTTGCATTCCAAAATACAGAAAGTTAAAGGCAGCAGACTCAAAAGAGGGAGGTCGTGGATGGGACGTACTGATGATGTCATACAAAGCGTGTGCAGATTGCAGGATGTGGCAGCAGGTGCGGGATGGATAAGTCAACCCACAGATGTCGAAACTTGTTTGAGAGTAGTAATATCACTTAGCAGGGAATGCAGAGAATGGTGTCCCACAGCTGTGGAGAAAGAAGTGCAGGATTTGGTCAGTGAGAATACCAAAGAGGGGGATGTGATTGTATACACTGATGGATCTGTGATTATATATGTTCGCAGTGCTTGGGTCTTCACAGCTCAGTGCGAAGGTAAAACGATCAAGGAGGAGAGTGGTGCCTTAGCGGTAACTACGAGTAGTATGACCATGGATACTATGACGGTGACCAGGGCATTTGAGTGGTTATGCACACAGAAGGTAACGCAGGTCTGCATCTTGAGTGACTCTATGAGTATGATTAAGAAGGTACAAGTGGGTCTCGTTCGCGAACAGTGGATTGAGGCCTTGAGAAAGGCGAGGCTGAAAGTAGTTACATTTATTTTCGTACTGGGACATGTGGGCGTTCAAGGCAATGAAAGAGCGGATCAACTGTCATCATGCGCGATTGTGGCACAGGGCGATGGGGCAATGGATCGTGCTGACAGTTTTGAATTCCTTAAGAGATATAACACGCGAGGGTGAGACTAATGTGGATGATGATTACTTTTCAATGGCTAGGATTAAAGATCAGAGATTGAAAGGCGGTGTTGCTAGAAGTGAACATTTTGCAGGGTGCAGAAGAATGATGGTCAACCAGCATAGGATCGTTACTGTCAGCAGAAGTGTAATGGCGGATACACTCAGGGAGAGATTGGAGCAACTATGGACGTGTCCAGTTTGCATTAATGATGATCCGACGACTAACTAGCTGACTAACTAACTAGAACATTTCTGCACTCATATTCCATATAGGGTCAGTGACCCAAAGCCATGCTGAAGTCGGATGTGTCAGACCGAAAGGCGCAGATATAGCAGCAATGATGTAAACCATGACACAACGCATTCCGTTCTGCGGACTACATCCTGCTAATCTGCAGGAGTTTGAGAACGAACGCAGAAGAAGAAGAAGATATCTTCGTTGATTCGACCTTTTTCTCTAGGAAACTTTGCCTCTGCTTTCTTGTACTCTCGAGACATCCTGCAGATAACAGTTGACTCCATCCCAACAGTTTGTGAATGAATCTTCAATAATTTTTATTATAGCAATCATTGGATAGGTAGTGAACATCGCCTCAAAGTCTTTAGTCGCCTCGTACGACATACATATCAGTTAGCGGTGTTACTATTCTTTACCTTGCTTCGGGTTCTGGTAATGATGATGATGAAATAACCCATTTAGATGTTTGTAAAAATAGTCAAAATTAATTAGGCACACTTGATAGCCCATAGTCTTTCTGACAAAAGTACAGGTTCCCTTCAGTTCATGGTTGTTTCAAAGGTATGGTTGTGTTTCAAAGGTATGGTTGTGTTTCAAAGGTATGGTTGTGTTTCAAAGGTATGGTTGTGTTTCAAAGGTATGGTTGTGCTTCAAAGGTATGGTTGTGTTTCAAAGGTATGGTTGTGTTTCAAAGGTATGGTTGTGTTTCAAATGTATGGTTGTGTTTCAAAGGTATGGTTGTGTTTCAAATGTATGGTTGTGTGTCAAAGGTATGGTTGTGTTTCAAAGGTATGGTTGTGTTTCAAAGGTATGGTTGTGTTTCAAATGTATGGTTGTGTTTCAAATGTATGGTTGTGTTTCAAAGTTATGGTTGTGTTTCAAAGGTATGGTTGTGTTTCAAAGGTATGGCTGTGTGTCAAATGTATGGGTGTGTTAAGGGGATTTATGAATGTATGTTCAGTTGCTGAATGGAGGCATTCTACATCGTTAATGTCAAAGGATCACCACGTCCTGCCAGGAGCACATCATGCACCTCTGGACCAAATAGTACACCATTCCTTTGTCAGATATGTTGAACCATTCTCATTGATATCACATTTAGCACTCCCTACCATCTAGGATTCTGTCACAAATGGGCAAAGATGCAATGTCCGATAACCTGCATTTCTCCGTCATCCATAGGGACCATTTTACAGATGACGAAAGTAAGAAATTGAGACAAAATATGCAGAAACCATGACTTTTTCACAGATGACAGGCTGTCAGCCCATCTCCAACTTTCCTTAGTCGCCTCCTACGACATGCATAGAAATAAAACAGTGGCTCTATTCTTTCACCCTAAGCTAGGATTTAAGGCCCGGTTGCCACATAGGCGATTTTTCACCAATAGAATGGAGAACCTGTGGAATAAAATATATATACCGACATATTACTGCAACCGAATTTATAGAAAATATAATAGACATACTACACAACCATTGTTAACAATTTTTGTTTCAGTCTCTGTATTTCATCATTTGAACACTCGCATCTCCATCTTAGGTTGTCAAGAACTACATTCAAATGTGGTGTAGTCGAGATACTGTGCTAGGATACCAAGAATGCAAGGACATGTCCTTCTCACTTGCTGCTGAAGCTCTTGTGGGGTTTAGCCTGAAACATGAGGAACAGAGGGCTCTGATAGATGTTTTTACTGTCTTCGTGGATAATCTGTTCTGCCTTCCTCTGCATTTCCCAGGGTTTGGATTTACTAAGGTATGTCACATCATTTAAGTTCTCTTGGAAATCGAAATCTCTGATTTAATTTGCTGTCTCATTAACTGTCAACAAACGCTACCTTACTAATTTGCTGTCTCATTAACTGTCAACAAACGTTACCTTACTAATTTGCTGTCTCATTAACTGTCAACAAACGTTACCTTACTACCACTGGCTTTAACTGCTGTTTGTGTTGTTCATATTCTGCATTCGTGAATATTGCTCTATTGCACATTCCACAATGTACATCTTTCGGACAGTTAGCTGGGAATATAAGAAGCGGTATTTAGCTATAGCTGTGAATATAGTTAGCTGGGAATATAAGAAGCTGTATTTAGCTATAGCTGTGAATATAGTTAGCTGGGAATATAAGAAGCTGTATTTAGCTATAGCTGTGAATATAGTTAGCTGGGAATATAAGAAGCTGTATTTAGCTATAGCTGTGAATATAGTTAGCTGGGAATATAAGAAGCGGTATTTAGCTATAGCTGTGAATATAGTTAGCTGGGAATATAAGAAGCGGTATTTAGCTATAGCTGTGAATATAGTTAGCTGGGAATATAAGAATCGGTATTTAGCTATAGCTGTGAATATAGTTAGCTGGGAATATAAGAAGCGGTATTTAGCTATAGCTGTGAATATAGTTAGCTGGGAATATAAGAAGCGGCCGTTAGTTAAGTTCAAGTGCATAATTTTCTCATATGTAACCTGAAATCATTGTGTTCTTACATTCAAATTGAAAGGTCGAAAAGACATAGAGGAGTGCTTTCATCATGCCTGGGTTATCCCATGTGTACGCCGTCATTCAACGAAACGGCAAACTACATGTTGAGACATAGCAGTCACCTCCGTAGCTTTATGGTAATAATATGTACAGCCATGCTTATCAACAAGTAATCATCATATGTACAGCCATGTTTATCAACAAGTAATCATTTCATAAAAATCTATCTTATCACTTACTCAAATTTAGTAAAGTAATCGTGGAGAGAGAAATCGCTCGTAGAAATAATGAATAGTTCTGAGACGACAAATGCCAACACATTAAATGAATTGTACACTTCACTAGACTACCATCAGATAGTATTCCCCACAATGCAAACCTAAACAGACACATTGGATACAATACCTGAGACCGACCATGCATAAGATGGAGTACGGAAATTAATAGAAGTCGACAATAAAGTCGAACCCAGAGAACTCTTCTGCAAGTCGTAAATGGATAAAGCGGAAAAAATGTTAAAATGTCTGGGCTTCTTTGAATACTACTGGCCTAACAGCTTAAAAGAAATATCCGTTCTTGGAGGCTGGTTTGTAATCCGACAATAACATACTTTCAGAATACTCCATTGCGCGTCATTGTAAGAGGCTGTTCCGTTTGTTTCATTGGCTTACGATGCGTAAGTAGCTTCATGCAGTTATACAGTATGATGGCCTGTTATTCTCAAAAGGTTACGAATCAGCTTTACCCATCCCTCTTACAAGAGAACGGAAATTTCCCTCCAGCTGTTATGCCTGTTCTTCGCTAGTGTATCGGTGCTTGAAAGGGAAGCAAAAAATAGCAATAGGTTGATAGTAAACATATTTGCCGCTATCTTAGGCGTGGGAGCATCAGTTGTCGTTCCAAGGCTAGATGTGTCGCCGTTGTTGCATTCAGTCCATGTTTGTTCAGGGTTCTCTTAATGTTTTCTATTCACTGTTTTCTTGGTCTACCTTTAAATCTATATCTAGATATTCCCTTGTTATATGCTATTATTGGTATTTAGTTTCATTCTCATAAGGTGACAGAACTATTTTACACGTAGTCTTTCGATATGCTCAATACATGATACTATACCAACACTTTCCCTAATTTCTTCATTTCATATTTTATCTAGTTTAGTAACCATTGCTGCTTTGCTCAGATATTTCATTTCATATGATTTCCATCTTGATCTTTGGGTGGAGAAGTAATGGTGAAAGTTGGTAAGTCACTGCGATTGCTTTCTGATACCTTGTTTCTATTTCTGTGTCGTCTTCCATTTTCGAGTAAAATGCAGCCTAGATATTTAATTTCCTTGGCTTTTATCACTTTTTTGCGTTCTATTGTATTATCTATAGGTATTTGGTCTTGCTAATTTTCATATAACTTCTGGTTTTTTTTTTTACTTTAACCTTTATGTTGTACTTTACATGCTATTGTCATGTGACTATTGTCATGTGACTACTGTCATGTGACGTTTATTTCCAGAACTTAGTCTTCTTTACGAATCTCCTGAAATCTTCGCGAACTCTGGTAAGTTGTCCCACCTACCCCTAGCGATATGTGCATGTATTCCTGAATATCTCTTGTCTAACGACGTCGGGACGACCTCTGCCTCTACTGCCTTCTATCTCCCCCTCCAAAAACACTCTTTCCATGCTATTGTGTCTCTTCACATGACCGAAAAAACCCAACGTCTTCTTAATATAGTGTTTAAAAGCCAGCTTTTATGAACATTGATTTTTCTCAGCACGTCTTGGTTAGTCTTTATTGCTGTCTATAGTACTTTCATTTCGAAAGCCTGTATTCTATTAGCTGTAGTTTTTATTTATATGCGAGCGTCAACACACCAAAGACGCCAGTGTGGCAATAGCAGTGTTAACTTGCATAATATAGAGACAGATAAATACAAATCCAACATGCCGTTAGGAACATGGAACGTGAGATGTATGTACTATGATAAAAATGCTATTAGCAATGCATTAATGTGGTTTTTCACATTGTGATACCCTCTCTTTTGTTTTCTTTTTTTTTCAATTAGGGCATCACAGCTCGAAAAGTGTTACTACAGAAAATTGAGGAATGCCTGGAACGAAAAAGACAGAAAATTTATTCCGATGAACATTCGTCTGAGAATGAGTTAAAGGATGCCATGTCTAGATTACTACAAGGTCAAGGAGAAGCTTCTCTAAGTCTGCATGAGCTCAAAGATCTCTGCTTGGAACTGCTGTTTGCAGGGCACGCAACCACAGCTAGTGCTTCTACGTCCATTCTTATCTACCTTAGTAAATATAGGTTTGTGACATTTTCTTATCTCCCTTAATAAATGTGTGGCTTATACATTCTTATCTCCCTTAGTAAACAAATATGTATGTGATATATTCTTATCTCAATAGAAAATATATGAAGGATCTTTGTTACCTCTGATATTTTCTGGTAGTGTGTCCTGATCTAACCTAATTGGACTTTGTCCGCTGGTTGAAAGGAGAACGCCTCTTCTTCACGCCTCTCCAAAAGAGAGGCAAACTCATTAACTACCTTCCTACCTGTATATGAAATATTCTTATCTCCCTTAGAAAATATAGATATATGACACTACTGAGATTCCGTATTAAATCGGCGATGTCAATGTTAATATACTAATATCGTGGTAGCTGGATTGCCAGAAACGTGACCTCCACTATTTTCTTTTGTGGTTATAAAGCTCTGATATAACCGTTTTGGACGAATGTCTGCGGTTTAAAGAATTGTACCTGACCATGATAAGTACATTTCATTTTACTTAACAAAAAAGAAGATAAGAATGTTGTGGACATTGCTGCTGATCCACGGGATTGAGATTTTATGACCTCTGCCACAATGTATTGTTGACTGAGATTTCTGAATGTTCTACCAACCCAGGTCTGAGTCAGATAATAACTTAAGATCAATAGGTAAATGAAAGCTGGGTTATAGTTATGAAACAGTGTCAAGGAAAAGTTTCACATAAATGCCTAATTGCCTAGTCAGTTGGTGGGTAGAAATCGTCTGATTAGCGTCACCTTCGCACTTGCTCGGTAACGGTAGCGCCATTACTCGACCTTCCCAGAACGTGAGTACTGGTATCCCACTTCCTTGTCAACCGTGAGAGTTTTTTTTATTTCAAGTCTAATAACAAGTGAACTTGAACTTGTGTTTGCTGGATGATTTGTGAGTAACTGATAGTTTTCTATCTATGCCCTTCTCCAAGTTAAACATTCTTGAGACTAACAGGAATTGAACCAGGTCCGTTCTAACGGCACCGAATCGCCTTGCAACTTGAGTAGACGGGGTTTTCCGTACTTGACTAACCGCATCTCCAAGAAAGATCTTTTCCTCTTGCTTCCTACTTGAATTTACTTCTCCATGTTACTGCAGCCAAGGCAGGTTTCACTGAATTCATTTCCTTCCAGCAATTTCCTACTAGTAAGTTGAACGTCTCTATGGCTTCTGGCATGTAACTAAATGTTCAAGGATTATCAGGGGTCCTGGGTAACTCGAACATTAATATGGGTCTCATCCATGATTCTTTCCTTCGTTCATCTGAAACGTGCTTATCTCTCACGTTTTGTCTCTTCACGAGTTCAAGTTCTAGGATGTTACATTGAGCCAATCCTTCTTTATGGAAGCGAAGCATGGACAGTAAACAAAAGTGGCCAAAATAGGGTGGAGGCAACTCAAATGTGGTTTTAGTTTTTAAGAAAAATGATTAAATTTCTTTGGACAGCTAAGAAAACTAATGTAGAAGTTCTCAGAAATGCTGGACTAAAATGAGAAATTGTAGCGAACATTAGAAAGAGACCATCAAGAGTTTTAGGGCATGTGATTATAAAAACTTCAACATTTAGTAACCACCAGAAAGATCAAGGGGAAAAAAGACAGAGGCAGACAAATCGATAAATTTCTGGATAGGTTATCACTGTGGCACAAATAGTCATAACTGAACTTATTAACCATACAAGAGACAGAGAGTTGTGGAGACGTATGATCTCCTACGCCCCACGGCATGACACTTGATTGATTTATTTGTTTCTTCTATAAACATCACTGTATTTTGTAACTCGTGCAGAGGTTCGTAGCGTTTGTTTTCCACTGTTCTTTCTCTGGGCGAGTGTATTTGCCTCAGCATTTCATATTCCGGGCACTTCTAAAGAATATGCTCTGCTGTCTGAGGTGCCTGTCCACATGGACGTGTTCCCAATTTTTAAACTTTATATACATGTGGTTGCAGAGTCAGTTATTTCCTGTTATGATGGGCAGAGGGACAACCAGTTCTGGTCTGTTCAGAATCTGTTAGTCATCTTGTGTTTGAGGTGGCTTTCTAATTGTTGTGATGATTTGTTTTGTTTGATTGCACGTTACCCATCGATGCCAGATTCTTGTTGCGGAGGTGTGGCTACTTCAGCCAACAGATGCTGAAAACTAAGACTGACCAGTTACTCCGAAAATCGAGCAAAACGATAGTTTTTCCTAGAAATTACAGGTGCTGAAGACAGAAACGCGTCAATGCAATCAGGATACCAGACAGAATCAATGAGAACATGTTTTTTTTTCATCCATGATAATACAGTTAAATTACTCTCCCTATCTTGTGCTGTATAATACACTTACAACTCCCTGTACAACTCAATAGAATTTATACATACATATAAACGAATAGAATATAAAACTGTATGGAAAGTCATAAATAATGTGTTTATAATAAAACCACACTTCCTAGTACATCAACCACTGTTGTTGTTATAACCCTACACCTACTGATGATAACCAAAATCTGCTGACAGTCTTTACTTAATAAACTGCATGCCTAACAACTACTAAAGTTAACACACCCATTGGAAATCAGCAGATATTACGAAATCATCTTTATGTTTTGTTATATCATCATAGTTAGAGGGCTATGTTACCCAATGATCTCAAATACAGAAAAACATTTTCAGCAGTAATACGTCAAATAATTGTTCATTATCAGGTGGGTTTTTGTTTCCTCGCCACATTCACTATGTTCAGCAAAATTCTACTCCGAATGGTCCCAAATCCTTGCTGAGAAAGGAGAACTTCTGACTGGACCAGATCGTTAGTTAGTCGTTAGACCATCATCTCATGGCACCCCCGGACTAGACCATATGTGACGCTAATCTCATATTCAGTATGTCCTTCGGTATGTGGTTACTGACTGTTCCAGTTTTTTGTTGATAACTCTTCTTTTTTATGTCTAAATACCACTATAATCACTCGCATGAATATAACCTCTAACCTCAGATGCGGAAAACGAAATACACCGCACATCTTACAACTGGTCAAACTTCACGATTGCATTTAAAATATTTGCACGGCGCACAATAAGTTGAACTGTCACTAGTCACTGTGACCGCCCTGACAAGTCAGTCTGTTCTTTCACTCCCTTCAACACCCACATGTCCAGGTAAAATCTGAACATGACTTTCTTAAGTAAGATTTCGTCTTCGATTCAATCTACCGACGGCGAAGATAGGTAGGTTGTTAATGAGTTTACCTCTCTTTGGGAGAGGCGTGCCCCTTTCAACTAGCGGACAACAAAGTCCAATTATGTTATATCAGGACAAACTACCATAAAATATTAGAGGTAACAAAGACCCCAAGTATATTCTAACGGCGCAGATAACCCGACTATTATTATAAGTAGGAGACACATCATCACATAAAAGAAGAGTATGTCAATTGTTTGCCTTAAAATGTAGTTATTAGATACAACTTCAATGCAGTCGTGGAGCATGTAAATAGACAAAACATACCGATTTTTTTTAAATATTGATGAATCTTTGTCCCATGCCATTATACATGTTTTGTCCCATGCCATTATACATGTTTTGTCCCATGCCATTATACATGTTTTGTCCCATACCATTATACATGTTTTGTCCCATGCCATTATACATGTTTGGTCCCATGCCATTATACATGTTTTGTCCCATGCCATTATACATGTTTTGTCCCATACCATTATACATGTTTTGTCCCATGCCATTATACATGTTTGGTCCCATGCCATTATACATGTTTTGTCCCATCCCATTATACATGTTTTGTCCCATCCCATTATACATGTTTTGTCCCATGCCATTATACATGTTTGGTCCCATGCCATTATACATGTTTTGTCCCATCCCATTATACATGCTTTGTTCCATGCCATTACACATGTTTTGTCCCATCCCATTATACATGTTTTGTCCCATCCCATTATACATGTTTTGTCCCATGCCATTATACATGTTTTGTCCCATGCCATTATACATGTGTGGTCCCATGCCATTATACATGTTTGGTCCCATGCCATTATACATGTTTGGTCCCATGCCATTATACATGTTTTGTCCCATGCCATTATACATGTTTTGTCCCATGCCATTATACATGTTTTGCCCCATGCCATTATACATGTTTTGTCCCATGCCATTATACATGTTTTGTCCCATGCCATTATACATGTTTTGTCCCATGCCATTATACATGTTTTGTCCCATGCCATTATACATGTTTTGTCCCATGCCATTATACATGTTTTGTCCCATGCCATTATACATGTTTTGTCCCATGCCATTATACATGTTTTGTCCCATGCCATTATACATGTTTTGTCCCATGCCATTATACATGTTTTGTCCCATGCCATTATACATGTTTTGTCCCATGCCATTATACATGTTTTGTCCCATGCCATTATACATGTTTTGTCCCATGCCATTATACATGTTTTGTCCCATGCCATTATACATGTTTTGTCCCATGCCATTATACATGTTTTGTCCCATGCCATTATACATGTTTTGTCCCATGTCATTATACATGTTTTGTCCCATGTCATTATACATGTTTTGTCCCATGTCATTATACATGTTTTGTCCCATGCCATTATACATGTTTTGGTACTGTGATCGCAGTCCAACCCCCGTTGCGTCAATTAGTGCCTACCTGTGTGATTATTTCCCTTGCCTATATTTATCAATTTATATTTATCATTTATTAATTTAAATATAATTAATTAAATATAATGTAAAACATAACTAAACCTAACCCTGAAAATGAATATTTCAATTAATTAATAATTATTTATTTATATAATATTTAAATCAATTAACCACAAAATACGTAGACATTAAAGGGAAACAAGAACGTAAATATTTGTTACCTCTAATATTTTATGGTAGTGTGTCCTGATATAACCTAATTGGACTTTGTCCGCTGGTTGAAAGAGCCACGCCTCTCCAAAAGAGAAGATAACTCATTAACCTACTACTACGACTGCGATCATAATACACATTTATTTTTCAACAAGGGGCGTAATCTTGGAAACATTGAAAAATGAGACAGATCGTTGCTGCTTACATAAACATTTTTAATTATTGTAACATGTTCATCTCTTGTCAATGTGTAATTATTGTAACACGTTCATCATTTTCAATGTCGAACTATTGTAGCACATTTATCATTTTCGCAAACTTTTTTTTAAAGCGACGTTGTCAAGACGATTCAAGCTGAGCTGGAGGAACATGGGCTGGCACGAAGTAAACAAGGGGATTTGACACTAGCAAATCTTGGAAATTTGAAATATGTATCAGCTGTCACCAAGGAAGTTCTTCGTCTGTCGCCTCCAGTTGGTGGTGCATTCAGAACAGTTCTCAAGTCATTCACAATTAATGTAAGAAAAATGTTCATGAGTAGTACAGAATTTCATTTCAATGTTTGTTATACTTGCTTTGATTTTCACTCTTATCATTCATTCCTGTATAGATGTATGTGGCTATGTTGATAGCGACGCAAGACAGTGGCAAAAGGTTAAGAAAGAGTGACCATGATTAGCTATGACATGACCGACTTAATACCGGCTAGTGTAGACTACCTTAGGACTACAGTTCTGCTTTATTGGTCTTTTATTTGTACTTTGCTATTTACGCATTCACCAGCCAATGAAAAGCACAAAGCTTGGAGTGGCTTAAGGTAGTGACACCGCACACGGGCCTTATAAAGTAGGTCATGACTTTGATTTTGGTGGTAAATACAAGGACCAGTTCTCTCGCATGGCTGATCAACTATACTATTGATATAGTTACAGCCTTCAACCATTCAGCATAAGTTGTAAATACAATAAATGTTAACTAACGTGAAGTTAAATGTGTCAGGCCATCGGAGGAAAAAAAACGGCAAAATAACGCATTTATGTACTCTGGACTACATTCTTAGCGGTGGATAGAAAACATTAAGATAACCTTAAACAAACATGGACTAAATGCAACCTCGGCGACACATCTGGCCTTGAAACGACAGCTTAAGATACCACCCCTACGCTTAACGGCAAGTGTGAATGAGATCAACAATCATTCACCTGGGGATAGACAATAGACAATAGACAACATTCTGTTTGTAATTTAGAATGACCATTGTCCTGCTATAAAAGAGATCTGGTGGAAGGTTGAAAGAGAACAAAATAACAGATTATAATTTATAATTCCCATGAGTCTTTGAAGCTGCCATGTTCAGTTGATTTGTTAAGTAGAGTGTACCGCTTATGTTGGTTGGTTAAGTGAAATGTACCGATTATGTTGGTTGGTTAAGTGAAATGCACCGATTATGGTAACGTAAGATTCTCTTTACAGAAGACTAATTTGGTTATATCAGATCAACAAATGTCGCGGTTTCCGTAATCCAGTTTCCACAACTTCCGGTTTATGTAATATTAAAACTACCTTGTTTGTTATTTACATGTTATTTATGCTCGTAACTTAGGAACTTCAATGTCTGTCTGTCTATGTGTTGTCAGGGCTACCAATATCAATGTCTGTCTGTCTATGTGTTGTCAGGGCTACCAATATCAATGCCCCCATCTGCCTACGTGTTGCAAGAGGGTGTGTTACAAAATGAATGTACTATTTCTTCTTGTCTATCAGTTCCCTGTGAAACATATAGTTGCAACGTGGCTCTCCAACGAATCTTGTATTGTGATGTCCAGCACAGCCGTTTGCGTCATGCCTTTAATTCGAGTATTGGGCTTCCCTTTTCCGTGACAGCCTTCCTATCTGTTGCCAGGCGATGCATGTATATCGACTCTACGCAGTGACGGTTCTCCACCCACTGCTCCCCTGCACTTTTCATGCCGAAACATGTCTCTGGATGGCAGTCCCCGTGGATACGGTAGTAAGGAATTTAGGATTGGGTCGACAACGCCAATTTTGAACGAGTTATTTCGCTTCCAGTGAAATCGTCTGGTGTAATTAGAGTTATTGTGCCTGTGCCCATCGGGTACTAAACTTTGTCTCTCTGTGAGCATGACTCCGGTATAGGAAAGCATCGATGCTAGAATTGGAACCGGATTTATTAGCGCTCTCAGCCGAAGTGTCATTCACGAACATCCTGAAACCCTCCTCCAAGTATGAGTCTCTACACATATTTAGGAGCTCCGGTAACGTAAAGCTTGTCTCGAGCTAACACAATTTTAGTACTGGGTTCCTAGAAACGTCTTTCCGCTCTATTTCCAAGTGGCGCTGTCCTCTGGCGCTGTATTGCCATTTCATTATAATCAATATGTTGCCTTTTTGACTCTCACTTTACATCTTGACATCTTCCCATTTCGTGACAATTGCATCTGCCACCTCTCCAATACTCGAGCCAGACTGTCGTGCGTCACCGTGCGTCGACAGTGATGGTGTATGTGTTGACACAGAAGTGTCGGAGATATTGATTGTCTTTTTGCAGTCAATTCTCATTCCGTCTGCAGCCACCACATTAACGGACTCTCTCAAAAATGTTGGCCAGAATCAGCACGAACTGCTGTACTTCTGTTTCCAGGGTGCACCACAAGGAGGTACTTTTGGGATCTTTGTTATCTGTTAACCCTGGGTCCGCAGAGAGGAATGCGATACCCTTTGCACCCAAAAGTAAATACTAAATACCGACACAAACGTTCAACATGAAACCGATGTACATTATGTGCAAAATACTGAAAATATGATCTACATCCGTGGCTCTTAGGGTACGCCATGCACCTCCTGTGGACCACGGAGACTTGTAGAGGGCCTAGACGAAAAAAATTGAAATTGTGGTGCTACAGACCTTCCAGGGCCACAGGATATTAGCCATTTGAATGATACACAAGATTTTTATCAATAAAACTTAAAAGGTCTTGGTGTCTTGCGAAGAAGGTCAATAATTGTTTGACTCAGGGATTCCACAGAAGAAATTTTGTCCCAAAAGATGGGGGCTGATCAAAGCGTAGACCAAAAAATGGTTGGGAACCCTTATTTAAGCTGACACGTAATTCCGGCAAGAAATCATAAATAGATACAGTGGTATCCCATTATAACAACTTGGACCGGACCGTCAAAATATGTATTTAATAACAGATATTATCTATATACAGTACAGCTGATACTGAAATACATATTGGGATTTTGAAAAGTGATGTTATATAGGAAAATTTTTTATAAAAGAATGTGTTATATTCAACAGTATAAGAAATCACATTTATATATAAGAAATCACATTTTATATAAAAGAATACTTATTTATATATACGTAATCATATATATATATATATATACACATCATCCTGTTTCGTAGTTTCTCCTTTTTGTATACAAGGAAGTTTTTTTGTTTTATTTTAAACAGGGCTATCAGATACCTGCTGGCTGGACTGTAGCCTACAGTATACGAGAGACCCAGCAGACGACAGACATGTTTTTAGAAGCAGACAAGTTTGATCCTGGCCGATGGATTCATCACAAATACCAGAATGAGAAATTTCACTATCTTCCCTTCGGAGGTGGTTCACGTTCTTGTGTAGGGAAAGAATTTGCTAAAATGTTTCTGCGCGTGTTTGTTGTTGAGATAGTTCGCTCTTGCACATGGCGTCTAGTCAATGGCTCTGTTAGGATGAAGTATCTTCCCGTGCCACATCCAGCAGATGGACTTCCTGTTAGTTTTTCTCAAATAGCATCAAACAGACCGAGATCTAACACAATTTAAACTTGATCATGAAACTATCTTAAAACTACAATAATATGTTATTCGTATGTTCTTGTTGTCTTTATCCATTGAATTGTGAAATCAACAGAATAATCACATGTCGAGATTATTTCTTTGTTAGATACTCTCAACTTTGTATCATACCAATACAGAGCTGTCCATAAAATATCTCAATATTTTTTGTCGATTGATCTATTATTCTCATCCCTAGTCAATAACTGTCAAAAATTCAGGACCCTCTCCCCAATTCTTAGTAAGTCCAGAAAAAAATACCACCACCACTTTTTTTTCTGCCCCCCCCCCCAATCCAAATTATTTTTTACTGAAAAAGTACTTATTTCCCATTTTCAGAAGCATAATGCGAATAATTAAATGGTGTTGAAACAACAGTACTGTAAAAGCAACATTTGCAACTTCCTCCCCTTGTCAAACTTTTAATGACCTCAAACTGTTGACGGAATTTATGGACAAGTCCCACACAGAGATTGTCTTTTCTTGAGGTATATCGATAATTTTTCACACATTGTGTCAAGATAGAGAACATCCTTCACACGTTGTGTCAAGATAGAGAACATCCTTCACACGTTGTGTCAAGATAGAGAACATCCTTCACACGTTGTGTCAAGATAGAGAACATCCTTCACATGTTGTGTCAAGATAGAGAACATCCTTCACATGTTGTGTCAAGATAGAGAACATCCTTCACATGTTGTGTCAAGACTGATCGCTGGTTTCCATCTATTAATGTAATCGTTTTCTTCTCTTTCGCATTATGACTTATTACTATTAATTTACGCTGCAGATTTGCATAAATTTTTTTGTGTAAACAAACTCAACTCATATCTGCATTCTCAGTAACTCGCTAAGCTTGATCAGAAAATGTCCTTAGTGAAAATTCTGTGAAGACAAACATTTTGTCTTTTCTCAAACTTGATGAAAGTTAATTAGGTTTCACTTCCAGAAGATAGCTGATGAACCAACAGAAGGGACCTGGTTCACATCCCGTGGGCTAGATTATTATTTTGTCCATGTTTCCTAACTGAATTATATTGTTCCGTTTTACTTTTCAACAATTTAATAAAACATCTCAACAATTTTTGTTAAATAATTTTGGCGCATTGCAGCAAAGATGAAATATTCAATGATTATCGTAATATGGCTACAAAACAATGTATGTAGGTTATGTGGGATGGATTTGTTTGGGTTTTTTTTTTTTTTTGGTTTTTTTGCGGGGGGTGCAAATTATGATTTTTACTTTAGTTTAATTAGGTCCTATGGCAGCAACTTCGGGAATGAAGATAACTCTTCATGTACTAAGCCGCAGCAACTATTAGATGAGTAACTATTTCCCTTCTGTGCTGTTTCAACGCTCCCCGTGCCATGCGTCAGGTACCCATTTGCAGCTGAGTCGACTCGAGGAACAGTCGTGTCAGGCGAGTAATCACGACCCCGATTTTTTATTTTGTCCGAACGTGGTTTTGAACCAATCACGCTGTAACCCTGTGATAGTAAGCAAACTCACTACTAACTAGGCTACAGATAAATTAGCTTACATTACAATATCAAGCGCTTATGTTCACATGTTCATCATTATATTGGAAGAATAACTTGAAAACCGGCTTTCCAATCTTTGGGATTACAGATTGTCTATTGTCTTTCCCCATGTGGTTTGTTATCTACTCTTTCCGTTAAGCGGAGGGGTGATTGGAGCTCGAGCTTGCGTTCTAGAGCCAGATATGTGGCCTCGACTGTACTATGACCGTGTCTGTTCAGGATATCCCTGACGTTTTCTATCCATCTTTTCCGTGGTCTTCCTCTGGCCTTGTACCCTGATCTCATTTGGTTATATGCCTGAACGGGCAACTTGTCGTGATGCATTCTCATAATCTGGCCAAACTACTTGATCTCAATTGTGGATTACAGATAGAGTCATAAAATATGCTTCAAATTCAATATTAGAATTATATATTGCAACAAACCGCACCAATAAGATGGGAGAGCTGCTCCTCTTCATGCATTAAAATAAAAAGAGGAGTAAGACAAGGATGTATTCTAACACTGCATATCACAGATTGTTTATTATATTTCCACTGATTTTTAGCCCTCGCCTTCCAACTGCATAAAAAAGTAATCTGTAGATTTTAAATCAATATTTTGTCTTTCCAATCTAGACCTATTTCACAGAGAAATTCAATTTATCTATTTATAATTTCTATATATAAATGTATTTATCTATCAAGAGTCTGAGACTGCGTATAGCTTTTTCTATGTTTTCCCTAAAACTAAATTGTCGGCTTGGTAGCAGACTAGTCTCGCAAACTCAACTGAACGCCGACTACCCGACATTGTACTGCTGATATAATTATATGTAGTATTGGTGAGGTGTAACAATTCAACAACAGTAGAACAATAATGTCCTCCTATACAGGATATATTTTGGTTCATGTTTGCTTAACTGGCCTACCATTACAGCTTTTTATAAAGTTTGCTCCAGTCAAATTTTTTTTTAAATTGTGTGACGTTACTACTGCCGGCTCAGTTCTAGATTCTTCTTCTGCGTTCGTTCTCAAACTCCTGCAGACTAGCAGGATGTAGTCCGGATAACGGTATGCATTGTGTCATGGTTTACAGCATTGATGCGATATCTGCGCCTTTTGGCCTGACACATCTGACTTCAGAATGGCTTTGGGTCACTGACTCTATGGGATGGACAGCTAATTTCATCCCATAGCCTCCTTAGTTGCCTCTTACAACGTGCATGGAAGGTGAAGTGTTGCTATTCTGTGCTCCCCTCTCGGGCCCGCAGAAATGGGCGAGCTCTATATTCAAAATGACTACCGTAAGTTTCTTAAGCCTACCTGTAACCAATGGAGATGCACAGGAGGCATGTTACGGGCGCGAGGACTGCTCCCGGGTACAAAGAAATGCGTGCAGGGTCATCCTACAACCTCATAATACTAAAATTACCCATGTAACCGTTCCAAAAATCAGTCTTTAACGAAATAAATATCTTTACATCCGCCCACTGATGTATAATTACAGCCAAGGGAAATAATCAAATAAAACATCGAGAACACAGAAGTTCCTTCCCCTAGTAATTTATTTATTTCGTTTTCCTTCCCACAAAAAAGGGTAGGACGTTAATCAAACATGAATCTT
The DNA here is from genome assembly GCA_034231615.1 of Meghimatium bilineatum. Taxonomy (NCBI): domain Eukaryota; kingdom Metazoa; phylum Mollusca; class Gastropoda; order Stylommatophora; family Philomycidae; genus Meghimatium; species Meghimatium bilineatum. The sequence goes on along the minus strand of CM067298.1, from coordinate 127,566,641 downwards.
CATTTCAATTATTTATTAATTATGAAATTTCTTTTTCACCGTTTTCGATGATTCTCTTGTTTTAACTTCATTCATGTATTATCTTCAGTATTATTTTAGTTTATTATATTATTCATTGCAAAATTAACATTTACTGAATAATAACAATAACAAAATTTATTAATTTAACCACCTCAAACATAATTTTTATATGATATTTTATCAGTTGTATGTAAACTTTCTTTCTTTGACATTTTTACATGTGTACGCACAACAATATTGAATTAAAACTATTGTGTTCACATGGAATTTTTATCACTGAGGTTTCATATGTAAAAGTAACACTTTAATGCAATAAAATAAATTATGAGTGAATGACGGTTTTGTTGATATTCACATTTCAAAAGATGTGTAACTGGATATCATTGTATTGTTCCACTTGAGTATAGCTCGTACTGCATCGGTTGGTGGTTACCTAAGCCTGTGTTTATCATCACCCTTATGGAGACTGCCGATTTCAAAGGTATGGGCGCACGGAGAAAATATGTTGGAATTGTTATTTGGGGGGGGGTATAAATCCATCAAGGGAGGCGACATGAAAGTAACTGTAAACGATAATCAAGAGTTATATCAATAAAGATTTTTAAAAAAGCTTGGTCCTGAAAAGGAAACCAATTGATTAACACAAAATTAAATGAGAAATAAGTTACTAGTCATGTTTCCAAGGGGCTCTTGAATTTAGCAGGTAAAGCTTGAAATGGTAATAAAGTTTTACTAATCCCTGGAAACATATAACCACATACGCAAATCGAAATTTCGACCAAAATGCCTTTATCAAAATTACATACACATATACATCAAAAAACTACGAGTAGAAACGTCACAACTTACGTTCACATGACCTAGAAAAATGTGGAGATGGCGGGAAGGATTGAAATTAGGTCTGAGATGACACAAACAGGAAATATACAAAAACGCACATAAATACATATGAAAACGAGACAAACAGAGAAATGATGGAACAACATTATGTCATCCATATGACTGGTGCACATTGACCCCGAATGATTTAAGAGTACCAAATGTTATATATATATAGCGGTAAGATGAATCAAGATATTATAAACCAGCTGAACATGACAGTAACAGAAGCAGAACGACTAGGTCAAGGTTGACAGGAGTTTCGAAATGTTGTTATGACTGCTACATCCTGTTCAGAATATGCTACCTGATGATGACATGACGTTATTGGTTGTGGTAATACGGCTGCTTTTCTAACATTATTTTATTTCTATACAAATTAACATTTGTGGGGATTTAATCAAATTCTATAAATATATACTGTAAAACAAAATTGAGTTTCCTCCCTGTGACACCCATGCGAGAGTATTTAGAAAATGGGCTTCAGGGTCTATTACTTGAAGTCCTCTGATGTTGTGGTGACATTAGTGCCCAAACAACGACATCCATTATTGTTGACGGTAAAAAGGATTTGCTATAACCACATTGGATTTACAACCACATTACATTTTTATATTAAACCAATAACCACACAGGGTCGTAGAGGTGCCGATCAGGAAATATAAATATAAAAATCGTACAATTCCTCTTTGCACCGAGTTTCTTGTTTATATGTGAAAAAGTTGAATCCTATCTAATCTTTTAATATTATCAATACATTTGATTAACATCAGTGATTGAAAGATGTATACCTCGTTATTATAGCTACTTTTCTTTGTTTTTTTCTGTACAATGTTTCTTTTAGAGGTTGTGGGGCCAAGATTACATAAATTGCAATCTCCATTATTTTTATGGGCATGATCTGATATAACCACACCAGGTATGTGATTGAAAGTAGCTTCCCTACCACATGAGGTATAGATAAAACCAATGTCCTATTACAGCAAATTGATGATACCATTTTAGAACTACTTAGCCCAATGTCATCTGGATAATGATGTGTGTATGGCTGTTAGACTAGAAGGTCTTGTCTAGTCCCCATGCAATTCATTTTAGTGAAGCTATTGGAGTTTAATTTCCATGGGCAATACAAATATAAAAATATAAACAACATGTTGAGTAATATCCTTAGCTCTCTCGATTTACGTAAAAATACCTGGTACAATCCAGGTAAACGGATCTACCTGTTTTGCGAGACACTCAACTCTATCTGTTGTTGGTGCTGCTTATTATTGCACTTCCAGAAAATCCTTCCCCTAGTATAGTAAGATATGGTCCTGAGAGCGTATCTTTGCATCTGGGAGAAGCAGTCCTCACAATTGTAATATGGTAACCAAAGATAAACATGATAACCAAAGATAAACATGGTAACCAAAGATAAGTCAGGTAACCAAAGATAAACAAGGTAACCAAAGATAAGTCAGGTAATCAAAGATAAACAAGGTAACCAAAGATAAACATGATAACCAAAGATAAACATGATAACCAAAGATAAACATGGTAACCAGAGATAACAAGATAACCAACGATAAACATGATAACCAACGATAAACATGGTAACCAAAGATAAACAAGGTAACCAAAGATAAACATGATAACCAGAAATAAACACGGTAACCAAAGATAAACATGATAACCAAAGATAAACATGATAACCAGAGATAGCAAGGTAACCAAAGATAAACATGATAACCAAAGATAAACATGATAACCAGAGATAGCAAGGTAACCGAAGATAAACATGATAACCAAAGATAAAAATGATAACCAAAGATAAATATGATAACCAAAGATAGCAAGGTAACCAAAGTTAAACATGATAACCAAAGATAAACATGATAACCAAAGATAAATATGATAACCAACGATAAACATGATAACCAAAGATAGCAAGGTAACCAAAGATAAACATGATAACCAAAGATAAACATGATAACCAACGATAAACATGATAACCAACGATAAACATGATAACCAAAGATAAACATGATAACCAAAGATAAACATGATAACCAAAGATAAACATGATAACCAAAGATAGCAAGGTAACCAAAGATAAACATGATAACCAAAGATAAACATGATAACCAGAGATAACAAGGTAACCAAAGATAAACATGATAACCAAAGATAAACATGATAACCAGAGATAACAAGGTAACCAAAGATAAACATGATAACCAACGATAAACATGATAACCAAAGATAAACATGATAACCAAAGATAAACATGATAACCAAAGATAAAGATGATAACCAAAGATAGCAAGGTAACCAACGATAAACATGATAACCAAAGATAAACATGATAACCAGAGATAACAAGGTAACCAAAGATAAACATGACAACCAAAGAAACAAAGCAAAGACTGTAAGAACAAGATCAGAAGAAAGAATACACTGTGTCATGGTTTATAGATGTAAATATATTTATATCAAGTGACATATTCTTTTCAGAACGTTGTTTTCATTGTGGATACTATGAACATGTCTGTCCCAGGCAAACAGGCCTACATCGGCTAGAGACATGTGTGCATGTGCATACATTCTTTGATGTCGCTAGTTCATTGTCTTCTTGGTCTTCCTCTTCTTCTCTCGCCTAGTACTCTGCCCTCCAGAATCAGCCTTTCGATACCATCATGTCGTTTTTCATTTATTCATTGGTACCATTCCTTCCGGTTAGGCAATCATGTCTATCCACAGTCCTCTTTTTGTTATACATTTAAATATACCAGTAGTTTCTGATGATTCTGCGTCATGCCAGGCTTTCAAACCAACCAACATTTTCTCACGTTGTCTTCCTTACCCTCGATCTTTCCAGTTGCTATGATGTTCTCCAACCCACCTCTTCTCATGACATGACCCAGAAACTCTGATAGTCATATTCTAATACAGTTAATAAGTTCTCTATTTGAGTTTAGTTGTAGAATTATAGGATTACTCTTGTTAGCTGTCCATGACATTTTTAACATTCTTCTATAAAACCACATCTCTGTGGCCTCCAGATGTTTTATTGCAATATTGTCAATTGTCCATGCATCACTACCATATAACAGTATGGGATTTTGTATGTTGGGCAGTCCTGAAGTATGTATTCTGGAGTCTGGGTTCCGGATCCACATGGACATTCATTTGTGTATGAGATCCTTAATCGATAAAGGTGACCCAACAGTCTGCAGTGGCCTGTTCTAAGGCGAAATATTGTGGTCTGTTGATATCTCTGGAGGAGATGTATTGCATCATGTTCGTATTCCCCTTCCATTTGTTTCTTCCACTTTGCTGAGTATGTGTTGCGGATTATTGTTTTTACTTCTCCGTAAGACAGTGGGTGTCTGTGTTGCTCCATTTCACTTCCTGCCTTTGACATAGCATCCGCTTTCTCATTTCCCATGATTCCACAGTGTGATGGTATCCACTGAAGGGCAATAGCTGTTGATTTTTGGATCTGTGTTAGCTCATGTCTGGTGTTGTACATAAGGCTTTCGTTTCTGTTGCTCTGGATTGATTCCAGTAGGGATCTGCAATCTGTGAATATGGCTATCTTCTTTGGTCTTGGCAGTCCTGGTTCGGTGAATGCTTTCAGGGCTTGATGGAATGCAACTGCTTTAAAATTAGAGGAGTATTTCCAGGTTGGAAAAGCTTTTGATATTGTCTTCCCATCTTTGAGTCTTATAAAAATTCCACCTCCTCCATTCCTTACTGCTCCTTCTGCCGATCCATCTGTGTAGACATGTGTCCAATCCTTGGGATTGTATTTTATTTCTATTATCTCCAGTGTCAATGCTTTTAGTTGAGGTGGAGTTTGGTATTCTTTATTAATTATTCCAGGAACCTTTGTTATTATGGAGACATTCTGGAGACTATTGCCTGGCTCTTCAAAGTCCGTTAGTGTTTCAATTTCATTTGGGAGGTTTGTGAGGATTTCTTTATGTTGTTCATGGATATCTTTAGAGATGTGACAGAAGCTGGTTCTCTTCAACCTGCTTGTGGTTGATCTAGAAATTTGCGCATACATCGGATGGTTTGACATGCGCTTAATTTTTTCCCTTTGAACAAGCACTCTTTCTTCTCTTCTGTCATCTAGTGGGCGGATGTTTACATGTTTTTCCATTGCATGGATTGGAGTGGTTTTCATCCCTCCAGAGATAAGTCGAAGTCCTGTACTTTAGATAGGCGATCAGTATTTGTTTTTGATGCTGATGCCCAGGCTGTCATTCCATATTCTACTACAGGTCTGACTGTACCCATGTAGACTTTTCGGAGAATATTTCCATTTGCTCCCCAGCTTGTTCCTGCAAGTTTCTTCATCAAGGATAGTCTCTTTGTTTCTTTTTGCTCTGTGGTTATTAGGTGTGGTTTCCAGGTGAGTCGCTTGTCTAGTGTGACCCCTAGATATGTAGGGTTCTCCACATGTGCTAGCTCACTTCCATTTATTTTAAGATTTGCTTTTTCTTTGTGGTTTGAAAGTGAGAAGATGGTTGTCACAGTTTTGGAGAGGTTGATCTGGACTCCCCAGTCAGATGCCCATTCACTTAAGGTGTCAAGTGCTGTCTGCATTATGTTTTTTGCAGTGGATAGGTTTCCTGCCACACTCCAGGCTGTAAAGTCATCTGCATGAAGAGCCTTTGAAATATGATGTGACAGTTTCTCTCCCATATCATTGATGAATACTAGGAAGAGGGTAGGAGAGATCACTCCTCCTTGTTGGAGAGTAACACGTTTGCTTAGTTTACCATCTACTTTTACTCTTGCAGTGCGGTAGCAGAGGAAATCTTTTATCCAGCTAAACATTCTGCCTTCAGTTTTGTTTTGGAGAAGCTTGAAGAGGACTCCCTCTTTCCACACCTTATCGAAGGCCTTACTTAAGTCCATAAAAGTAGCCAGCACTTTTTCCTTCTTTTGGAAAGCATTTTCGATTTCCTGTGCTAGGTATGTAAGCTGGTCGTCAGTGCTTCGATTTTTCCTATAGGCCGACTTTGTCTTGGTGAGCTTTTGGTTTTCTTCTAGGTATTTTATCAGTCTAGAGTTGACCATTCTCTCCATTGTTTTCCCTATGCAACTCAAGAGGCTAACTGGTCGGTAGCTTGACTTGCTTGTTTTTCCTTTTTGTTTTTTCCCAATTGGGATGATGACAGCTTCACGCCACAAGTCTGGAATTTTACCAGTTTTCCATGATTGGTTGAAGATGGTAAGGAGCTTGTTTCTGCTGTTTGGCCCTAGGTTCCTGATCATATCATTGGTTAAGCCGTCTTTCCTGGGGCCTTTTTAGTTTTTAGTTTTCCTATGGCACTATTTAGTTCTGCGATGATGAAGGGTGTCTGCATGCAGGGCTCTGGATTTTGATTCTTCAGTTTTCTTTTAATTTCTTTTTTGACTTTTTTGATACGTGTATGAGTGTTGTTGTGCTTTCTTCCTTGTAGAAGTCAGCTAAAATGTTTGCTGCCATTTTCCCTGTGTGGAATTTTCCCTCTTCTTCGATGACAGTCTTGTAGTGTGAATTCTTTGTTTCTTCATTTAGAGTTCTTGTAAGGTTCCATAGTTTACTTGTGTCATTTGTCATGTTTAGACTGCTGGTCTTTTCATGCCAGCTCTTTTGTATCTCTGTTCTTTTCTGCTCATTGAACGTGTGTTTGATTTCATTGTGTTTCTTTGTGTTTTCTGCTGTAGGATTTTGCTCCATTGTATGTCTTGCATCATTCAGCTCGTTATGCAATTTTTCTAGAGTCTCACTCCAATAAGACTTGTATTCTCTTCGTCTGCCCATTTGGATTGCCTTCTGTGCGGATTGTAGTATCACTTTGTTTATTTGTGAGGTGTTGTGGTTTATGTTGTTAGTGAGGATGATATTCTGGCAAAGCTGGTCTGTTTGTTCACTGAAGAGGGTCCAATTTGCTTTTTTGAAGTTCCAGCTTGGGGACGTGCTGTGATGTCCTGTACTTCCTGACTTGACGATTTGCAGGATGACTGATACATGGTCACTTTCTCCCAGTTGACTTTCTACTGTTCTTGTAATGTGTCTATCTATGTCATCTGTTGCCATGTCAAGGTCTGGTGGGCTAGTTTTTTTCCAGACTCTGGAGTAGAATGTTGGTGTATCATCTGGCTGGTTTATTAGAATTAGTTAATTTTCCATCATCCAGTCTTCAATCTCTTCACCCCTTTGATTCATATCCTCGTAGCCCCAGCTTGGTGAATGGCCATTGAAGTCACCCACTATTAGGTGACTCGATTCCTCTATCTTTAGTTTACAAAGTTCCATTTTGGTGGCAGGAGGGCTGTAGCAGTTTGTTATTGATATTTCTCCACCAGGTAGCAACAATTTTACTGTTATATGTTCCAGTTCTCCTTCTCCGGATCTTTTAACTTCTGCTGCTGGTATTGATGTTTTCAATAACGTCAGTATACCTCCTTTGACTCTTTTGAGACGATCTTGGCGGAAGGACTCATAACCTCGAACAAAGAATCGCTGTGTGTCCTTTAGGTGCGTCTCTTGTATGCATATTATGTCAATTTTGTTTTTCCTTAGGAATTCCTGTAGCTCAGGCTTTTTGTTTCGCACTCCTTCCGCATTCCACTGAGCAAGTCTGAGGCATTTGGTTTGGTCAGTAGCACTACTCTGCTTTCCCCTGACCTGCAGGTTAGCAGAGGCACCGGTCGCTTGGGTGGGCCCTTTCGAGGCAAGGGGCCCGGCTCCGCTCCTCCCCGATTTTCGCTGATAGGAGCGACGCCATGATGACATGGTTGATTGTCGCATGACCACATTTCTGTAAAAGCGTGTTGTGCCCTAATTTATTCCAGTATCTGCGCCATCGCTGGCTAACACACTCCGTCTTCGGCAGGCTGGGTTGTGATTTTTCTGTCTGGGTTGTCTCCCCTAGCCTTTCCATCTCCCGATGGTGATTGCAAGGCAGCAATTTAAAATTTAAAAAAATCCCCCTTCCCCTAGCACGCTCCTGACTTGGAGTTAATAACTCCATGCCATCAGCTTAAGCTTATAGCAATTCATACTCGCTTGAAGCTGCCCGTCACTGGACACAAGGGTATTTCAGTGGGGATATCAGCACCGACTGATATCCCGCCCCGTCCTGGTAGGCAGCAACACCGGTTTGGTACAACATGCTTGCCAGGTAAGAGAGTCACATTTTTTGCTCCCCTTTCTGACCTTTACACAGGCATTTGGGGACATGTTCTCAAAGCAGACACTTTAATTTAGTTATATCCCCTTAGTGTCTAGTTTCATATTTGTATAGAAACTATTTGTTTGTTTTGTTTTTCGTTCGCTCCATTGTAACCAGCACGGATATCCGTGCGATTTCCGCCGGGAGCGTGATTACGTTGTGCCACCGTTATGCGCCTTGTAGGCCTAGCACATCCGATTTCGGCATGCTTTGACAATTCGGGTGGGCTACCCTAGCCTGAGACAGCCTTCCTATCTGTCGCCAGACGGTGAATGTGTACTGACTCTGTGCCGAGACGGTTTGTCTTTCACGTCTGTCCTGCACGGGGCGTTCCGCAGTCAGTGAACACGCCTCGTGTAATTGGACGTATTGTGCCCGTGCTCATCGGGTACTAAACCTTTTCTCGTCCTCAAGCCTGGTTCCGGTTTAGGAAGAACTTGACAAAAGAGTTGGGCTCGGGCTCGTTCCACTTCTTAGCCGAAGCGTTGCTCACCAACTTCGTGAGCCCCTCGTCCAGGTCTGAATCTGTACACATATTTAGGAACGTTAGGAACTTGTGCTTTGTTCTAGAGCTGAACGGTGCTTGTCACCTCGGACTGCTATGCCTGTGTCCATCGGGTACTGAACCTTTTCTCTCCGCGAGCACGCTTCCGGTATAGGAAAGACTCGACAGTAGAGTTGGGCCCAGGCTGGGATCACTGGTAACTAGAAGCTAGTCTCGAGCAAACAATGCTTTAGTTCCAATTTCATCGAACCGTCTTCCATGCTTTTTACACATGACGCTGCCCTCTAGCGCTGTGCATCTTTCTCAGTGTACTCATTGTGCTTTTATTTTTATTGGAACATCTGCCTGCTGCGTACCGACTACATTGGCCGCCCTCCAATGCTTCTACCAGACTTTCTAGCTTCGCTGTGTGTCGACAGTGTTGCTGCATGTGTTGGCACAGTGGTGTCGGAGTTATTACCTATCTTTTTGCAGTCAAATCTCATTCCATCTGTTACCTCCACATTCACGGACACGATCCCCAATAGGTTTAGCCAGAATCAGCATTTTCCGCTGTATTTCTGTTACCAGGGTGCGCCACGAGGAGGCACTTTTGGGATCTTGGTTATCTGCTAACCCTGGGTCCGCCAAGAGCATTGCGTTCCCTTTGCACCCCAAACTATTTGTAAAGTGCTGACTTCCTTGTTTGTTATATTAACCTTGAATAATTATAAACCATGATCAATGAATGCACATCCATATTTCTTTTGATATGGAAATATCATGCTCAATTTAACATTAACATCCATTGTCAAAAAGTAACTAGGTAAGGGGAGATAAATAATTGCAAGTGCCTGCTTTGAGGAAAAGCATCCAAATACTTGAAATCATAACCCAGCATTATGACAAATTCATATAAGTATGGTACTCTATTGCTCATAGGGTCACTCTATGTTCAGCTCTGTGACGAAGTGGTACAGAGCGCGTCTGTGATGGCCAAGATACCGAGTTTAATCCTCACCACAGGCAATTGTGCATCCGGACCGTTCAGAAAGCAATGGCAAACTACTGAACGTATTCTTCTTCTTCAGCGTTCATTCTCAAACTCCCGCTGGATTTCTATTGCAACAGGACACTGGTCCTACAAGATTTCCAGTTGAATGTAGTCCAGAGAATGGAAATGCGTTGTCTTGCCGTTTTATTTGCGCCAGTGGCCCAACACATCCGTCTTCGGCGGACTGAACGTATTTATATTGCCTAGAAAATCACCACAGTCAATAAATACTGGGTTGATAGCTAAGTCCTGTAAAGGACATGCTACCAATTATTTTTATTACTGCACTCTACTTTCCATCCAAGAGTATGCAGACTCAAAGTCCCATCAGATGTTGATTACAACATCTTAATCTGTCCAAAGAGGACAAAGTTTCTCCCTCACCCATATTTCTGTACTTGTAAGTTATCTCCTTCTTCACATTGTAGCAAATGTGCAATGATATACTTAGGGGTCTTTGTTACCTCTAATACTTCTTGGTTGTGCATCCTGATATAGCCTTCGTGGACATTGTCTGCTTTTTGAAAGATGCACGCCTCTTCAAAGGAGAGGCAAACTCATCACTTACCTACCTACCTTTTAGCAAATCCATGACTGCCCTTATTAAATTGGCCTTATCGTCCTCAGTATTGTTCCATCAACCCCAGCAATGTCACTGCATTACCAGCAATGTCACTGCATTACCAGCAATGTCACTGCATTACCAGCAATGTCACTGCATTACCAGCAATGTCACTGCATTACCAGCAATGTCACTGCATTACCAGCAATGTCACTGCATTACCAGCAATGTCACTGCATTACCAGCAATGTCACTGCATTACCAGGAATGTCACTGCATTACCAGCAATGTCACTTACTTGAGCAAGTCATCTCTATTTTTCAGTAGACACATAATCTATATAAAAATAGCGCATCATCTTGTGAAAAGAGGAGAAATGCAGCAGCTCAACAGCGGAGAGCAGCTAGAAAGTCATGGATAGACCAAGATCCTTCTACTGTCGTCATTTCATGTCCAAACTGTCCAAGGACATTTACAGCTCGAATAGCCATCTACGAACTCATAATCGAGGACATAACTCAATTGAATTTTCAAAAGTGGATGTAACAAATGGTCATCATCACTTGTGATGGACGAACAACACTTATGCCACTGTGATCAGATGCACCATCTGATGTCTTCTTTAACCTTTTCTATAGATACTAGATGCTCTCCATCATCAGTTACTAATAGAGTTTTGCTATCAGAGAAGCACTATTTGTGCTTCATTCAATCTGTTTCATACATCTGAACTAGCTTCCACTTCACATTTGATAACTCAACAAAAATATGTGAAAGTTGGTGCAGTTGAGAGAATCTCATCTTCTTTTTTTCCCCTAGAACTAGGCAAAATAAGATCTAATCTATTTTGCCTAGTTCTGTGGTAGTTATATTGAGTAACTGTTTCCATTTATTTTTGGTTAATCTTTAATCTAACCATCTGATTGCTCTCATTGAGAAAATATTTCTTTTCCTATATATTTGTACACGTGTCAGACAAAAAGGACATCATCAGATATTGCAGGGCAGAGGTGTGGGTCCTAATACGGGACTCTTTTCTTTATTTTCAATTATTTAATGATCACAAAATGTTTAGGAAATAGGTTTTCAACTATTGTTGAATGTTATTGTCATGTGACGTATTCTTTCAAGAACGTTGTCTTCCCAATGAATTCTCTGGTGTTACACAATGATGTTTGTGCTATCTGTCTTGTTGGCATGACATCTGCCAGGGTGACTGTTTGTCAGCATATGTTCCATGGAAAATGTCTGCGATTGTCGCTGAAGAACAGCGCTCAATGTCCTCTATGTAAATCAGCATTGGTTCCATCTTGTGGTCATACACATATTTTCTCATAACATTGTACATTCAGCAATTTACAATGTCTTCATAGAATATGCATAGAAAAGAAGCTTATAATAGGGTTCATGGGTTTAAATCCCCCACCCTACGCTGAAGCAAATCAGAACTTGGCTTTTAGTGCACGGAACGTATCCAAAATGTGGATAACTTCCCCCCGTAACAATTTTTCATAAACAGGAATCACATTTCTATTTAGAAAAAGGGAATTGAGGTAATTGCACACAAAAGCAGGCATGACTTTTTAGACATTTTAGGTAAAACCCCCTTTGGTCATGTGACGTTTTCCTTCCAGAACGTTGTCCTCCCAATGAACTCTCTGAACCTCTCTCTGTCTTGGGCGATGTGGCTTGCATTTTCTAGCGATGTATTCATGTTATCTTTAATGTCGTCAGTCCATTGTCTTTTTCGTCTGCCCTTTCTCCTCTTCCCAGGTACTCTTCCCTCAATTATTTGTCTTTCTAAACAGTTGTGTCTCTTTATATGACCAAACAGGCGTAGTTTTCTTTTTGTTATTGTGTTTAGTAACCAACACTCTGGAATCTTCAGTGTGTTTATATCTGAGTTTCTGATCTTTTCCTTCCATGATATTCTAAGTATCCTTCTGTAGCATTTCAGCTCGAAGGCGTTGATCTTCTTTGCCGCTGTTTTACTTAGAGTCCATGTTTCACAGCCGTATGTTGCAACCAGAAAAATAAAAGTTTGTAACATTAGCACTTTTGTTTCTATTTTGTTGTTTTTCCATAGGCTATGTTTTTCAACAGTGTTATTTTGTAATATGCCATTGCCAATCTCTTCCTTATTTCTGTCATGCAGTCTCCTGCACCGTTGATGTTTGCTCCTAGGTATTCAAATTTATCCATACATTCTATCTCGGTATTGTCTATTCTGATTTTTGGTTGTTGTGTTGTTATATCTGTTGACATGTTTTTTTTGTTAGTTTAAATACAAGCTTTGTGCTTCGCTATATTTCTTTGTGTTCTTGATTAGTTGTTCCAATCCCTTTATATCGTTTGAAAGAAGCACTGTGTCGTCTGCGTAGTGTAGTTCCGGGATTAGGAATCCACCTATGTTTAAAGCGTGGTAGACAGCGTTGTGTATGTCTTCTCTCACATTCCTCATTATACTTTCTGCGTAGATGTTGAACAGGTATGGGGAGAGTGTGCATCCCTGCCTTACTCCACTCTGTACCTCAAACCACTCTGAGAGATCGCCCTCTAACTTCACTGCAGCCTTTTGATCTTGGTAAAGTTCCTATATTAGATGAATCAGATGTCTTGGGAAACCCATGCACTGAATGTTATACCCAATAATAATGCACTCACATTACCAGTATAATTTCAAACAGTTATTCTTGTGAGAACGGCCTACCACCGAGCCGACAGTGTGGCAATTAGTTCTGCTTTAAAGTTGGTGCAGTTGGTTACTGCAGCACTCTCTATTTTGTCTGACATCCTCTGATATTTTGGTTATTTAAAGATCACCCAGTCTTGAAAATGCTGAAAAATATTAAGAGCTATACAGTTCATTATCATACATCCAGCAGAACTATTTTAACTTTTATCAGTTGATTGGAAGTTTCAATGGCAATTGTAAAGTTGTATGCGAAATGGTACAATATAAAATCTCTTGACTGATATATATAAATATCTATTCCCCTTTCACTTCTCTGTGGAGCACAGGTCCTGAATCAGATAATAGCTCAAATATATCCTAAAGATCCTCAGTTATTACATTTCAATGAATACCAGGAATCTTGGGTAATTAGAAATATGATGCTCTGTCCCACAGAACTAGTCGTGGAATGGAACAACCCAGATACCCACATCCCACAGAACTAGTCGTGGAATGGAACAACCCGGACACCCACGTCCCACAGAACTAGTGATGGAATGGAAAAACACAGACACCCACTCTTACAGAAAAGCAGAAACCATAATCTACAGAAAAAACATACATCAAAGTGAAAAAAACATAAAAGTGGAAGAAATAAAAAAGTGGAAGACAAATCTGATGCCATTCACCATCTTCAAAGGCATTAACAGATTACATTATTTCGCCTTAGAATAGGCCACTGAAGAGTACTTGAGAGTGACCTCTATGGGTTAAAGACCTCATACACAGATATGTCTTTATGTATCAGAAATACAAACCTCTAAAACACATACTTTGGTACAGTCAAATATACAAAGAGCATAGACTGAATATGGCCAAAGGATACAGACATCGAACAGGATTAAAACCCGCTATCTCTTAAGCACAAATTCGTATTAATTAACCACTATACCAGTACATGTAACCAGGCGGGAGATTTTGGTTTTACAGGGAAAATGGGACTACAAACCCAAACATTTTCATCGAAGCTATGCGGGACACTGGCGCAATTCAAACGCACTCCCATTCTCTGGACTACATACCACGTAAATCTAACCATTGTTCTGCAACAAGAGAGATCCAGTTGGATCTAAGAATGAATGCAAACAAACTACAAACCCAAACATTTGATTGTTTTTTTTAATTCAAAAATACTGGGAGACAATAAGAAAATGTGCTTACTGTAAATTATGAATGAACCACAGAAATGTTTGATGACTTTCAAGAGGGAATATAGTTTAATGCATATTTTAGCTATAAATGAGCTCAAATTACTTTTTCATGTTCAATGTAGAATTACATTTTTTTTCTTATTTGATAAGGAATTAATTGTATGCGCTGCCTAAGATTGATATCTTTGAGCAAGTGAATAAACTGAGTCCACAGATGCAGGGAAGGAATACGAACACAATAAAATTCATTGATACCTTAAAAGTTTTCATTAGCAAGATTGAAAATTGGAAGAGAAATCTCGAGCTTAATATTTTGCACTGTTTGAATAAATGACCATCCACTGTTGTTGCTGGTGGCAATGACCAAGGGGCTTGTGCCTTCACAGCTCGGTGTGTGAGTGGGTGTTGGGGAGGGGCATCTTGGAGGAGAGCGGTGCTTTTGTTGTGACTTTCGATAGCATTACTGCAGCGACTGAGGCAGTAACCTGGATGGTTGTACAGAGGGATGCATGTTTGCATGTCATTGACGAGAGTAGTAAGTTAAATACATGTGGATTGCTGTTGTGAACGGTGGCTTGAAGTAGTGGAGATGTTGGGGTTGGAATGTGTCACGTTAATTTTCGTACCTGGTCATGTGGTTGTTCTTCTTCTGTGTTCATTCTCAAACTCCCACTGAACTCGCTTGTAGCAGGACAAAGTCCCCACACACTCCCGCTGGAACTCGCTTGTAGCAGGACAATGTCCCCAACAAACTCCCGCTGGAACTCGCTTGTAGCAGGACAATGTCCCCCACAAACTCCCGCTGGAACTCACTTGTAGCAGAAATAACGATCCTACTAGATTTCAAGCAGGATGTATTCTAGAGAATGGCAATGCGTTGTGTCACCGTTTTATTTGCACCAATGGCCTGACATATCTGTCTTCGGCAAAGTGTGATTGTTCAAGGCTATGAAACAAATCAGCTGGCTTGCACCGCTACAGTGTTTGACAGTGAAGTAGTAGATTATGCTGACATCTCTGGTGAAAGTGAAAATGAAACAGCGAAGTGGATTGCATAATGGAAAATGACTTGAATATGCCCTCACAAGCACTCCTCCACAATAATTGGCAAAGAACAAACAATTCCAGGTGTCTCATTGATTTCAATCTTCATCTGTTCTGAATCACCATAACATAGAATTCTATTGAACTGTTTGTTAAAATATAACATTTCATGACTAGTTTGTTAATTAATTTGTTATGAATGTTTTAACTTCTTTAATTCAAGCTTAGTCATTCCTTCAAGTTATTTATTGCTATTCACTGTGTAAAGCTGCACTAAAAACATAGTTAAAGTTAGCATATGTTGTAATTATTATAATATATATAGTCCTGCAGTATATACATTCACTTACATTATTATAATATATATAGTCCTGCAGTATATACATTCACTTACATTATTATAATATACCGGGTAGTACTATAGAAAGAAGGTCTATTTTGTGAGAAGGGAAGGCACTTTTTCATATGGTGAAAAGGGGAAATGGGTACAAACAAATTGAAAACTGCTGCATTAAATGATGGAGATCTCATACTCCCATGTCTTAAATGTATATCTCTCACTTCTGTTCCTATTTCTTCAAGACGATTCTCAGTCTCCATCATTTCCAAATTCCAAAGATATGCTTGTCTTGTATTCTTAATTTTCTTCTGCTTTCATATGCTTAATATATGTCTACTGAATATCTGTAATTGTATCTTTTCAATAAACTTCACCATCTTTTGTAGTGCATATAGAAATCTATAGAATTTTAGAGATAAATAGAAGTTAAGTACACAGGTTACAGAAGATAACTACCGGTAACTATCATCGAATTTAAGAATTCATAGAATTTTAGGTATATTAAATGTATGTCCTACCCACATTCGGAGCTCTTCTCTAATATTGGCATATTTTTAGTATTTCATTGTTACTCTTTTTTTACCATTTGCAAATGTCTATTGTATATACTTTCTCTCATGGCCGAAGTTATGTTTTCAATAAGGGGGTTTTTTTCCCATATGCTTTTTAAAAAAAACATGGAAAAACAACAAATTCGAAAGTGTTAATGTTATGAACTTTTATTTTTCCAGTTACAACATACGGCTGTGAAACATGGACCATAAGTAAAACAGCGGCAAAGAAAATCAACGCCTTCAAACTGAAATGCTACAGAAAGATACTTAGAATATCATGGTAGGAAAAATCAGAAACTTGTTTAGAAAGACAAATAATGGAGGGAAGAGTACCTGGGTAGAGGAGAAAGGGCAGACCAAGAAGACAATGGACTGATGACATTAAAGATAACATGAATACATCACTAGAAAATGCAAGCCACATCGCCCAAGACAGAGAGAGGTTCAGAGAATTCATTGGGAAGACAACGTTCTGGAAGGAATACGTCACATGACCAAAGGGGGTTTTACCTAAAATGTCTAAAAAGTCATGCCTGCTTTTGTGTGCAATTACCTCAATTCCCTTTTTCTAAATAGAAATGTGATTCCTGTTTATGAAAAATTGTTACGGGGGGAAGTTATCCACATTTTGGATATGTTCCGTGCACTAAAAGCCAAGTTCTGATTTGCTTCAGCGTAGGGTAGGGGATTTAAACCCATGAACCCTATTACAAGCATCTTTTCTATGCATATTCTATGAAGACATTGTAAATTGCTGAATGTACAATGTTATGAGAAAATATGTGTATGACCACAAGATGGAACCAATGCTGATTTACATAGAGGACATTGAGCGCTGTTCTTCAGCGACAATCGCAGACATTTTCCATGGAACATATGCTGACAAACAGTCACCCTGGCAGATGTCATGCCAACAAGACAGATAGCACAAACATCATTGTGTAACACCAGTTCTTCTTGGGTAGCCCGGCGCATGTACCCTATCAGAAAGCGCTCATTTCGTAGAGGGAGCCACACACGTACGTGAAATTCCATAAAAGCTGCAAATGCATTGCAGTATGTTAAACAAACAAATAAAAGTGAGCTGTCTGTGTTGAAAGCTGAGAAAAACAGACTTCCATTCATGATAATATCCATAAGTATTAGTAATCCAAGAACTGCTAATTCTCCTAGGCCATCCAGAAAATATGGATATGATTCCTTAAACTGAGTCATTGCTCTTAACTGAATTTGTGAATAAGTAGAACAAACAAACAGTATAGTAATACAAACATTTGTAAGTGTCATTGACAAACAGTTGAAAGTAATGCATAACACACAAATAGTCGAATGAACAGTCCAAAACCATAGATGGGTAGTATAAGCAACATCTTGGACGGATCGACTCATTAAATTTGTTTGAATAGCAATATCATTGTCTAAACTATAATTACATTTTGTATCTTTGTTTTCTCCTGATCCAACTTTTTCTTTGACTATTAACAATAGTGAGTTCAAAAATATGACCCAGCTTATATAAATCACTATATCAGCAGAAGATGCACAATGCAATGCAATGATCGAGACTATAAAAGCATGATGCCGTCCCCATGGGGGTATTCCTCTGTCAAAGGGAAACAGTTTTGACTGTCCTTGAAGATTTGGTTCCATGAGCTGTACTTTTGAGTAGTTGAACATATCAACAAGTGGACTCCATACAACGTCAAAGATAATTTGAATATGTTTGAAGGTGCTCCGTTTGAAAAATGAATGCATGATAAATACAAGTAACAGAATGTTTATGGAGATTAGGACACTGACTAGAAGATGCCATATAGGCATGTAAGCTACTGCTGCCAAACAGAGTACAGTCCATGCCATACCTGTGAATAAAGAAGTACAAAACTGTTAGAATTATCTTCAGATTTGGTGTGTGATTTTTATTGTTTTATTTTATTCTTCTGCTTTTATTCTCAAACTCCTGCAAATTAGCAGCAGTCCGAAGAATAAAATGTGTTGTATTATGATTTACACTGTGACTGTGATATCTCCATGGTTTTTTCCGGCATCAGACTTATCCAACTTTGCCATGACTTCAGGACTACTTTTTCCAAACCTTTTTCATTCAACAACCTAATTTTTTGAAGCAAAGAAATTTGCAACATCAACACATTATATAAAATGATGTTTAATTTAGTAAAATAAAACACATAGTATAGTATAATATCATTAAAGTATATGTATAGTCTTACCCCAAATTAATTTTAACTATTGACATTTAATAAGATTATTAAAATTATAACTTCATAACAAGCTTTCAACTTTGCTGTTGCATTTTCATTAATGCCAACCTCATGTCATTTTGAACATGTAATCTGTTTCTTGTTTTAGTTTTCAAAACTTCAGTGTTAACATAAAATATAAAACTAATCATATTTTTGGGGGTTATAATTCTTCTTCAGTGCACATTCTCAACATCTCGCTGGATCTCTTTTGTAGTAGGACAATGTTCCCACTAGATTTCCAGGTGGATGTAGTCCAGAGAATGGAAATGCATTGTGTCACCATTTTTTGGCATCAATGGCCCGAAACATCCATCTTCAGCTGGAGTTATAATTCAATATTTTACAATTATGATACCGGTATGTGGCAGTTGTCAGAATTTAGCTAATCCTGTTCTCTGTTTGCTAGGCCTGTCTTACAAGCTTGCTTCTGCTGAACTTTAATATTTACATAGTTGGCCATGTTTTTTTAGCATGTGAGATGAGTTGCTTGAGATAAATTGTTGGTGTCACAAGAATGGATAGAATGTGAAATGATGACATCAGAGAAATGGTAGAAACTACACCACTCAATGGCTACATCAAGAAACAACAAATCAAATGGTTTGGACTTTAATGAGAATGAAAACTGATTGCCTCCCATCAAGAGAATATAGCAGCACAATATACAGGACTGGGGCAAGAGAAAGATCAAGATGTAAATGGATCGACAATATCAGAGACATTCTATAACATCCATGAGTTATAATAAGAAAAAAACACATTTGACAATAGAACATAGACTTCAGCTCTCCATGATGCTTCATGACACAAGTGGCTGAGACAATAGAACATAGACTTTGGCTCTCCATGATGCTTCACGACACAAGTGGCTGAGACAATAGAACATAGACTTCGGCTCTCCATGATGCTTCATTACACAAGTGGCTGAGACAATAGAACATAGACTTCAGCTCTCCATGATGCTTCATTACACAAGTGGCTGAGACAATAGAACATAGACTTCAGCTCTCCATGATGCTTCATGACACAAGTGGCTGAGACAATAGAACATAGACTTCAGCTCTCCATGATGCTTCATTACACAAGTGGCTGAGACAATAGAACATAGACTTCAGCTCTCCATGATGCTTCATTACACAAGTGGCTGAGACAATAGAACATAGACTTCAGCTCTCCATGATGCTTCATGACACAAGTGGCTGAGACAATAGAACATAGACTTCGGCTCTCCATGATGCTTCATTACACAAGTGGCTGAGACAATAGAACATAGACTTTGGCTCTCCATGATGCTTCATTACACAAGTGGCTGAGACAATAGAACATAGACTTCGGCTCTCCATGATGCTTCATGACACAAGTGGCTGAGACAATAGAACATAGACTCTCCTGTGTGTTTCCGGGGCCCAAGAGGGAAGCAAAGAATAGCAACACTGTTTACCTTCTATGCATGTCGTAAGAGGCAACTAAGGAGGTTATGGGATGGAGTTCACTGTCCCATCTCATATATGGTCAGTGCCCCAAAGACATGCTGAAATCGGATGTATCAGGCCGAAAGGCACAGACATCGCAGAGATGCTGTAAACATGACACAATGCATTCCATTCTCTGGACTATATCCTACTAATATGCAGGTGTTTGAGAATGTACGAAGAAGAAGATGAACATAGATTTCATCTCCCTATGATGCTTCACGGTACAAGTGACTGAGACAATAGAACATAGACTTCGGTTCCCCATGATGCTTCACGACACAAGTTACTGAGACAATAAAACACAGACTTCGGTTCCCCATGATGCTTCACGGCACAAGTTACTGAGACAATAAAACACAGACTTCGGTTCCCCATGATGCTTCATTGCACAAGTGGCTGAGACAATAGAACATAGACTTTGGCTGCTCACAATGCTTCATTGCACAAGTGGCTGAGACAAGACAAGATAAATACGAGCACCTATGAATATGTCAATAGTGACAAAATACAGTGGTAAATAGGTAAAGCATGGGTGACCATAGTTAGTTTTGAGCTTGGTGACCATTGTATAAAGTATGAGAACCAGTACTCTTGAATAGCTGACTTACTATACTAGTTATATGGTTACAGATGGCCACTTCTCAGTGGAAGTGGTAAAAACACTGAATGTATTAGTTACTACCATCAAGGTCGGATGTCTCATGCCATTGATGCACATTTTTTTAGTGGCGACACAACCCATTTCCATTCTCTGGGCTATATCCTGCTGGAAATCTAGTAGGACCATTATCCTGCTATAAGAAAATTATAGTGTGTATTTTAGAACTAAAACAAAAATAAAATTCTAAAATTATGAAATTGAAACTAACAGGCACTGATGAAAGGTTAAAATTGCTTTAAAATCTATGTTTTTTTTTAGTTTAATTTTAGTAGGAGAGAGACCCTACAGAAAACCCTTTGCAGCCCCAATTAGGGTCATGACCCTAAGATTTGGAAACCATGCTTGATGGGATGGTAAAGTTATTCATACCGCCAAAACCTGCTTAGCTCTACTTACGATATGCATGATAGGTAACAGTGATGCTATTATGTGCACATGTAACATATGGTCAGCACTTCACACTTGCTTTGCTCCTGTTTTGAGCTCCTGCAACATATGGTCAGCACTGGACACTTGATTTTCTCGTGCATGTTACTCTAACTGCCACAATCTTGTGACAGAATCCAACGTGTCCCAAAGTGCAGCACTTGTTTTAACTCTGCTGAAACTGCTTCTTCTTCGTCGTTCTTCAGTCAG
This sequence comes from Meghimatium bilineatum, assembly GCA_034231615.1. NCBI lineage: Eukaryota > Metazoa > Mollusca > Gastropoda > Stylommatophora > Philomycidae > Meghimatium > Meghimatium bilineatum. The sequence goes on along the minus strand of CM067298.1, from coordinate 127,545,565 downwards.
ATATCAGGTTACAGCGCCAATAGCTTCAATGAATTGTGTGATTCGCTTCAGGTCATCTATGGAACCCCGCAAATCTGGAAGTAGTGCCGTCTCAGTGGGCCATATTTTCTCCCTTTCGTCTTTATAGAGTTGACAGGCATGAAGAATGTGTTCTGCAGTCTCTGGGCTCAGTCCACAGTTGCACAAGACTGTCTCGCCAATCTTCAGCTTTCAGAACATGTGACTTTTCAGTCTGTTATGGCCAGTTCATAGTCTGAAGATGATGGGTTGTTCCTTGCGTGACATTTGATGGTAGGGGTCATTTGGTTCTGCAGTTAGGTGTATATGCTTCCACTTTATCTTATATTCTGCTTTTAACATGGTCTTACATTCATAGTATGTATTATCACTTTCTATTTGTTCCAGTCATCCCCCTTTCCCTGCCAGGAGATCAGCTTTTTTCTTTAAAGGTATGCCACAGTGACCAGGGATCCACTGCAGTACTGTTTCTTTGGCAGTACTGCTGAGGTGAAGTAAGTAGGCCATAAGTTCATTCATGCTCATGTTTTTTTAATCTTTCAATGCCAGCAATACTGACTTTGCATCCGTTAGAAGACTTCATGACCGTTGTGACTCAGCAAGCAATTTATGAGCATTTTGGCTGCCGCTACTATGGCTTCCATTTCAGCTTTGAAATTTGTGTAATGTTTGCTGAAACTGCCATATTAACTTCAGTAACCCCTCAGGAAATGAACCCTTTGTCTAGCTGAGCAATTCCAGATAATGAATCATCTCCTATGTTGTGTAGGACATGCAACATTTGTAAATAGTCGCTTTTTAGTAAGTTAACACCCTCGTGCTAGCTTCGATGGTAAGGGGTTAACACTCTCTTGCCAGCTTTCATGGTAAGGGGTTAACACCCTCTTGCCAGCTTTGATGGTAAGGGGTTAACACCCTCTTACCAGCTTTCATGGTAAGGGGTTAACACCCTCTTGCCAGCTTTGATGGTAAGGGGTTAACACCCTCTTGCCAGCTTTGATGGTAAGGGGTTAACACACTCATGCCAGCTTTTATGGTAAGGGGTTAACACCTTCTTGCCAGCTTTCATGGTAAGGGGTTAACACCCTCTTACCAGCTTTCATGGTAAGGGGTTAACACCCTCTTGCCAGCTTTGATGGTAAGGGGTTAACACACTCATGCCAGCTTTGATGGTAAGGGGTTAACACCTTCTTGCCAGCTTTCATGGTAAGGGGTTAACACCCTCTTGCCAGCTTTCATGGTAAGGGGTTAGTTGACACAGCAATCCTAAGTAACACAACTAGATCAAGGTTACAATAGAGTGAAAATACATATTTTCCATGTACATGGAATTGATGAAGCATAGACCAGAATGTCTTTCAGACTTCCATATTGATGACTATGACAAAAGAAGTAGTCAATCCCAGGCTACCAGCAGTGTCTTAAAACTGTTCATGAAAGACAGGACATGGTCAAGTGCTTCTTCATTGTATGTTGGGCAGGCCTGCAACAAGTGTTCAGCTGTCAGTGTTTGTGTCACAGGTACACATATCTGTTATGCCACTTTTGTATTTGCGATACAGTTTATGGTGCAGTCTGTCATGTCCTGTGTATTGTTGGAAAATGATCACTTGGTCTCAAGTTGATGACAGACATTATTTTTTATTGGATCTTGGTGGCCACATTCTCACTTTAATATTTGATTAGAGTGGCTTAAATTGTTTCTTTGGTTTTCAGAGTACAACACCAAAAGGTACTTTTAGGATCTTGGTTATCTGCTAACCTTGGGTCGGCACAAGAGCAATGCAGAATCCTTTGCACCCCTGCCAACTACCATCTTTTTGAAGCGCTTGGACGTTATTGGAACAAATTTTTTTCTCTGAGGTCAAATAAATGGAACACCCTATATGAAATAAAACAACAGCTCACAAACACATGCATATATCACACAATTGCATTGCATCTTAAGGGCATAATTCCATGGATCAGCAACCAACCAGCCTAAGGAACCGTTGACTGCCAAATTTTTAAATACCCAGCACTGGATACTAGCAAGCTCAGATTTCTTCTCCATCTAAGCAAGCTCAGAATTCTCCTCCAAGCTCAGATAAATGGAACACCCTATACAAAAACAAAGCAACAGCTCACAAATACATGCATACAGGGCTGTAGATATGCCATCTGTAAGGGATGGGGTAACCTAAAAAAAATCAGTCATTTCTTCATTAACGTGGGATTTTGGGGGTGGGAAAATTCTAAAAGTTGGGGGGTGCCCGAAATGACACAGCAACCAACCATCTATAGGCCCTATATTTATTATATAATTTACCAAGATTGGAGAAATGTGACATATTGATCAAAATATTATTGTCCTTAAATTAAATGAGTAACATTTAAACTGTATCTCTGACAGTCAAGGAATCGGGTTCAATTTCTGCCACAGGCGATGTGCATCTTGACCTTTCAGAAGAAATGGCAAGATAAGAGTACATTTCTCCCATTAAATCATTCTTCTGGTATTGCAAAAAAAATTATGGATTGAGCTCTATGTCCTGAATAGGATATGCTACCATTACCAATCTCAAATATTTATAGACACCAAATCCTGTCCCAGTACATATATTTTTATACTATGGATCGTCATATACATTTTTTTATTTCTGCAATATGATATCTTCTTCATCGTTCATCCTGAAAAATATGTTTGTGGCGCGTTATGTCTGTTTACAGCTTTGCTGTGATACTGAACTTTCCGGTCGACATATCCGACTTCTGCAGTTATTTTTGTGAATGGGTTCTCCTTCCCTCTTCGATCCCTAGAACTTGGCTACATTACTGTACTCCTGTTTCCAGACCCACTGCGTGAAAGCGTCCTAGGGTCTTGATAATCTTTGGTTCACTGACCCTGATGCGCAGTTACTAGCTATGTGTCACTAGTCTCTAGCACTCTGGTGTTCTTGGCATCTTGGGTCCATATGATGATATTATTATATATAATAGTGACCACAATTTCTTTTCCCCAGCATCAATAATTGAATGAATGATTCAGTAATGTTTTTTAATGCAGAAATGTTCCTACATCATAGTCGATGATGACCATGCCATTCATTTCAACTGGGATATTGATGATGCTTAATGTACTTATAAATAAATTCAACATGACATGCAGACATCCGAATCAATCAATGAATTCAATGCATTGCACATTGTGCAAAGTTGCCTAGACATGTAATGTTGTTCATACAACAAAAGCTATTGGAAATGTTTGTATAAAATGATAGTTTACGATACGTTTACTATATAATCAAGTATCGAAGTATTCTTGGGTCTATCTGAGTGTTTTGAATGAGCTCTCAGTGACGAGTAGTCGATCGTTCGTTCATTGTTGTTGTCTACTCGCCAGCAGACTTCTCGTCCACACCACACAACTTAGGCCTATCCTATACTTTATTGTTACAAAGGTTGCTTGGATCTCGAATTCACTCTGACTTGAAACTATCTAAATCCATACTTACCGGTAATAACATCTTCTGTTGTAAACAGTACCATAATGGCATGGTTCACAAATTTATTTGTTTAAATGATTTTTGGAGGTAAGATAATTCGATCACAGTTAGAAATGGACCGAGGTCATTCAGGAGGAAGTGACCAGTGCACTTTGCATAGCCGGTACTGTACGCTGTAATTGTAAGTTCAGTTCACGGTGTGTCGGGGCCGTTGTGTTTGACACTATATTCCTACACCTCTGCACTTTCAGAGTGTTTTCTATTTACTCAGTCTAGTCTCATCACGTAGGTGTATGTGATACTAAAGCGTAAATTAATTGTTTGTCGACAATATAAGCAATCAATCAATGTATCTGTTCTATGAGATTGATCATTGAGAGCTTTCTGTTTCTACCTTGTGCCAGGTGCACATCTGTAATATAAAAAGTGTTAGCGATGGAAGGATTTGATTGTAATAGTTATCTCCTTATTCACCGTATCGGAGGTTGACTGCAACAGACCTCCAATTTCTTCTGTCTTTTGCCTTGGTGGGGGCACTATGACAGAGTTATGTCTATCTCGTTATGTTTTCCTCCCATTTGTATCAGTCTACGTCGTGCTCTCTTCCCTTCAGCTCTATCTTCAAGTAAGGTTTTCACTAATTTTTAGTGGAGTAGTTTCCTTCTGTCATTGAAAAGGCACTATTTCCATTCTCTCTATTTATTACTCTATTCTATTATTGTAGTACTGGACCAGTGCAGGATTTACCTATAAGATAAACAAGCTATAACCTAGGGCCTCCACTTTCGTGGGGCCCAAAATAAATCATATTTGGCACTGACATAATATCTGGCCTTATAAAGGGCCCCCCCCCCTATCTCAAATAGCTTAGGGCTTTATCAAGTCTAAATCTGGAGCTGTACTGGACATTCAGTTAAGCGGTATTTTACAGCCTCCTCCTGTCTGTTGCAGTCAGTGACTAGCAAGTTAGGATGTCAATGTGCCCGATAGCAAGGGAATACGCGCTCCTATAGCATAGGCCCTATACGATATGTGACAACGATAGGCACTATGCTTCTGCGATATTCTTAAAAATGCATTCCCAAACCCCCGCTGGATATCTCTTGTGGCAAGACAATGATCCTAATAGATTTCCAGCAGGATGTAGTCCAGAGAATGGAAAAAAATGCGTTGTGTCGCCGATTTATTTGAGCCAATGATCCGACATATCCGTCTTCATCGGAAAGGATGTTTATGAATTCATAGTTAGTTCTCGAAAGGAGGAATTCCAGCGGTGTCCCGGGATTATCACATCAGTGCCAGGAGCACTGCATACACTTTTGTGTCAATTATCTCATCATTCTTCTGTCAGATTTGCTGAGCCATCTGCAGTGATGGTAGGCCTATATCTAGCATTCCCCGTCATGAGTAGTCCACAACAAAATAACAACAAATGGCCGCTGGTTGTAACTCTTCCTTATTCATGATGACTATTTGATAGAATACACAGGTATGAAAATTGAGACGTGACAATGATACTTTTTTCCCCTGACATGTTGTCAGTCTATCCATAAACGTTCCTTAGCCGCGTGACATGTCTGAAATAAAGACGGTGATCATATTCTTTGCACCATGAACTAGATAGAAGTCCAGGCCCCACTTGCCACACTGGCGAGATCACTGTGTATTAATAATTTAGACATATCATACAAAGCAGTGGTTCTTAACGTATGGCACATGGCCTCTTTGGGGACATCCGCGATTTCCAGGGGAGGGGATACAAAACGTCTAGGATGGGGCCACAGAAAGATATCTATTTGAATGATAATTAATGAGATATAGGATAGTAACACGTCTTGAAGAAAATACGACGCGATAACACCAATGACAAAGTATTATTTTCACTAATTACTAATAGAACCAATAAATTGCAAAAATACGAAATGTAAAGTAATATCAATTAGAAAAGTAATATCAATTAGAAATTTAAAAAACCAAAGTAACAAGAGCTTATTCCACGTTACAGTTCAATGGAGGCCTTTATAAAAAAACATAGTTCTATTCCATTTCTAGCTCGTTGTTACTTAGCCATACCCCCGGCAAATCGGAAAATGACTTTTAGTACTAGAAACTCGCCCAAAAAACTGTTAAGAATGGGAAAAGTCCATCAAATTTGTCATCAAAAAGACAATTTATCGTGAAAACTCATAAACGACCTTCTTCCTTTTTATTTCGTTTTTGAAAGGTAAAATCCCTCTCCTTTTTCTCTTGAGATCATATCTTCGGCCCTGGACGCAAGCGACGATGGAATTGATGAGAATGTAGTGGTCACATGTGGGAGGACAGAGGGGCACAAATATAGACGGTGATACGGCTCATTCTATTCTCCGGATTACATCCTGCTAATTTGCAAGAGTTTGGGAAAGAACACAGAAGATAGGTTCAGTTAGTTATCATTAAATAAGATATTCATACATGCATGCACATGTCGCTAGATGAAGCGGGACAACTTCCCAAAGACCGTGGGGATTTCGGAAGGTTCATAAGTAAGACTACGTTCTGGAAAGAATACGTCACATGACACACCATGAAATCACTTCCCGAATGAACGGACTATGCATCTTCTTGAGAACAGGTAGGCCCTACGTCCGTCAATTAGTTACCCTTCATGTTTAGATATAGATATCCTGTATCGTTATGGCAACGCTCTCTTCAGTTTTTTATTATAATGTGATTCCATAATGTCTTCTTTTTGGTATTTATGTTGTATTTAAAAGCAGTGCCATCCTTTATTCGTCATGTACATACTGTGGTGTGCTCTTGATAAAAGCCATTTGGCTGAAACGTTATTGTATGTGCTTTCTTGTGTGAAATACTAAGTACCATGCTTGTTCACTTCTCTTTAAAATGTATGTAATTGTTCACTGTAATTTTGAGAACAATGGAAATTGAAAAAAAGTAAGTTTCATTTGGACATTGAAAAAAGTAAGTTTCATTTGGACATTGAAAAAAGTAAGTTTCATTTGGACATTGAAAAAAGTAAGTTTCATTGTCATTTCGGCTATGTTGTCGGGGCCCCAAAGGAGAGCACAAAATATGGACAGTTATCTGTCATGCTCTTCATAAGAGGCGACTAAGGAGGTTTTCAGGCCAATTTCTAGTATAGATCTCCACTGTGACCTTTGTTCCAGTTTCGAGGTATTGCCTAACATTTACAGTGTAACATTGGGGTTAGAATTCGTTTATATAATTTACACGTGGACAGGCAGCACAGAGTGCCAAACATATACTTCAAGAGTGTTCTGAGCATGAAACACTGAGGCAGACATATTGGCCAGAGGAAACAACACTGGAATCAAAACTCTATGGGACACTGTATGAACTACAAAAGACAGTGAGTTTTATTAAGGAGACAGAATTACAGATATAGACATGTTTCAAGTGAACGAAAGAAGAAGTTTATATAATTAAGGCTAATGTTCAGATAGCTGCTCAATTGGAGTAGAAAACATTGGAAATGAATTTTGTAAAATTTCGTTTGTGTCAAAAGATGGACGTTTCGTATGAAGTGACTGCACATGCGAGGCAAGGGAAATCCATGGTGCTAATGTTTTTTTAATGAATGTTTTCATGGATTCTATGCTACATTCTCTGTTAGTGTTTCTTTTGTGAGACACCATTCACCCTATTTGTGATCACATTATATCAATGTGCCATAGTGAGTAGTGCTATCTTTCTGGTACTTGCTTACCAGTCTCTCCTCACAATGTGCATGCGTATCAGTCTCTCCTCACAATTTGCATGCGTATCAGTCTCTCCTCACAACGTACATGCGTACCAGTCTCTCACAATTAGGAAATCTCAAATCCCACATGGACTATACTTATTTTGCTATGGCAGACAGTGGCCATGCTCAGATGTGGGTAGACAGTGACCATGCTCAAATGTGGGTAGACAGTGGCCATGCTCAGATGTGGGTAGACAGTGGCCATGCTCAGATGTGGGTAGACAGTGGCCATGCTCAGATGTGGGTAGACAGTGGCCATGCTCAGATGTGAGTAGACACGGACAGGCGCAATGTTTCTGCCACTGGTGGCATTTTAAGCACATCTCCATAAAAAAAGATTGTCATTAATTTGTTGTGTCATAAATGCTTACATTTCTTTGGTTTGCATTCATTCTCAAACTCCCACAGGATGCATGGATTCATGCCTATACAGATGGCTCGTCCACAAATGAATTGAGAATGGAGGAGTGACCCTCAGACTACTCTAGATGTTACTCTAGAGATGGGAAGATGTTACTCTAGCCACAGCTACAGACAAGCTCTCAACCATATTTAATACAGAAATTGAAGCTCTAAAGAAAGCATAAGAAATGGTCTTACAACATAAAGAACATGTGCACAGGAATATTATACGACTAACTCTCTGTCATAACAGCATTGAAGCTACACAGGAACACCGAAAATAATTAATTGAGGGCGGTTCTAGTTCAGTTGTACAATAATTTTCTGAGAGTAGTGATCCACTGGATACCATCACACTGTAACATGGAAGGGAATGAAGTTGCAGACAGGCTGGCCAAAGGAGGGTATTTACCACAAGAGGATTATCTGGTCAGTTACAAAGAAGTGAAGACTCATTAAAAGCAACTATAACAAAAAGTGGAAAGAAGACCACACAAAATATAATGCAGATGATGAGAATTACCAACTATCCAGAAGAGACCAGGTTATCCTGCTGCACCTCAGAACTGGTCACAACAAAATGAGACATCACCTGTACAACAAATTTAAATAGGTACAACTGACCTTTGCAGACTTGTGAATATGACAGCAGAACATATCTTACACGAATGTCCCCAGTATGCAGAACTGAGGAACAAGACATGGCTCACACCAAACAGTGTTGAAAAGAAACTGTATGGCACAGCGGAATCTCTAAAACAGACAGCAGCCTATATCATAGAATCCGGAGTCCCAACTTGACGGAGTGATGATTGCCAAAGAAGAAATTCCTACCAGATACTTTTTATAACAGTACAATGGCCCTACTAAATTCCTACCGGATCCCTTTTATAACAGTACAATGGCCCTACTAAATTCCTACCGGATCACCTTTAAAACAGTACAATGGTCCTACTAAATTCCTACCGGATCCCTTTTATAACAGTACAATGGCCCTACTAAATTCCTACCGGATCCCTTTTATAACAGTACAATGGTCCTACTAAATTCCTACCGGATCCCTTTTATAACAGTACAATGGCCCTACTAAATTCCTACCGGATCCCTTTTATAACAGTACAATGGCCCTACTAAATTCCCACCGGATCCCTTTTATAACAGTACAATGGCCCTACTAAATTCCCACCGGATCCCTTTTATAACAGTACAATGGTCCTACTAAATTCCCACCGGATCCCTTTTATAACAGTACAATCGGCCTACTAAATTCCTACCAGATACTTTTTATAACAGTACAATGGCCCTACTAAATTCCTACCGGATCCCTTTTATAACAGTACAATGGCCCTACTAAATTCCTACCGGATCCCTTTTATAACAGTACAATCGTCCTACTAAATTCCCACCGGATCCCTTTTATAACAGTACAATGGCCCTACTAAATTCCCACCGGATCCCTTTTATAACAGTACAATGGTCCTACTAAATTCCCACCGGATCCCTTTTATAACAGTACAATGGCCCTACTAAATTCCTACCGGATCCCTTTTATAACAGTACAATCGGCCTACTAAAAATCAGCAAAATATAGTTGAGAATGTATATGGATTTTATCACTGTTTTATTATAATAAATTGCCAGACACATCCGATTTAGGCACTGATAAATAATACCTTAGTGTTTTTACTGATTTCACTGAAACAGTGGACATCTGTAACGATATTGATAGTATAACAGGTCAGCCGTACCAGAGATCTGGTTCTAGTACTTGCACGCTGATCACCAAGCTCAAATAGCTAACCATTGTCACTCATGCTTGAACTCTTTCCTGCATCGATATCGGTAGCAAGAGGCACTCACGCTTGCAAGATTTTATCATAAATATCATGGCCTTACTCATCAGTATGTGACTCGTATGGACATGGGTGATCAGGATGACTGCTAAGAAATTTGAACACCCTTTGGTGTGTCATATCTAGTCATAGAAGATAGTGGTGGGATACTAAGGTCTTGATCCTTCATAGATTTGCCACAAGCAAACAAAAATGTGGCTCCATACCGCACAAATCAAGCTCACTCCGGCCCGCAGAGCAAGATAAGCCCATCTCCTGCATATGGCTACATTATTTGCATCTGAACTAAAGAGGAGCGTACTATGTTTAACAATAGCCCAGAAATAACAGAGTTAAAACAAGAGCTTTTTCATCTGTATAGAATTATGCACAATAAGTGGTACAAGATTTTCAAGTTTAAACTAAAATAACTCTAAAAACTTACAAAACAATGAAACTATTTGATATCATATTTGAGATTTTTATTATAAGCAACACATTTTTTAAAAAAAAAAACACAATATTATTTTTACAAAATTTAAGTTGCACAGACATATGACTATTACTTAATCCTCCTTGTTTCGTGTTTGTGTGTCAAATGTTTATGGAGAGTGCACATGACGAAGATTTAGGAAGTATGATTCAATTAAGAAGAACAAAAAAAGATTTGAGTACTTAGTAAATACAGGTAATAAGACAATATCATGTGATTCTATTTATAGGAATCCAGTTCTAGCTGAACCATGCTTATCCCAAACAGCGGCAAGCTTCTATTGAGTAATGAGAGCTAGGAGACTGTCCGTGAAGATGAAAATACGCTAGCACCCATTCTGTGACGTAAAACCTTAAATTATAATTTTAACCGCCATAAGATAAATGTGTTGGGCCATTGGCGTAAATAAAACAGCCACACAACGCATTTCTGTTATCTGAACTATATGGTGGAATTCTAGTATGGTCATTGTCCTGCTACAAGATAAAACCAGCGAGAGTTTGAGAATGAATGCTGAAGAAGATTCTAATTTTTTTAAATATCTTAATTGATGCCTTCTCTTTTCTCTTCATTTTATATTTACTTGTATGCTGTATTAAAAAATGTATATGGTGGTGATGGTAGGAAAAAGTATGAGAACCACTGCTCTAGAATGTTCTGATATAACCACAAAATACTCCAGAAATAGATTCAAAGGACATGTCCCCGCTGAAAGAGACTTTAATCCCATATGTAAGAAACAAAACACACAACAGCAACATATATTTAAGATATTAAGACACATCTCCATTACTCTTCAATATTTTCACTCTTTAAACACGTCATGCCTAAAGATAATGCTACTAACATTTTTTGGGAATATGTCACATCAGTCGTTTACTCCAACTTGATTACGGTCTCTTTTTTCTCAAGTTCAGTAAAACAGACTTACAAACCAATGGAACATACAGGAGATTTTTGCTCAACACATATGTTTTTTACAATTATTCTAGCCTAAAATTGACATGTCCAGATGAACGTGAGATATTGACAAAGTGACCTAGAAGACATGCTGAAGTTGAATATGTCAGGCTGAAAGGAGCAGATATCGCAGCGAAGTTGTAACCCATGACACATCTGCAGAAGTTTGAGTAGAATGTAGGAGAAAAAAATGCAGAAGAACATGCCCACATGAGATGATAACATGCCCAGATGATCATAAGATACTGACTTGAATAGGTGAACATGAGATGATAACATGTCTGGATGAACGTGAGATGATAACATGTTGAGATGTACATGAGAAGATAACATGTCTAGATGAACATGTCCAGGTGAGCATGAGCAGCTAACCAAAAATAAAAACACGACACATAAGAGACTAAATGTTCATAATTACACAAAAGAATTTTGGTTTGCAAATTGTTCTTTACCCAGTACTACAAACAGATGTCCCAGTGGAAATTTCTCAATCTAATGTAAAAAAAAACAACTAAACATGCATTAACTAATGCTTTATAATATACAAGACAGAGCACACTTATAAACAAAAATCTTTATATCATTAAAGCTGAAGGGAAAATTTGAAGTTCCAACACATTATCAAATTAACATTCAACCTCTCTGTACATTTCTATAACATGTTCACAAGCAATAATTTCAACCAAATTTGTGTTGCATCTAAAAAATGTGTAAAGTTAAAAAAATAAAGGAACAAGGGAACAAAATGACAACACAAATTACAAATCAATTTTTGTTTGAAACTTGACAATACAGGTAATGACGTTGATGCTCAGGCGGCAAATTGTTCTTACTGGGCAATCTCTGTCGTCTTCTCTTTACGGTCCTTCTTTTCAGAACCTATACATAGAAGAGATTTTTAAATGTGTATATGTCATAAATTCCTGATAAGTGACTGCAGTAACACTCAATACCCATAGATAAAATGTGAAAATACAATGTAATATAGTTTCCACAAACATGAGTAAATTTCAGTGATTTGTTGGCAACTGGTTGCGTATAATTGCGCTTCATGAACCATTCTAGACAATTCTAGAACCATTTTTGGTCAAGTTATTACGTTTATTCATTTCTCACATGACACATGCACACAAAAAAAAACACAAATTAGACCCAATTTTGCTGTATTTAAATGTGCAGACATTATTTTAATATCTCTAATGACCAAAAAGTTATTGCATTTTCAAAACACCCACCAAAAATTATGAAAATTTAAAAAAAAGAACCCAGTGGCAAGGAAAAGATTTTGTAATGTTGTAACGGTGTCGAAGGTGAAAATACATATATAATACCATGTCTATTTACCTCAACTACTTATCAATCTCATCACTTAAACCATATCTAATCTCATTATCTGAAGCATACATAGTGTTTCATTACCCCAACCACATATATCCAATCTCATTATCTGAAGCATACATAGTGTCTCATTACCCCAACCACATATATCCAGTCTCATTACACCAATCACATATATCCAGTCTCGTTACCTGAAGCATACATAGTGTTTCATTACACCAATCACAATTCTACACTTCTTAATATTGAACTCATATCCTTATGCACAGTTAATATTCTACAGATTATGTTTCAAAGAAAAACAATTCAATCTCACACATTTAAAAATCACTTGTGATTGGCACCAAAAGGGGAGCAAAGAATAGCAACCATGTTAACCTCCCACGCATGTTATAAGATGCGGATCAGGAGCTTTTAGGGTGCAGATGGCTGTCCTATCCTATATATGGTCAATGACCCAGAAGCCACGCTGAAGTAGGATGTATCACGTCAAAGGCACAACTATCACAAATATGCTGTTAACCATGACACAATGCATTCCGTTAACCGGACTACATCCTGCAAATCTGCAGGAGTTTGTGAATTAATGCAGGTAAAGAAAACGACACATTTTTAAAAAAAAGGAAAAACTAAAAGTAGAGAATTAAAATCACAAAATAATGAGAATATAATGTGAACTGTGCATTACAAAATGCAGATTTATGTTCGAAGTCAAAGATGATTGACAATGTGCTATAACACTGACCTTCCTCTCCTGTATTGCCAGCTTGTCTTCTTTTACGATTGATAAATCTCCTGGCAGTAAATTTTGGTGTTGGAAGTGGCTCCATTCCCAATACTTTGTGAATCTGGCGGAAAGCTATGAGCCTCAGTGTATGCTGAAAATAAATACAAATAATGACATCACTGTTAGAAAATATTCAATCTGAAAGTCTCTAACTGTGGGCAGTACATGTCACTGTTGACATCAATGGTTATAAGAATATCAAGTCACCAGTGTGACACCGGGGTCTGAACTTATAGTTCAGGGTGCAAAGAATAGGAACACTGTCTTCTTTCCAGATGTAATAGGAAAGTTAGGGGAATAGACTGACAACATGTCACTTGAAAAAAATCATCATCACATCATGTCTCAATTTTGTCTTCTATCGCCCATACTCCTCATGGATGATAAAGACATCGCCCATTTGTTCTTTTTTTTAGCAGACTCCTAGGTGATGGTGAATACTAGATGTACCACCACTGTGGATGGATCAACAAATGTAACAGAAGAATAAGGAGATAGTTGGCCTGGAGCTACATTTCCTGCACACCTGGCAGGAAGTGGTAACCCTAGTATACTGGCGTAATAGAATGCCTCCATTTTGAAACCAAATATGCATCCATAAATGCCCCCTTACCCATCCATGCCTTTGAGACCATATACAAATCCAGGATTCCCATCAGTTACATAGCTGAGAAGAACTTGTATTTTTGTGTCAGAAAACTATGGGCTGTTAAGAGCTACCTGCTCACAGCTAAAGTAATTATTTCATTATCATTCAGAGAATCACGTCTTGATCCCTCATAGCTAGTCATAGAAGATAGTAGTGGTGGAATACTAAGGTCTATGCTCAGAATGTATGAATCCTGCAGTATTTGAAAAGTTTCTTCTTATGCCATACATGACAGGTCACAACGTTACTATTGTTTGATTCCCTGTTGAGTCCTGGCAGCTGCAATAGTGAAATGCAAAATATGGCGGGATAGATTTCTTGGTGTGCTGACAACTTCGTAGTTTAGAGTTTAGTTAAAGAGTGTCTTGGCTGATGCTAAAACTGTCAAAAAAGTTTCCATAAGTACATAACTCAAGGATGTAATTATTTCTATGAATAATATCAATCTGCATGAGTGTATATGAGGTACATTGCACTTTGTTATGCGCCATATGGCCAAGTGCATCCGATTTCCGTCAGCTGTTTTTTTTAGGTTTGCTTTCCTTAGATGGTCTACCCTCCCGGGATCATGAGCACCATCTGTCCAGGCTTTGTGTAGAGTTTTCCATCTCCTAGGTGGCCTGTCTTTCTGGACTCTTGAGCGCCACCTGCCCAGCAGTTAGGGGAATTTTTTAAGTTTTCCTGCCTTTTTCTCTTATGGGATGGAGCTGATTGGGGCCTAAGGAGGGTTTTACTGACTTCTCCCTTTGCATGTTTTAGAAAATAGTTTCTTATATTCCCCTATTTTAAAGGTCCCCCCAACCCTGGGGATGCGCATGCTGGGGTCAATGACCCCAGCTGTTGGCTTGAGCTTATAGCGGCTCATACTCGCTTGATGCTGCCTGTCACGAGACACATGGAGTATTTCAGTGGAGATATCAGTGCCACCTGATATCCCACCCCGTCCTGTTGGGCAACATCGCCAGTTTGTCCGTGACTGCTTATTCATCCAGAAATCTGGATTATTCGTCCAGAGATCTGTCTTATATTGCAGCCAACCACCAGATATGGAGACTCCATATCTGGAGGTTGTTCCACAATCCGCAATCTGTGGACGCGCCTGGTAGGGGATGGTCGCGGTAGTCATTTGTAGTCATGGACGACAATGTTCAATGATAATTTCCCATCATGCTTTTATAATAACTATTTGCTACAGTGATTGTCTCTGAATTTTTCGCGCTGATATAAATATCCATTAATTGTTGCCCTTCACGTTTGTAAGCCATACTGTATGGACCTAACTTCAGTGATGCCATTGTTCAGGAATTCTTCATGGATGATGATTCAGACAAAGACGATTTTTAAGGCTTCAGTGTTGCAGGTACGGTAGATCAACATATGGGGGTTGAGGGAGATGTTGATAATATTTAACAGTGATGTAAACGCTGTCATGACAAATTGAGGAGCCAGGTTGTCTACATACAGTCCTATGGATGACCTTGAAACTGTAATTCATTTGTGTGTATTTGTCCACACTGTCCATGTTGGTTGTTCACAATATAACACTGACACACACAATCAAACAACGCCTCCATTCATATCCAGCATGCACTGATCTCTATTGTCTCCAAATTTGAAATTAATAACAATAAATAAAAACGTTTGGTAAAAAAAAGCAAACACATGCAGAAAAACCAGAAATCATAAACAATGGCAGGGTGCCAGAGTTTTGGATGCATTGTTTTTCCCTGAGTTGCTACAGCTTTAAATGTGTTCAGAAACTCCTGTGTATTAGCAGGATGTAGTTCCAGAACCCCTTAGTCTCCTATTACCACATGCATGGCATGTCAGTGTTATTCTTTATTCCCTTTTGTGTCCTAACAACACATGAGCTGGTTTACTCACTAAGAGATACACAGCTTTCACATTGATCATTTCAGTGTGTAAAGAATAGTGACACTGCTACATGCCATGCATGTAATAAGAGGTGACTAAGGGTGTTATAAGGGTGGAGTTTGCCATCCCATAGAGGGTCAATGTGACCCAGAAGCTATGCTGAAGTCGAATGTGTCAGAAAGGAACAGTATTGTAGTTAAACTTTAACAATGACAACACATTCCGTTCTCCGGACTACATCTACAGGAGTTTGTGAACGAATGCAGAAGTAATTTTTTTAAACAAAAATACACAAAAATTAATTTAAAATGTAACAAAATATATTGAAGACCTGTGCAAGAGCAGTGATATCTTCTCGCTGTTGGTGTGTCAATGTAGCAGTAACATCATATGGCTCTTTCTCACAAGGATCATAAAGTCCAGGTCCTCCTGGTGACAAGAAAACAGATACATCATGCAGAAAGTCAGAATATTATAGTCAACTCTAAATAAAAATAACAAGATATCATTAGGTTCTTCCTACTTTTAGAACCAAGGATGTCAACAATGTGACATCATTGTGTGAAAATCCTATAATGTTGGTCACAGAATATAATGTAAAAATGATTTTCTATAGTATTAGACATCTGTCTATTTGTGTATTGATTTCATTAGTTTTTAAGTAAGTGTGCATGGTTGATGGTGTTAAATCACAAATGTCAATTCTAGTAGTTATTTGGGTTTATGGATTATTTAATGGTGTGGTGGTTTTTAGAGCTTGTTTTTAGATGGATTTATTAGGGTTTTTGGTTTAGACTGTATTAGTTAGAAAATAAGCTATTGGGGTTAGGATTAGAGAACACAGAAGAAGAAGACTATTACGGTTCGAGTTAGGATTACGCTATATTATTTGTAGAATTGGCTATTATGGCAGTGAATAAGCTGTCAAAAAATTAGTTGTAGCAGACATATTTATTTCAAAGTGATGTCCTATTATTTTTTTTAAAAGTGCACAAAAATTACATCATATTGTTGGTGTGTGGAATCATACTATATTTAGATTGTGTGTAAGTGCAATCATGCTATATTTGGAACAGATGAGAACTGGGGGTCACCACAGTAAGCTGAACCAATTATTAAAACAGATGGTAATGTATTTTTTTTCTTATTCTTCTTCAGTGTTCATTCTCAAACTCTTGCTGGATCTCTCTTGTAGCAGGACAATGTTCCTACTAGATTCCCAGCAGGATGTAGTCCAGAGAATAGAAATGCGCTGTGCCGTCATTTTATTTGTGATAATGGCATGACAAATCCATCTTCTGCAGTTTCCCACATTTGTTCACTTGATGTCTACACTGTCTGACAAATCATTTAGGATGAACTTCGGTTGTCCTTTGGTTCAATGTCTTTCTTTCATTGCTCATACTGGAGACAGTTGTGTAGAATGTGCTCATGGGTCTGTTCATGTTTCACAAGTACTCAGTGGCGTAGCAGACAGTCATATTGTGTGCATGTGCTTACTCACTCTGTTATGTCCTGTCCTCAGGTGCATGACAGTGGCATGTGTTACTGCTGGTCTAGATAGTGTTTGGTATCTTTTGTCATTATTTTTACTTATAATTTATACCTCTCTCTTTTCCTGAGACTTTTGTCTTTCTGTATACATTCTGCTCCATTTTTTTACCAGCTCATCAGCCATTTCTAGGCAGGACACAGTTTAATGGTACCCACTGAAGTACAATGCTTCTCAGTCTGCTGACTATGTTTATTTTGTTTCTCTGTGTGAGAAGTTGATGTTCTCGAGAGCTTGCAAAACATAGTGCATCTGTGATGATGACCACTTGTTGACACTCAGTTATAGTCAAAAATCATCTAGGCAGCTTGTTCTATTGTATGAACTCAGTAGTTAGTTGGAGCAGAACTTTACTGTAGGGGTGGACTTTGTCTCTGTGCACAATTATCAGCGTGTTATAAAGACACCATCACCTCCATTTCTGATTCCATTTGTAGCTAATCTACCTATAAATGTACAAATTCGTGAATGTTCAGGAAAGTTTTCATGAGTCATGCACTGTGGCAGTTCCTTTTGCTAAGCGTATTTTTTTCTGTAAGACTACCGATTGATATGTTTATTTCTGGGGGATTATTGGCTTGTTCCCATGATACAGGGTAGGTAGCAGGAGGTGCTGATTTCACAGGTATATCTGCTTGATATTGTCTGCTTTGAATTTTTCCACAGTGAACATAGCTACGTGTTTAAATGTAAAAAAAATCAGGTAATCCTGCCTTCATTGGTTGTCATGCTACTTTATTTCTCTACCTGGATTAGGTTTTAGCTGTTGCTTTTATGTTAGTGGCTGAAATTGGGTAAATTTCTACTTCTCCAGTATTGGCATAAATTTCATAGCTCTAGTGATGAACCTCAGAGCTTGATTTTACACTTTCATCTAAATTCTGGAGACGGTTATTTACTGCCGATGACCAAGCTATTGAGCCACGGGTATTACTTCACAGAATTTTGAGGAGATGGCTACCGCCCTCATTTGCAGAGCCTGTGAAATGTGAGATCGCTAACATCTCACACCCCTACGGCATTAATAAATGCTATGGGTTTTTTTTTTTTACCCAAGTTGTTGGATAGTAACGTATTCAAATAAGTTTAGATTAAAACATGCCCTTGTGTTGCATAATAGGGAAGCATAGATTATTAAGTCATGCAAGTAAAATGAGGTAACTAAGGAAGAATAATGAGAATATAATTTTGGGGAGGAAGTGGCTGGTCTATCCCATATAGGGTCAAAGTGACCCAGACGCCATGCTGAAGTTGGATATGTCAGGCAAAAGGTATAGATATTGCAGCAAAGCTGTAAACCATACACAATGTATTCCTTTCTTCTGACTACATCCTGCTAATCTGCTAATCTTATTATCTAAGAAAATAACATAGATAAAAGTGCTGTGGGACTCACTATACAGGCATGTGTCATCTACAATTGGGGGGGGGGGGGCTGAGATTTACCTGTTGGTTGCATAGCAGTTTGTATAGACCCCACCACTGGTGAGACCCTCCATATTCAGATTTCAGTGGATAAAACATTGCATAACTATTGCATGTGTAATAAAACTCAACTTATAAATATTCCATAATTACCAAATTCTCATCAACTCCTTGTAGTGGGGATAGGGCGTAGTCCAGCCAACAGAGACTGGAAACTAAGATTGGTCTCACCATCCATAATATTGAGCAGGACCACGGTCGTGCACAGGCATGGCAAGCACAGGTGCTGAAATCAGATATACCAGGCCAAGAGACACACTAGCAATCATACCATGCAACCCGCCCATTTGGCATGTCTGTCATTACCAAGTGACAAAGGAAGTAAAGAGCACAAAACTTTGAATATTGGTATCACATTTTTTGTTGTGATGAGACAAAAGTACAAAATGACATACCTGGCAACAATATTCCAGAGGCAATACATTCAAAGACACGGCGTAGAGAATCTCCTGGAGCCATACTGGCACCACCAGTACTGATACATTTCTCTACCAGGAGTTCCATGGCCTTGAAACAAGTTTGTGGAGTGTTATATTATTGCAAGTCAGTAAAAATACAACATACATGAAATAGTAGCAAAAAAGCAAATAGGAATTGTTAAAAATACTTTTACTACTATTATCCAAGAATTTTACATATACTGTGTAATATGACCTTGTCATTAGAGGTGAGAAAGAGAGTTCTGCGGTGCTATATAACACCTATACTAACATATGGGTGCGAGTCTTGGACAATAAACAAACTGGAAAGTGGGAGATTGGAGGCAAAAGAGATGTGGTTCTACAGAAGAATGCTGAGAATACCATGGACTGACAGAAAAACTAATGTAGAGGTGTTAAAATAGTTAAATGCGAAACTGACCTTAATCAACAATATAAGAAAAAGGCAATCTTCTTTGTAGAGGTGTTAAAATAGTTAAATGCGAAACGGACCTTAATCAACAATATAAGAAAAAGGCAATCTTCTTTTTTTGGCCACTTCATGAGACAGGCAGGTTTAGAGAACATAATCACAACAGGCAAGATTGAAGGCACCAGAGACAGAGGGCGACAACGTGAGAAAATATTAGACAGTTTGACAACCTGGCACGGCAAAGAAACAACAACTTTGATACATAATACTGTGGACAGAGAGCTGTGGAGAGCTATGACCGCCTACGCCACCCGGCATGGCACCTGATGATGATGATCCAAGAAAATCATACGGTAGTTAAAACTGAGTTACTCTGCATAACACTTTTCTGACCAAATTTGATGGTTGATTTATTCTGTTATGTACCATACCCATGGTGGCTAACTTAGCAATTGTTGAAACCGTTATAGTTAAAAAATATGGCAAGCATAATGATAGTAGCACTATTTAGAATATTTCATCAGGGATAGTACTTCATTTTAAAATGGCAGCACCCATGAAATAGTCTGTTGACTTGAGTTATGAGAGTTTATTGGAAAATCTAAAATTCTGGAAAGTGAGTTTTTGTGATACACAGAAAGTAATATAAATCAACACATATCATTATAATAAATACTATTTCACTCTGAATCTCTGCTGCTTTCAAATTAATTCGAAAATGCAAACATTATGACACAGAGAACTTCAACAGTCTATGATGTGAGTTTAATTTGAAATGGATCTTTAAAAGCAGATGTCAAAATTAATTGAACATGTGTTGTATTGGGGATAAGTATTCTCTGGATGTCAGTAAAGTGATAAGAAATTGATCAAAAATTGCATGAAAACATTGAAAGCATCCCAAACATTGTAATCTCCAATTTTTTTTGTTCACCTGGAATGTGATTATATCTAAAGTTTTTGTGCATGGTTTGCATCTGTGAGTCTCACCAATGGCCCATTAGACAAACCACCCATGCAACAGAAAAACCTAAGTAGATGACATGCCGTTATATTGAGGTTATCTATTATAGAAGCTTCATGGCATGTCATCTATACAATTATGCCTCTCATACTTTTAATTTTTTGTTACAAAGTATTTTATGCCATGTTGTTTTCTTTTTCTTTATTTGTTTATGTATGCACCCTCTGTGGTTGGGAGAGAGCTAGACATTTGCTGCGCAGCGGTGGGGAGGAGAAAACTGGCAGCACTGTTTATCCTATGGCTGAGGCCCATCATAGAGGCACACTGACTCAGGACGTGACGATAGTTTTGACTTGAACATTTGGTTGCATGCCTGGAGCAATAGAGAAGTTCGGCATAACCAGTAGTCAATTGGTGGCGGGGAATGAGCACAGTGAACCCTATCTTGGCTGCAGTGGCTCGGAGCAGTTCATAGGTTGAAACCTACCTTCCTAGTAGTGTGATAGTTTTTCTCTGGCTCTGGCCCGGGGTGGGACGAAATTCCAGACTCCCCAGCAATATAATGCCAGTACAAAACATAATAATTAAAAACGAGATCGGACGTCGCCTTGGTTATCAAGGTCTGCGACAGGCAGTGGGTAACCAGGCTGCTCTGGCTGAGAAATTAACTACTGGAACGCACCCAAAACATCAGCACAAACACAGACATGCACAATACACAACACAGCAACAACACCTGCACAAGCACCAAAACATTAAACCCAGAAAACCTCGGAGGGAGAACCAGCAAAGCCAAGTTTTTCATAAAACAAAGTCTTCACTTAATATTCTACAACTGAACATCTGTGGAATAAGAAACAAAACACTAGAGCTCGCTAATTTATTACATGCTCATAAGATACATGTGGCCCTCTTACAGTAGACTATACACAAAGACACTGACCCATATCTGTCAGGATATACCAGCTATGCCTGTAAGTGTACCAACTGCCGTAGCATAATTACTTATATCAGGAATGACATTCTGGGACAAGTCACCCAACTAACAGCCAATCCCACAGACAAGCAGAAGGTGACCATCTGGCACACTGGAGGAAAATACACAATCTACAACATATACAACACACCTCAGACAACATGCAATTTACTGGAAATCCATACAACACAATTTATCAAAATAATACTTGCTGGTGACTTTAATGGTCACTCACCCCATTGGGGTTACCAGAACCACAATAAGACAGGAAGATATATAGAAGAACTCTGTGAAACAACAAACCTGTCTGTCCTTCAAGATGCAAAGTCTGTACCAACACTTTTGCACAGGAGCCATCTATCTCTCAGTCGACCTGACTTGACTATCTGTTCATCTGATATAATAGATGCTTGCTCCCTAGAAATACTTGATGACATTGGAAGTGACCACAGACCAATCCTCACCACCATAACTACACCCAACAAAGTATATTTCAAACAGAAAACTCGCTGGAATTTTGGCAAGGCAGATTGGAAACTATTCCAAGAAACATCTGATTTCCTGCTAGGTAAAATCAAAAGCAATGACATAGAAACATTTACTGCAGAGGTGACAAAAGCAATCCTCAATTCAGCATCACAAAGCATCCCAAGGGGCAGTAGGAAATCATACAAACCATTCTACAACAAAGAAATGCAGATAAACCTCCAGATGAACCCAAAAGCTACCGCCCCATATCCCTAACATCATGTCTTGGGAAATTGGCAGAAAGAATGGTTAACGCACGTTTTTACTGGTTCCTCGAGAGCTCAAATATTCTCTGCCACGAACAGGCTGGCTTCAGAAAAGGCAGTTGCACAGAAGACCAACTTTTTAGGTTGACAGAAAATCCATGATGGATTCCAGGAAAACAAACACACTGTAGCCATCTTCTTTGACTTACGACAGGCTTATGATCGAGTATGGAGAAAGGGTATTTTGATGAAGATGATTGAGATGGGAATTAGTGGAAAGCTATACAACTGGATAAAATACTTTCTTCTTCTTCTTCTGCGTTCAGCACGTGGTCATGCTATACCGTCAGACCTGTCATCAAGATGAAGTCCACTGTCTTCTCCAGGTCAGAGCGGCTGCCCCATAGCTTTTGCCTCAAGTCTGAATCCTCTGGCCAGGTCTGCTGTCTCTGCTCTTTGTATGTTGGGCAGTCCTGAAGTATGTGTTCTGGAGTCTGGGTTCCGGATCCACATGCACATTCATCTGTGTATGAGATCCTTAATCGATAAAGGTGACCCAACAATCTGCAGTGGCCTGTTCTAAGGTGAAATATTGTGGTCTGTTGATATCTCTGGAGGAGATGTATTGCATCATGTTCGTATTCCCCTTCCGTTTCTTTCTTCCACTTTGCTGAGTATGTGTTGCGGATTATTGTTTTTACTTCTCCGTAAGACAGTGGGTGTCTGTGTTGCTGATTTCACTTCCTGCCTTTGGCAGAGCATCCGCTTTCTCATTTCCCATGACTCCACAGTGTGATGGTATCCACTGAAGGGCAATAGCTGTTGATTTTTGGATCTGTCTTAGCTCATGTCTGATGTTGTACAGAAGGCTTTCGTTTCTGTTGCTCTGGATTGATTCCAGTAGGGATCTGCAATCTGTGAATATGGCTATCTTCTTTGGTCTTGGCAGTCCTGGTTCAGTGAAGGCGTTCAGTGCTTGATGGAGTGCAACTGCTTCTGCTCTAAAATTAGAGGAGTATTTACCGGTTGGAAAAGTTTTTGATATTGTCTTCCCATCTTTGAGTCTTATAAAAATTCCACCTCCTACATTTCTTACTGCTCCTTCTGCCGATCCATCTGTCCAAACCTTGGGATTGTATTTTATTTCTATCTTCTCCAGTGTCAATGCTTTTAGTTGAGGTGGAGATTGGTATTCCTTATTAATTATTCCAGGAACCTGTGTTATTATGGAGACATTCTGGAGACTATTGCCTGGCTCTTCAAAGTCTGTGTTTCAATTTCATTTGGGAGGTTTGTGAGGATTTCTTTATGTTGTTCACGGATATCTTTAGAGATGTGACAGAAGCTGGTTCTCTTCAACCTGCTCGTGGTTGATCTAGAAATTTGCGCATACATCGGATTGTTTGACACGCGCTTAATTTTTTCCCTTTGAACAAGCACTCTTTCTTCTCTTCTGTCATCCAGTGGGCAGTTGTTTACATGTTTTTCCATTGCATGGATTGGAGTGGTTTTCATCCCTCCAGAGATAAGTCGAAGTCCTGCATTTTGTACTTTAGATAGGCAATCAGTATTTGTTTTTGATGCTGATGCCCAGGCTGTCATTCCATATTCTACTACAGGTCTGACTGTACCCATGTTGCCTTTTCGGAGAATATTTCCATTTGCTCCCCAGCTTGTTCCTGCAAGTTTCTTCATCAAGAATAGCCTCCTGGTTGCTTTTTTGCTCTGTGGTTATTAGGTATGTTTCCAGGTGAGTCGCTTGTCTAGTGTGACCCCTAGATATGTAGGGTTCTCCACATGTGCTAGCTCACTTCCATTTATTTTAAGATTTGCTTTTTCTTGGTGGTTTGAAAGTGAGAAGATGGTTGTCACCGTTTTGGAGAGGTTGATCTGGACTCCCCAGTCAGATGCCCATTCATTTAAGGTGTCAAGTGCTGTCTGCATTCTGTTTTTTGCAGTGGATAGGTTTCCAGCCGCACTACAGGCAGCAAAGTCATCTGCATGAAGAGCCTTTGAAATATGATGTGACAGTTTCTCTCCCATATAATTGATGAATACTAGGAATAGGGTATGAGAGATCACTCCCCCTTGAGGTACTCCTTGTTGCACAGTAACACGTTTGCTTAGTTTACCATCTACTTTTACTCTTGCAGTGCGGTAGCAGAGGAAATCTTTTATCCAGCTAAAAATACTTCCTCATTGACAGAACAATCCAGACAAAGATAAATTATGCAATTTCATCTAAAGAAGTTCTAGAGGAAGGCTTACCACAGGGATCTGCTTTAAGCTGCACCCTCTTTCTCATTTACATCAATGACCTTGCCAAACATATCAAAGCTGAAAAAGCCCTCTATGCTGATGACTTAACAATATGGCAGAGCCATGAGAATGTTGAAAGTGCTGCCAAAAGACTAAATGGAGATTTAAGAAGACTACATGAATACTGTCAAACATGGAAGCTAAAAATAAACTGTGAGAAAACTGTTTATACCATCTTTACCAAGAGTCATAAGGTAGCCAAAGAAAATATTAGTCTATGGTTGGATACAAAGAAATTGCCAAGAGAAGAACACCCCACATATCTTGGAATCACACTTGATCGTCAGCTCACCCTCAAGAAGCATGTAGAAAATATCAAAAATAAAGCACTTAAACTGTTACAACTACTGAAAAGACTCACTGGCACATCTTGGGGATCAGACAAGGATACCCTTAGAGGACTATATCTTGGGTACATACGTTCTGCTTTAGAATACAACAGTGCACTCCTCACATGTCCCACGACATGTAGAACCCCTAGACAGAGTGCAGAACAATGCCCTACGTCTTATTAGTGGAGCAATGAGATCTTCACCAATGGCTGCATGTGAAATACATACACATGTAGAGCCCCTCGAGATGCGGAGAGATATGGCTGCAATGGAGGCTTATGAAAGAAGCAAAAGAATGAACATAGACCACCCAAATAAATAACTTGTAGAAAACTGGGAACCAAACCACAGAATAAAACAAAAGTCAGTCCTGGGCCATGTCAATGAAATAAAAGACAGTTACCACCTTCCAGACAAGAGACAAGAACTGCGAAGAGTAGAAAAATGTTTACCACCACATGCAGGCTTTAAATTGCCGGAAATCAAAACACAGTTAAGAGATAATGCAACAAACGTTCTGACCCAGTAAGTCTTATGAAAGCAACACAGAAAACAATAGACACCTACCCAGAACAATGGATTCATGCCTATACTGATGGGTCTGCCTTCAAAGCCATCATCAAAGCAGGTTATGGTGTCTATATAGAATATCCAGACAAAACATCTGAGTTGTTTGATGCCTGTGGGGAGATATGTTCTAACTATGAAGCTGAAATAACAGCACTAGAAATTGCCTTGTACCAACTGAAGACCATATTTGATGCCTTCCCATCAAAAGTCCAAAACTTTATTTTTACAGACTCTATTCTATGTCTGCTCTCCAAGCACTGGAATGTGATGGACATTGTAAACCCGAGCTAGCTGAAATATACCACCATGCCAACCAGCTGCTCACATCTTATGATGTCAACATTGTTATGAAGTGGATTCCTGGCCACTCAAACACACCTGGCAATGATAAGGCAGACAGACTAGCAAAGAGGGGAGCACAACAAGAACAGCCGTATACAGAAACAACAATGCACACAGTTAAAATTATTCTTAAATCTGTGAACAAAGAAAATTGGATGAACAGATGGGCCATGGGAAACACTGGGAGGGAAATATATAAATATATGACCAGCCCAAATCCTAAAGACAATATCAACCTCCTGGAAAGAAAAGACCAGAGTATCATATTCCGACTGCGCACACAACATGTACAGCTTAACAATCACCTGAACAGAATACAACCACAACACACTCCAGGGTGCCGGCTGTGCACTCATCCATATGAAACTGTTGACCACCACCTTTTTGAATGTCCAGCGCTGGATGACATCAAGAAAATGCTTCTCCCTCCAGGGCCAGATAAATGGAACACATTATATGGAACAAAACAACTCACAAACACATGCATATATCACACAATGACATTGTGTCAAAGGGCATGAGCCCATGGACAGCTGGATCAGCAACCAACCAACCAACCATCTAAAGTTTTATCTCACACATTTATTAAAGGAGAATTGTTATTTCAATATAATTATATAAATGCTTCATGTTCCAAGCTCTATGACTATCTAGTACGAAATTCTGATTTACTGTATAAATTATGTTCAGTGAAAAGTATAACGCTAAGAACTAAATATTTATCATAAAAAAAGTCACTTGCAAAGTTTTTATTTTGTAAACAAAGTACTCATGTTTCACTGAATATGTCCTTATTGATCATAACACATTGGCTACTGAATTGAAATACAGGCTGTGGTATAATTAATTCAGTGTTAAACGTTAACAAAGGATTACAGCTCAACAAACAGACAAGAGGAGGAACTGTAAAACACTACCGTAGTGAACACCCAGCACTACAAGACCTGTGGAAATAACTGTTACCACTAAACCACTAAACACACAATATACAGGCACAACACAGCTGATGAAGACGTACACTTAAAAACTACCTGGTATGGAAGAAAGAGCAAAAGTTGACATATCCCTTGGATCACTTAATTACAGAAGTAAATGAAATGATGAATTTTTAAAATTTCTGTTGAGTATTATATTTTTATGAACTTTACCTAGTATAGTACAATATCACTGAGATCTAGTTCAGTGCATTTTCCACAATTTTTATAGTACAATATCACTGAGATCTAGTTTAGTGCATTTTTCACAATTTGTATAGTACAATATCACTGAGATCTAGTTCAGTGCATTTTCCACAATTTTTATAGTACAATATCACTGAGATCTAGTTTATGCATTTTCCATGTCTTGTATACAGCATTCCTAAGATCTAGCTTAGTACACTTTCCACAATTTGTATAGTACAATATCACCGAGATCTAGTTTAGTGCAATTTTAAGTGCAGTCTACTTTGCTACTTTCTAAAACTCTTGTCCCTAAGCATATTTGCTCACACACCCCCTGTTTTATGACTACTGCATTTAAACTTGATGATATATGACCTGTAGATCCACAAATATACACAATAAACAGGTATTTGTCATTATGATAGTAAACATTGAAACAGAAAGAACATACCCAATCATTCAGTGGAATCCATGCTGGTACACGCTGACACATGTCACGCAGGATTCTAATGATGACTACGCACGACTGGAGCCCATTAGCCCTAGCCTTGAAAATATATGTTAAACATGTTCAATGAAATGTGCGCTAATTATAGCACCTGGATGAAATAAAAAATATGCTAAAAATTTTTAATTTTCTATAAAATCATGATTTTACAGTAATTAAATCAGTGCGGAATATTTATATTAAACTAAGAAGCAAATAAATGTACACAACATGTAGTAATAGTGTTTTAGAAGCAAAAAGAGATTGAAACAACGGTCAAATTATGTTTTGTCATTTCATTCTGTCTTTGTGCTTTCCAAAATAACCATTTTTCATGTTCTAATACAGAGGTCGGCAACCTTTTATAGTAAAAGAGCTAGATACACAAATACACAGATGGTCGCAAGCCAGACGAAAAATGTTAACCTGGAAGCTTAATGACATATGCTAACTGTTATTTATATGATGTTATGGGAAAAGACCAGCAATAAAAATTGTCAACCACAAGAAGCGAGTTCTACTAGTTTCCAAAACTGTATTAATATTATTCAATATTAATTGCCATCGTTTTTAACTTATGGACATTTACATACGTAGCTTATATTAAGATACGGACAAATTGATACAATTAATTCATGTGGTTCTAGACCTAGCTCTAAATCTAAACTTGAATTATTATCTTAGAAGCACTGTGTGTCTACAGTAATGATTTTTTCTTTCAGTACTGGCAGGCTGTGTAATTTGGGCAGGCAGGCCATAGGTTGTCGACCCCTGCTCTAATATTTAAATCTTAGCTGCATTAACTTACTGTAGTCTTTTGTATTAACAAATGAATGCAACATTTGACCAAACATATAGGGTGATTCATCACGGCACTGAACACGTAACATGTTACATAGAGCGACAATAGTAACAAGCACTATACAATTGAATAACATTAACATCTTTGTGTTATAAAATGAAACTAATCTGCTTGTATTGGCACTTTTGTGTCTCTGCATTCTCTAGTTTGTGTGTCATCCCCATTTTCTCCATCTACAAAATGACTACCAAATTATTAACAGACCAGGACAAGTTGTCATGATACACCACAGACCTGCATACAACCAACATTGCAGCCATATGTATAGAGTTTAAAGATTGCAACACAGTCATGCGTACTTGTGGACAGTCACATCAGAGCATATACTTCAAGAATGTCCCAAATATGAAATGCTGAAGCAAACACACTGACCAAAAGAAACAACCCTATCTATCTGCTGTGGCCCTTGTTTGCCTTGTGGCATCAGGGGTGGAAAATTTCTCTGGAGATGGCCTTCTTGTGTGCTGTTTGTAAGTTTGTTCCTGTGGCTTCGTTTGGTCGTCTCCCGAGCACTCTTCATTTTCTATGAGCAGTGTGTTTCGCCGATGTTGATTTGTTAGATCTGTCACAGTGTTGTTTCACAGTTTCTAAATAGTTACACTCTAAATGGTATCTATCACATTCAGATGTAGAAATCAATTATTCCATCAGAAATACAATGAAACACCGAAAACTACTACCTGGTCTAGAGGCTGGTCAAAAGATATCCATCTTGACCGGGTTAAGAAGAAACAACACTAGATGAAAACCTCTCATGACCACTGCACGAGTTACAAAGCCTAGTTCAGTTTACAGAAAAGACAGACTTTCAGATATAAGCACATTTCAAGCAAACGGAAGATGTCTTAAACCTTATTCATTCTCAAACTCCTGCAGATTAGCAGGATGTAGCCTAAAGAACTGAATGCATTGTCTCATGGTTTATAGTGGAGTTCTAAATCTTTTCAGATGAATACCACCTACATGTAACTGTTGATATGCTCAAGCACATATTATTAAAAGAGTATCAAGGTGTTCATGAGCAATGAGTTGAGAATGCCTGGTTTAATCTAGCTGCGATATCTGCAGTTTGGCCCAAATCATTTGACTTCAGGGTCACTTTCACCCTGTGTGATGGGACAGACAACCCCACCCCAAAAACTTCAGTATTTGCCATGACAAGCATTTCAGGTCAGTGCCATTATTCTTCGCTCCTTTTCCAGGCCACAACAACACACAGACAAAACTCATGTCTTAATTTATTACAAGAAAAGATTGTTTTACATAATTTCTGGGGATTTTCTTCAGAATTAATAAACTACCCCTGGATCTTTCTTGTAGTAGAACAATAGCACCACTAGATTTCCAGTAAGATGTTGTCCACAGAGCGGAAATGCATTGTGCTGCCTTTTTATTTGCACAAATGATCTGACACATCCATCTTCGGCGGATCTTAAATGAATAATGATCACACACCTGTCAAAATTCCTAAACGCTGATGATGTGCTACATGTTTTGCACCAAATGTATTAAACTGTATAGTGCATGAAATCTAGTTGCTGTCACATGACATATTAGGTGTTCAGACCTATCTGACTGTATTTGAATAAAACACAAGTATCATGAAATCAGTCACTGCCCCTATGGTGTGACACTTCTAGTTTACAAACTAACTTTCCAGCCTCATGGTTGCTGCACCTAGAGTAATCTTGTGCATATTATCACAATTTTTTACGTGTACTGTATCAACACTGATTACAGTCATAGTAGAAACACACAAAAACACCAAAATGTGTATAGAAGGAACACAAAGTGACAACAAACCCCCACCCACTCATCCCCCCAAAAAAATCAAGACACAATTTATAAATCCCCTCTATTAAACAAACATAAAGTAAATAAATTGTCATTGTCAGAACAGGCACCTACAGCCATTCTGATTTTGACCAAAAACCGAATATTATTGGAAACATTTCCATAAAATGTCAACAATAAAAAAACACTACAGAATATCAATGTAATCTAGTTTATACTTTACCTTATTTACAAACAGAACAATCTCTTAAATTTCCCCCAAATTTATACTTTACCTTATTTACAAACAGAACAATCTCTTAAATTTCCCCCAAATTGAAAGCAATTACCAATTATATATGATTATGAACAAAGAAAGAAATGGCAACATAATTAACAATAAAAATGCACTAAGGACTGTCACAAAACAAACAAATAAAAACTCATTATTCAATTGTTAAAATATTACATAAGGCTGCAAAGTATAAAGGAAAGTGCCAAACCTGGAACCATTTAGCGTGACGTAGAGCAGCTAGAGCTTCTAGGCATTTCTGCCTGTTGAGGACATCCGGCGGGTCTTTGACGTTAACCGTCTCTATAGAAATGTGGATGGGTTCAATTTCAGTTAGAAAGGGTGTTTGACCATAGTAGCTGTGGCATTGCACACTACTTGAGCAAGATAGCTAATGTGCTTGGGGGTATAAGCAGCACATTTACCCTGCCACTAGTGTTCTGCGATGTAACCCAGGTGTATGAAATGATTGTTATGGGTGAATGATCAATTACTTGCACTACTGATATCAGTTTCTATTTTGTAAATATCTCTGAACTAAAGACATCAAACAAAAAAAACTACTTATAACAGATAACTTGAAGAACCATATACCAATAGCTGTGTTTATGTACTAAATGTACTATATGCAGACATTATTTGTATTACTATTTGTAAGGAATTATAAGAAGGCAAGAGAAGACACAATATTGAGTAGCACACAAGCTATCACAGTCTGTAACACTTATCTCTAGCTTTGGGATCTGCAAGCCAGAGCTGTCATGACCCAACTTTGCCTCAATATAGGGATCCTAGATTGCTACAAGACAGCCTTTCCAAGGAACAGGTATCTAAGACAACCTGGTACCCAAATACGCCATGTTGTCCCATCTAGATCAACTTGAAGTAGAGATGGATCTTAGTTTGGTCGGGTCATTCTTGGCATCGAGGCTAACTCCTTGAAGTCGAGATGGGGGCCCAGTAACAAAGGCTGGAAAGTAAGATTGGTCGGGCCATTCCTGACATCGAGCAGGACCATGTCCTGCCCAAACAATCACTGGTGCTGAAGTAGAAGATACCAGGCCGAGAGGCACACCAGCAACCATGGTATCACGCAACATGACTGAATAACATGTCTTGAGAACAAAATTTACTTGCTGTGTAAACATATTAAACTGCAAATGAGTCCTATGCCTGTCCAAAGTATGCAAATATTGCAAACAAGCTGTAAACCATATGCAATGTATTCAGTTCTCCTGACTACATTATGTTAACACATCTAGATTACATTATTTTAAAATAGATGTCTCAATGTTCAACTAAAAGTGTGAGCTTCTACCCAAGATACTAGCTGCTTGTACCCCCAAAGCCAAACAACATGATCAAAAATCCTTCCACACTCCAAGTCTTTACAATCACACCTGCGGGTAGTTTAGACGGTCTTGCGTAGCATTCATGTCATCAAAAACATAGTAGCAATGAATCAGCAAAATCTGTAATATGAATGCAGGCTTATTTACATTTTCTACAGTTGGTTTAAAATTTGAAGGTAATATTTATGGAAAGGTAGAATGATCATGTGTATACCAACTAAAATATAGATTACTGTTATCAACCCTATACGTGCAAGGTTCGAAATTAAGAGATTAATCTATAATGTGATCATTCTGAATAAGATTCTTATGTAAAGACATATTAACCAGGATGATGACACCACAGAACAAATATCCATCCTCACCGACTATCATTCTTTACTTCGAACCCTGCATAACTCAGGGCCAAAATTACTGGTCTCAGCACTTACTGCAGCGTTCTTCGACATGACCACTCTACAAGGTTGCTGCTTAATCAGAACTGATGCAACCACAGTCTCGTATCTTCCTATATCTATAGGAAATCTTGACTAGAAATTCTGTTGTCCGCTAAATCAATCATAATTTTGTGACATTTACTTCTCTATTAAACTAGTAGCATAGACTGATTCAAGCAGCAAAGCTGTGTCTTTCCTTAATTATGATATACACATTGTAATAGTTCAGGCAGGTAACATATTACCTCCCTCTGCTAGGTTGGTCTCTCTCAATTTGGGAGATGTCAGAGTTATAGTGCAACTTGTGGCTGGTTCCACATCACTACTAACTATAATAGCAGCTTCCTCAACACAGGGTCGAACATCAAACTGCTCGGTAGCTACAAGCTGAACAAATAAAACAAGTAATGTCAGTTATCAGAAAGTACTGAGTATATCTATGATCCTACAGACACATAAAGTCCATAGCGCAGAAACCAGTGCTCCCACAAATCAAAAGATGTGATTCTGTTATGCATACTTCTTGTATGTTGCTTAGACTTACTGTTGTGTCCTTTTTGATGATTGTTCTTCATATTTGTATATTTTTCTTAGATCGCCAGGAAGTACCAGCGATTAAGCACTTGTCGTCAAAGTACAGTGAGGGGGTTTCTCTAGAGCAGGAGTTCTCAACATTTTCTTACACATACGATGGTGCTCAAGTAATGACACGTGGTGCTCATGCAACTTAAAAAGTTCCCACACGCACCTGTCTACAATTTTACAATTTAATAATCACAAGCAAGCTCCCTTCCCAATTCAATTTTTTTTGAACAAATAGTCTCACTTTCCATGCTTATTGGGAAAGGAATGTGAGTGTATAGGGTGAAATGAAGGTTATATAACCAATTTTCATTTTCCCTTTCATTTTCTGTCAAATTATTAATTATTTCCAATTGTATGGTGTTCACCAACAATGCCACAGCTGATATTTTTTAACTAGGTATGGGATTTTCTGGATTTTTACACTAGATCTGGGGCTATTTTTACGAAACACTTGTGGTAACAGTGATGAATGCTCACACACTCAGAACATATGGGCAGTGTTAATCACCTAATATATCAAAATAAGGTTAAGAACCCCTGCTGCTGTAGAGCTTTCATTCCCAGGAGACTAGCTTTTGACGATGTGAGGTGCCATGTTAAGAAGCATCCTACTCAGAAGGGATACATTTTTCAGGTATATATAATACAGTTTAGAGAATGGAATGTGTTGTATTGTTTCACAACATGATTGCAGTATCTGCACTTTTTTGTCTAACACAATTTAGAGCATGATATTTTTGGCTTACATTGTTCCCATAGGTATGAACGCAGCCAACCCACACCTAACCTTCTTTAGTCACATCTTACGACATACATGGCCGGGAGTAGTGCTACAATTCCTTGCTCCCTTTAAATCCCAGCAATACTAGGGTAAAAAAATTGGTAGCATATTCTATTCATGATGTGGCCATCAAGTCAGCATTATTTTGGCTGTAGTGATTTTCTAGGCAATATAAATACGTTCAGTAGTTTCTCATTGCTTCCTCAATGTTCTGGATGCACAATTGCTTGTAGCGGGACTCGAAGTCGGCACTTTGGTCGTCACACGTTCTCTGTGCAATGCTGTGACAAAGCCAGACAACTAGGGTAAATTCTATAAAATATGTTTGTATGTTGTGAAGAATCACCCATGTGGTGCCAGGCTCAAACAGGGAGCACAGAATAACGACACTGTTTACCTTCCATGCATGTTGTAAGGCGACTAAGGGATGGAGTTGCCCTCCAATGTAGAATCACTCTTTACATGCCATTGTGTCTCTTCACATGGCCAAAAAACCTAACTTCCTTCTTAATATGGTGTTTCTTCTTCTTCATCATCGTTCATTCTCAAACTCCCGCTGGATCTCCCTTGTAGCATGAACACCCATCTTCGGCGGGATATGGTGTTTAAAAGGCAGCATTATTGAACGTGATTTTTCTTAGGATGTCTTGGTTAGTCTTTCTTGCTATACACGGTATTATAAATTCCAAACGAAAATTTCTAAACAGCTATACGGAAATTCTTGGCACAATATTCCAGTAGTTTGCTGTTGCTTTCAGGAGGAACATCCGATTATATATGGCCATATGAGAACACATACGTTCTCTTCACCATCTTGGACCAGAAGTCCAATACTGAACCTAATATTCTTGAAATATTAGGTAAACATATCCAGAAAAACCGTAAATGATGTAATAGAAGGATAAACAGTAAAAATAGAAAATGTTAACCTAATACACAACACTTGATTATTCCAAGTTATATTAACATAGATAAGAATTGTCATATAAAATGTATTATTGTACATTTGTTAAGCATCTTTTCATTGTTTTAAAAAAAGGACCAATTGTATTTTAAAATAAACCCATGATATAACATTACACACGAAAACTATATTAAGACAACATAAAGAACAATGCGATGGGAAATGGCATAATTAGTTTCACATCTCTAAGTATGTTTTTTCAGCAACTCGATGAACATGCTATGAAAGATTGAGAATGGCTGGACATGCAGTATAAATAAGTAAACTGTCGGAGGGTATCTGACACAGAGTGGTATCTGACACAGAGTACTGCAGTAACAAGTTGATATTGCTTCTGGGCACACAGACAGTGGTTAGGTCTAGATTAATGCCTAATCTGACAAGAATCTATTTCATATATCTTGTGAACATCTCAGTGTCTGAGCAAAGTAAAGTGCAGACAGGCTTGCTGGTATGGCCAATCATGGGGATCAGACCAGCAATGGACCGAGCTCATGTTCAGAATACTCTTAGGGAGATAGGACGAGCGACCAATGTCACAAATATTTGTGACTCTGCAATCCTAAGCAGACTACAGAAATACCATGTACACAGGGGCAAAGGCAGAATGAGCATTATGCAGAAAACTAGAGGGGAGTGCTAAACCACAACAGAGTAAATGTGGTTAATCACTAAATGCTTAGGGATATCTTGAGAAGATCCGAGCACCTATGGTTCAATATGCAGTAAGGATGACCTTTAGACTAACTATAAAGAACACTAACCGCTAGTTGTTTAGGCAGGGCATCAGCAACTTGTTCAAGTGTGGATCGTGTTGGCTTGTCAGAACACAGTACAACAAGATTGACATTTAGGTCACCATGTAGAAGTAGACCCTTGGCCAGGACACCAACTCTCATCACGCCCTTTAATATACGATTAGTGTCATCCTTCTTGTTGCTGAAGAACAAAAACAATGTTTTAAATTTAATTATAAAGTTTGTAAATACCACTGGTACCCTCTGTTCAATGGCATATATTGATTTTTTATTCATGTTCTGTGTTTGTAATAGAAAGGTTTGGTGGCAACAATTGAGCTGTCTCCATTTTGGGTGTTTGCACAGAAAGGATATGAAAGAGAGATAAATCAGAAGTCTATTAACTTTAACATGTACTTGTAGAGAGATTTATCTACACCAATGGTATATAACAATGATTATAGCAAGTAACATATAATGAGTCACTTTCTGACACTAAAACTAAATACAGAACACAAACTCACATTTCTTTTTCTGTTTCACTAAAACTAAATACAGAACACAAACTCACATTTCTTTTTCTGTTTCCATTGTTTCAGCAACTGCCAGGCTCTGTTTTACTTCAGTTTTCTCAGGTTTTTTATCACTGGAAAAAAACAGAACACATGACTGTACAACCATTGAGGTAATACTTCTATAATACATATACAGAAGAGCAATATATTAAAACTGAAGTAAGTTGTTTCTTAGATATCTCTAGAGAATTGGACGAACAGATGGGCCATGGGAAACACTGGGAGGGACATCTATAAATATATGACCAGCCCAAAGCCAACATCAACCTGAGAAGGAAAGACCAGAGTATCATCTTCTGACTTCGCACACCATATGTACAGCTTAACAGTAACCTGAACAGAATTAAATCACAACACACTCCAGGGTTCAGACTGTGTACCCATCCCTACGAAACTGTCAACCACTACCTTTTTGAATGTCCAGCGCTGAGTGACGTCAGGAACATGCTTCTCCCTCTGAGGCCAGATAAATGGAACACCGTATATGGAACAAAACAATAGCTCCTAAATACATGCATACATCACACAATGACACTGGGTCAAAGGACATGAACCCATGGACAGCTGGATCATCAACTAACCAACCAACCATAGTTATATCTCTACATTTTGACATTTCTAATGTTCTAGAGTGCAATATCAATAATATGTATATACTCCCTGTATAGTCCATGCAATGCTCAGCGACTAGAACAACTTGAAGATAAGAGACTATGAAAATTCTCAGTGAAAGTTCTCAATCGCATCATGATAGGGTACACTGGAAAGAACTTGCCTGTGGTATATGATCTTATGAGGGCCATGATTTTGAATGAGTATATATTTGAAACATTAGCACGCACATAAAAGGAACATTAAAATATAGAGACATTTTGAAATATCTATAGCAGGATCAAATAGGCATGAAGTGTATCCTGCAAATGTTTGTCTAAAAATGCTACACTGGTGAGGCATGATCAAATAACCAATTTCAGTCTCTCAACTGTTAAACCTGATTAATGATGTAATGATGGTTTCACAAAAACTGACACTCCCTCAGTGTTTACTACACCATATAATCACGTCAAGGCAAACATTTCTGCAGTAATTTGAAAGGTTTTGGAAAGCAAACAAAATCTCTAGAAAGCATGCCAGGAAAAACAACAACCAACTGCTCAACTGCCAGGTATATTGAACAAGAGTTCATACACTAACATCATGTTGTTCTTGTCACAAACTCAATGCCTAGCAACCGGCTAAACATTTTGCTGAAAGTACTGAAAGCCTTGCAACCCATATGCAAAATGTTTAGCCGAAAACGCGGTAACGGTTAACAAAGCCACAGACAGCCTGCCACGATTACCACTCATAACGTGTAACTGTAGCTTCAAGCAATAATTCCCACAGATTTCTAAACAATGCACTTATAAATATGACCTCGAACCAGAAACCCATTTAATACAAAGCAAATGGCTTACACACTATGACATCAATAAAACTGTGTCCAACGAGCTTTCATTTCTCAAGACAATTACTTAAGTCTTACTTATAAACTTACTTTTCTGCAAGGACATCTGACACCATTTTTAAGGCCCTTTCACAGGATGAGACAATGTTCTGTACAGCTTGCAACTGAAACAACAATAAACTGTACATTAATTCTGAAATGTCAAGTTAGCCAAGTCAAACAATAGTATCCCGCCGAAGAAAGGTGTTGGGCCAGTGGCGCAAATAAAACAGCGACACAATGCATTTCCATTCTCTGGACTACATCCTGCTGGAAATCTGGCAGGACCAGGGCTCTGCTACAAAGGAGATCCAACAGGACTTTGAGAATCAACGCTGAAGAAGAAACAATAGTATGTCTAATCAAGTCTGTTCCCAATCGAGGCCAACTCCTTGAAGTAGAAATGGGGCTTAGTAGAACCACCAGAAGCTGGAAACTAAGATTGGTTGGGCCTTCGCCAAAATAGAGCAGGACCATAGTCCTGCCCAAGCAAGCATAGATGTTGGTCATATCATGCCGAGACGCAGCAACAACAATGGTATCATGCAGCACGTCTTTTTAACATGACTGCACAACAAAATTCTAAAACTTGTCATGGTGCTCGCCCTGTAAAGTATCCCCAGACAGGTGCAGTGCCGGACACTGAACCTCGACAGAATCCACCCCAAGCTACTGGAGGTCCCTCTTGTCTACTTTGTGGAGCCACAAGGCAGAAGAGGAAAATGACTGGTCAACAACTCTAAACATCATGCAGTGGAATTAACAACAGAGGGATTTTGAGTTTGCAAACTCTTGGATGGCTATGGAAAGGAGAGCAAAGCACTTGTAGGAATCTCCCATGTGTTATGATGCTCGTTTTTAATCATGAATCTTAATGAAACATACAGGTGTGGGAGGGGGGGGCTGTGTGTGTGTGATTAGAAATTCAACAATATTTGAAAAGCAATAGCCTATACAGGAAATTCATCAAGTATTAATTAAAGGTAAAGATGGGTTATAAATCAAAATCATAGTATGTAAGTACTACATAACCACTTCACTCACTGGTAGTAAGTCGGAAATCAGATCCATAGTATGTAGGTACTACATAATTATTCCACTACCTTGCAGTATACCAGAAATTGCCTGATTATATCTCCTTCAGCATGTGAACTGTGTAGAAATGGTGTTATTCTGTGACCTTCTCTGAGTATTTGTTTTTTAAAACATGTATGACTGCTGTATGCATGCATAAATCAAACCAGAGTTCAGCGTCAAATGATCCAACAAATACAATACAGATACTCATAGCTGTCAACTTATTTTTCCATAAATATGTATTTTTAACAATTTACCCACGTTTTAACATCGCATTCTATTTAGCTGTAAAAGTTAGTAGAAACGGATGCAAATTTAGTAATTAGGTCTACTTTCTTTTCAGCGGTTAACCGGGTTAATAACATGTTTGTTCACACTTGCGATATTTTTGTTCAAATAGGTATGGAGGTATGAAAAAAGCATTGTGTGCTGGTGGGTTAAGAATAAACACTGGGTTAGTGTTTAGTATTCAACACCAAAGAAATAATCATAAACAATAAGAAGAAATGTGTTGTCTCCCTTTTTTGGAACATTTAGCTATCTCATTTCGCTTTAACCTTTAGGCCCCTACGGTCGCAACATTGCGCCTTGCGTGTGCATCCCGTAGTGCCTGTGGTCGCAATCACGCAACATACGATATCACTCAATTCCCGAGTACGTAACTCCACGAAGTTAAAGCTTATATGACGTAGAATTCCCGCAACACGAAGCTAGGAATACGTCACAGTTTAAAGGTCAAATTCCGTTACTCATTACGATTGTAAGAGAGAGAAAGCCGGTTGAATTTGTCAACGCATTTCTAGAGTGACTTTAGCCATTTTCGGCCGTATTTTACTATCAAATTGAGTACCGCATGGCATGGGTAAGTGATCGTGACTACATGTTCTAATTGTTGTTTTTTGTGTTTAATATGTTGTTATTTGATAAGAATGTGTGTGTATTCATTAAAAAGCACAAAAATAATATGTATCAGGGGTGACACGTGTGTGCATGGACAATAATTACGCTGCGTGTCGGCATAGACCTAGTGTTGACCGGACGGACGTTATATGCAATTTCTTCACGTTTTATTAGTCTTTTTAGTTCATATTATATTAATTTTGATATAAAACAATACATATACAATAAGTATAGGTATTTATGAGGATTTTATCAATGTTGCCACAGATTGCTCATGTATTAGGGTCGTCACGAAGATATATTTGCGATTTTGAAAATGACGTTTTGCGTTTTTTGCCAGAATTTTCAACTTCAAAACGTGCTCACAACTGTCATATCACACATACAACAACAACAAAAAAACACGATAATATTCACTATTCACTCCTTTATTTAGATGTGCAAAAATTATTTTGATATCTTTTAAAACAAAAAAGTTATGACGTTTTCAAAACACCCACCATCAATAACGCAAATTTTCCAAAAAATAAGTCAGGCCCTGGGGGAAGTTTTGTAATTTTAAGCCAGGGCTCTAAAGGTTAAAATGTAGGTTCGACAACTGGGAAGGACCCAAAAATCATGATAATCAGCACAGACACTGAAAAATTGGTGCTAAACATAATAGATGGAGAGAAATTACAAGTAGAATATTATCAATTACTCTGACACATAATCATAAATGTAATTGAAAGTACTTTTAGCCATTGTTTGATGAGAGATTCGTCTTTCTGGAGAAAGATGCCCCTTTCAGCCACATAACATTTCAAGGTTGAAAGCGTGTGTCTTTTTCCAGAAAGACAAGTCCCTCATTAAACAAACAATGGCTAAATGTACTTTCACAATGACAAGAGGAAAATATTAACATCTAAACAAATTACAAACAAGTTAAAAATGAGAACTATAAAATGCTAAATTTATTCTATATTAATGTATGGCTCAGAAACATGAACAATAAACAAACAATTAGAAGACACAATTGATGCCTTTGAGATGTGGGTATATAGAAGAATTGGGAGAACATCATGGAAAGAGAAAAAAACAAATCAAGAGGTTATAACAACACTTAGTATGAAGAAATAATTATTAAACGAAATAAAGATCAAGCAAATAAAATATTTTGAACATATTAAAAGATATGACACTTTGTTGAAGGCCATACTTTAGGGTAAAGTTGAGGAGGAGGCAAGCAAGAGGTAGGCAGAGATACATACAAGTGGGAGACTAAGATCACAGTTTATTAGAGTACACCAAGATAAGAGACAGGATTGTTGGAGCTGTTGCAGTCAACCTTCATTAAAGAGATGGCACTTGATGATGATAATGACCATTTCCCATTCATTTCTTTATCTGAGTGTGGCAACAAACTTACTTCTTTTTCTGTTGGATAAATGCTGTGATGCTTACTCATAACATGTCTGTCATCGGATGTGTCAGGACGACGTATTTGCTGTAGGTGAGATAAATTATTTTCAAATTAATCATTATTCACCAATGCAGGTAATTTTTTTGGGCACATATGAAACAATAAACAATAAATACTTAGTCTTTAACAATATAAATTGCCCATATTTTGCATGTTGCTGGCAGGCATGTTGTAAGAGGCTGCATAGAGGTTTTGGGGGTGGAGTTGGCTGTCCCATCCCATAGTCAAAGTGACATATAAGACATGCTGAAATCAGATGTGTCAGGCAGAATACCACAGCTAAGATGTACATATCGGTTCTGTGAACTACATTCTGCCAATCTGCAGAAGTTTCAGAATGAACGCAGAAGAAATATAAATTACAAATTTCCGCCCTTGTGTTGCAAGGGCCCAAAAGGAGATCAAAGAATAGAGAAACAGTTACCTGCCATGGATGTCATATGAGCCAACTAAGAAGTTTTTAGGGGTGGAGTTGGCTATTACATCACATTGATGGTCAAAGTGACTCAGAATCTATGCTGAAATTGGATATGTCAGTCCGAAAGGCACATATATTGCAGCCAAGCTGTAAACCATGACAATACATTTTCTGTTCTTCAGACTACATGTTAATCTGTAGGAGTTTGAAAATGAATACAGAGGAATAACAAATTTCAAAATATTTAACAACATACCATTGGATGCATTGGGAATGGTGCACGCATCATTGGTCCCATTGGTCCAAAACGTGGCCAGTCCATAAACTCTGGAGGCATTGGAGCTCCCATCATTTCCATGCGGCGGTGACCCCAGTAGATCTCATCTTCCATTCTGAAAAAGAAATATTGAAGTTGTACGGTAAAGCCAGGTCATGACAGGTTCATGATGAAGAATTACAACAAACAAGTCAATAATAGTTTCAGCAACATTTTCTGTCATACACATTGTTCTGTCTTTTGGAAAATGTCTCAAATAGTATATTATGCAGGTAACCAGAGGAGACTGATAAACCAACAAAGTAAATCTGGTCAGTCACTAAATGCTAAGGTATATTTTGAAAAGATACGAGCACCTATGGTTTGATGTGCAGAGAATGATCTTTTGACTAACATAGTAGAACTTGGTGCATGTACTGCAGAATTAGTGTGTCTAACCAGTCATCAGCAAGGATATCCTTCAAAATTTCCAAGAGATTGGGCACATCTAGGACTGCCAGGAGTGTAAAGATTGCTGAAAATTAATAACATTACACAGCTGATTTATTATTGTTAGATGTGGACAATGTTGGCACAGTAGCAGAATGGTTAATGAGATGACCTCACAAACACAACTTAGTTGAACTTGCCGTGGTTCAAGAGCTGATCATCCTCATTGCACTGATAATGCTACAGGATGACTTAGTTACACCTGCCTTAAAAATTTTAGTTGAAAAGATACTCTATATAAGATATACATTTATTCGCCCGGGTGTTGCTGAAGCCCGAAAGGAGCAAAGAATGAGTTATCTTCCGTGCAGTCATAAAATGTGACTAAGGAGGTTTTGAGGTGCAGTTGGCTGCCCCACTCCATATAGAGTAAAAGTGACCCAAAGGCCATGTTGAAGACGTGGTATGCCGAAAGGCGCAGCTAAGCTGTAAAACTTGACACAACACATAATATTCTCCTGACTACTTGATTAATTCTGCAGCGGTTTGGGAATTAATGCAGAAGAAAGTTGAAAAGATATGCCCTATATAAATAAACTTCAATCGATTCAAAATGTGACCATACAGTTTAAAAACATTTTATAATATTATAAATGTTTGATAATATGAAACATGAAAAGGGGCAGCTAAAATATATCAACTAAAATGCATGTACCTCATTTCTTCACGCAAGTGCTCCTGCTGTTCTCGAAGTCGCCAAAACTCTTCTTTCTGGGCCTGTCTCCGCAGTTTATCTTCTTGTATTTTTCTAACACGAATACTTGGTTTCACATCAACTTGCAAGCTAGGATCCACTTTTTTCTATTTAAAATGTACAGATCAGTTACAATAAAACCACATAATCAAATATT
The DNA here is from genome assembly GCA_034231615.1 of Meghimatium bilineatum. NCBI lineage: Eukaryota > Metazoa > Mollusca > Gastropoda > Stylommatophora > Philomycidae > Meghimatium > Meghimatium bilineatum. The sequence goes on along the minus strand of CM067298.1, from coordinate 127,502,866 downwards.
TTTTACATCCAAATGTGGAGCTTTACACTGACCTACATTAGAGGGACACATGTGTTCAGTAACATTTAGCACTCTACATTAAAACTGCATACTTTTCCCTTGCTGCTGCTGTATTATTTTTTTTTACTTTATACATTATTTATGGAGGGCATTTGGAAAAAACAATTAACTTTTTTGCATAATTTGTTCATAGGAATAAAGGAATAGTTACTGAATGTAATGATATGATGCTACTAAATGTCTAGGCATATTCTATTTAATGTACAAACTAAACACGTTCTAAGTAACGTAATTGGTGCTGCAGTCAGAGATACCAGGCCGAGATGTGCACCAGCAACCACAGTATCACTCAACATGACTCGATAACATGTCTTCACAACTAATGTTATCAGCTAGGCCTAATGCTTCTACAACTCCAAAATCTGAATCAAAGAAATATTATTCAAAAATAGTTGCTGTTTCAAACACGATTTTGACAGATTGCCGAGACGGCTGAATAATATTCACTAGAGATCTACCATACATTCTACAGCTTTAAACACAAGCAGGAAAGATAAATTATGTCTACTTCCAATTTCTGTGTTACCCAGATAAATGACATTAGTTTATAATTGTAATTTCCTTGTTGCAAGAGATGCACAGCAATGGACGACTTATGTCGCAGTGGAGCAAAATAAATTGAGTCTTTTTAAGTGTATTCGCTGACTGCATGCTAAAGGTTAATAAAATACCATCAAATTAAATTCCTTTGTATTCAACTATTACATGTAACTTTAACTATAGACTGTTACCGGGCCTACCTTATATTGAAGACGATGACGTCGACCTTTGAGGTGCATCTCCTTAGCATTAGGATCATTAAACTTGCAATCACACAACTTGCAATTGAAACCACCAATTTTTCCAATATCATCTTTAATTTCCTCAATGTACTCATGTCCTATTGAAAGTGCACAAAATTGCTGTTTTAATGTTTCCAAATGTTATTTCAAAATAAAATATTGCCACAATTAACTAAGAACAGAATGTCTATAAATCTCTTGGAATTAATTATTTTTATTTCCTTAGTTTTAAATAGTTTTAATTCTAGTCATTTCTAACATTAAGGAATTAACAAATATTCCAAAACAACTTTCAGCTCTATGGTGCTTCTCTATCTAACAATAAAATAATGATAAAATGCTATTCCTAGATAAGATAATTTCATATGGTTCATCCAGCATACCATGGGTTCATGACATTTGACCTAATGCATTTGTGATATATGCAGAGCTGTGTTTTGTTTCATACATGGCCTTTCATTTATCTGTCCTTGGAGGGAGAAGCGTCTTTCTAACATCCTACAAGGTGATGGTCGACAGTTTCATAAGGATGTATGCACAGCTGGCACTCTGGAGTGTGTTATGGTTGTATTCTATTCAGCCAAAAAATTATGCTTTCATTTTCTTTCCCAGGAGGTTGATATTGTCTTTGGGCTAATTATATGTTTGTAGATTTCTCTCCCAGTATTTCCATTTATTTAGTCAAGTACATTTTTCCCACAGATTTCAATATATTTTTTAACTGTCTACTTCAGGGGTTCTGAAACTTTTCAGATGGCAATCACAGCCCACATGCAATCATTAGTTCTCGGACATACATCCTTATGGAGCACCACATTGAGAATGCCTGGTGTAAATAGTCATTAATGTGTATTGGTGTTCTTGTCTTGGTCTCTTCTTTACCTTGTCATTTGCCAGATGTGTTTAAATGACCAGGAATCCACAAACATTTCATTATAAATTTAATCTGGTCCAGGAGACTTTCCAAGCTTCAACTTCTCAGCCCTTGTTGAAGCTTATGTATACTAAAGCCATTTTCAAATATGAATAAGCTAGTAGTTTGAGCTTCTAGATGCTCCGGTTGGTACAGGCTCTTCAAGTCTGTCTTGGAAAGTTTTCCTAATTTGTTACACTGGCAAACAAAGAGGTTGGATTATTCTGTCATTTTCATGTTGTTTTTTTTGTGTGACTTCTTTCACCTATCACAAGTTTATCATTCATTCTTTTTTTTCCCCTTTTATATCTAGTTGATATTCCCCACTTGATCTATTAGTCTTTGTAGCTTCTGTTCACTTCCTGCTATGAAGACTATGAAGTCATTGCATGGCACTGGTTTTCAACCTTGATGATTATGCTTAGTTATGCCCTGGCTGTACTATTTTGCACCATTTGGCCCAGTATCTCCAATCTTTTATCTTATTTTGGGGCCAGAATGTGTTTCCCTAGCCCATAACTATCCAAGGATTGCACAGAGGGCAGTGGAGTTTTTATTTTGGAGTTTTTCCTTCTCTTAGACAGCTTGCCTACCAGGGTTAATAAGCACCATCTGCCCTGGGTTTGAAGTCAGTTACTTTCTTCTAGAATAAATTTGTTTCCAGTGATTCATTATCCTTCCTCTGTATCTATTTCTTGTGCTCTAAGGTACCAGCCACTCAAGGATTGTGATTTAAGAGTATTCTCCTTACCGTACCCAACCCTCGGACACACCAGCAACATGAGTCGCTATAAAGCGACTCACCCGCTTGATGCTGCCTGTCACTGGATACATAGGGTATTTCAGTGGGGATATCAACACCACCTGATATCCCGCCCTGTCCTGGTAGGCAGCAACTGCTTAATCACCCAGAGAAATTCTGGCTTATATTGCAGCTGACCTCTATATCCGGAAGCTGTTCCACTATTCGCCACCTGTGGGTGCTCCTGGTAGGGGTCGGTAGCTCCCCCAGGCTAAAAAAGACTGTCCCATCTGCATATTGCATACTATTTTCCCATTGATTTTGAGACCTGGCAGTCATTCAATATGTTCAGAGCTTTTAAACACTTAAAAGAGCACCAAAATTTCACTTTTATCTCAATACCCAAACTCAACTTATCCTTCAGTCTCTTAGAACTTTGTTCTTGTAGTTCCTGCAGTTGTGATTTAATTTATTGAGCTTTGTGCCCATTAAAATTTTTATAGGCTAGACCAGTGGTAAGAAAAATATGAGTCGTCATTTTTTTCTGGCCCTCCAGCCCGATGTAAAAGTGCTGTTTGCACTGTCCCCTAGAGTAAGAAAACACTACTTAAGAAATCCAAAGAACTAAAAGCTAGAGCTACAACCATACATGGTATATTTCTATAACTGCCTACAAATAGCACCAAACAACTATTATACGCTGCGTACCTATTGGTGTGACATCCTTTTCAGCACTAATATTGCCATCATCACCTGGAAAAACAGAAAGAATACTTGAGTTCAAAAGGTGTCAAAGATTGACTTCATTGTGCTCAGATTACTCCATACATACTCAAGGTACTCTGTTCCTCGCAACGAATCGGCATGCCACCAACCAAGAGTACCACTCACAACACGTAACTCCGCACCTGCAAGTGATAATCCCCAGGGAGCGTTGCATAATTCCCATTTTATATACAAGATGAGCGGAATTCAAACCCGTGACCTCTTGAACACAGAGAAAATGACTTAACAATTATGCCCTGAAGATTTCATTTACCATAAATGAGCACATGCAGTGAAAGATTTTGCACTTTGAAGGCATAATTAAGAGAGACCTCCACCCCACAGGTTTCCACTCATATCTCCACTATTTGTTTATGATCAAGTTCCAACTAAGATATTTCAAGAAATCATTGGTTACATCAGGTTAGAGAGATATTATCAAGAGTTTGCACTGCAATGACAACCATAATGGCCTTCATTTCCACTCACATTTTAGATATTACACACTATCCTTATAATTTCAGTTTATAATAATCTGCACATCAAAATACTATGACAACATTATCAACAATTGCTATGAGCAGTGTCACCCTTCTTAATGACACGTATGTGTAATGTGGATATACTGTCCAGGGCATGCAAGAGTCAAAAGCAATGAATAAGCTGACACATTGGCAGGGAATGCTATGGTAAATGGCATTGTGATGAAAACATAGTTCATAGAGACATATTCTTGGTGATTTTTCAAGACCTGTTATACTAACTTTGCATCAGTTAAGAAAACTAACTGGCTGTAATGATTCTCTGTACAATTTACTAACATTTTCAAGCTGAAGTTGGATATGTCAGGTCGAGGATATCGTAGTACGCTATAAACGAAGACATTGCATTCCCTTCTCCGGACTACATCCTGCTAATCTGCAGGAGTTTGAGAATTATCAAAAAATTTTGAGTATAGCATTTTTTATGTCTTCTTCAGTTGCTGTCACTATATAAATTGGGGAACACTATTCTAATGTTACATTTGTGCTTCTGTATTCATGTGCTCATGAAGTTGTTTTCTGAGCCATATAGTACAATATAACATTACCTTCACCATCAGACATTGCTGTAGCAGTATCTGCTGCAATAACTCCAGCATCGCCTGCACCTGCTGCAATTTTCACTTCTTCAACTTTCCCTCCAAGACTCTTAAGTTGGGTGCCACCTGCAAAACAAAATACAATTATAATCTAAACATGTTAGATTTCAACAACTATGATGAGTCTGCCCAAGAATTCATTATCACAACTAATTTTACATTATGTTGTCATCTGTGTAGTATATTGCAGACCCTGTTGTGGTCATAGGGGTTCTGCAGAGGATGCATGAACACATAATGATCTGCATTTTCTTCAATTGTTTTCAGAGTGTATAAGTGTTTAGTTTGAATCCTGCCTGCTACTTATTGTCAATTCTTGACAACCCCACACCCCTCCTGTTGTTTTTACACCTTTACCTGCAAGATTATTTTAAAACAGGTAGTTGAGTCAGATAACTTACATCAAAACAAACTAAAAATGAGAATGAAAAAACTGCTACATCTACTCAACATTAATGTATGGATGGCTCAGAAACATGGATAATGAACAAACAGCAAGATGACAGAATTGATGCATTTGAGATGCGGACATAAAGAATAGGGAGAACTTCATGAAAAGAGAAGAAAACAAAAAGAGGTTCAGACAACACTGTATATGAAAATGAACTGCTAAAAGAAATAAAAAATGAAACACAAGTATTTTGGACATATTAAATTATGGGACAGCTTGTTGTAATACCTTACTTGGTGATACAGTCTAGCAGAGTACCTCACCAAGGTAAGAGAGAAGATGCCCATTGCATCTTTAATGCCAAGACAACACCTGATTATGGTGTGTCAGATATGCCTAAACTACAACATTATGGAGGTTTGGTATTTAAACAAAACAGGTTTAGAAAGAGATGAATATCGGTGCATTACATTAGGAATGATGTAGGATTCCTATAAATACTACCTAAATAAACCCACCATTTTCTTTTTTAAATTAGGGTGAGCCAGACATGCAAATATAATGTACAACTGTGGCTGTCTTGTAGCAGACTGTGAGAATTAGACATGGAGTCAGTCATGGCATTTTCAGTCTCTTAACCTTTAGGACCCTATGGGCGCAACATTGCACCGTGAGTGTGCATCCCACCCTGCCTGTGGCCGCAACCATGCGCCATACGATATCGCTCCATTCCCGAGTACAGAACTTCACGAAGTTAAAGCTTATATGACGTAGAATTCCCGCCACACGAAGCTAGGAATACGTCACAGTTTAAAGGTCAAATTCCTATACACATTAGCATTGTATAGGAGAGAAAGCCGGTTAAATTTGTCAACGCATTTCTAGAGCGACTTTGGCCATTTTTGACCGTATTTTACTATCAAATTGAGTACCTCGGTGGCATGGGTAAGTGATCGTGACTACATGTTCTAATTGTTGTTTTTAATATGTTGTTATTTGATAAGAATGTTTGTGTATTCATTAAAAAAAACAACAATTATATTATCACGGGTTCCACGTGTATGCATGGGCAATAATAACGATGTGTCGGGCTAGACCTAGTGTTGACCGGACGGACAATATATGTGATTTCTTCACGTTTTATTAGTTCATATTATATTAGTTTTGATATAAAACAATATATATACAATAAGTATAGGTATTTATGAGGATTTTTATCAATGTTGCCACACATTGCTCATGTATTAGGGTCGTCACGAAGATATATTTGCGATTTTGAAAATGGCATTTTTGGTTTTTGCCCGAGTTTTCAACTTCACAACTTGCTCACAACTGTTATATCACACATACAACAACAACAAAATTATATTCACTATTCATTCCTTTATTTAGATGTGCAAAAATTATTTTGATATCTTTTAAAACAAAAAAGTTATCGCGTTTTCAAAACACCCACCATCAATAATGCAAATTTTCCAAAAAAATAAGTCATGCCCCAGGGGGATATTGCGTAATTTTAATTCAGGGCTCTAAAGGTTAATGAGTATTGTTTTTCCAGAAGAATAAAAGTAGGGTAATAGAAACACCAAATGAAATATCCCATAGTTGTAATAATGGGGAATATCAAGCAAATGAGTTGTTACAAGAACTAGCCTGTAAATAAGAAGACAAGAAATAGCCAAATAGAAGGAAATATTATTAAACAAACCTGCTGCTTGCAGCTCACAAATAGCTAAGAAATACGACTTGATCTGCTGAAGACAACATAGTTCTTATTAAATAGAACCTGATAGAAGAAAAGTCAAACTAATATGAGACAGCTGCCCGAGTCTTGATAAAACTATGGACTTTGTCCTGACAATAATGATCTAGCCTGTTGTGAATTCTTAAATTATAAAATGAATATTCAAATGTGAAAAAGCACTATCTTCTATCTCTTCTGCATTCATTCTCAAACTCCTGCTGGTTCTCTCTTGTAGCAGAACAATGGTCCTACTAGATTTCCAGCAGTATGTGGTCCAGAGAATGAAAATGTGTTGCCATTTTATTATGGCCTGACACATCCGTCTTCAGCTGTATATTTTAGTCTAATGAAATAGGATACTGACCAAGAAAGTTAATCTTTGGAGCTGCCAAAACCTTTCCTGCAGAGGCTGCTGGTACAACTGCTGCTTTGTTCACGACAGGCTTGGAAGAAGTTTTAGGAAGTTCAGTAGATGGTATTGGTTTACCTAGCTTTGTATGTAATTTTACAACCTGAAAAAAAATAGAACAAACATACAGGTAATACTTTATTAATTGGTAAAAACTTTTTGCATTCATTTTAAAACTCTTTCTTATAGCAGGAAAATATTCCTACAAGATTTCCAGCAGGATGTAGTCAAGAGAATGGAAATGTGTTGTGTTTACGCCAAAGACACAGCCACATCCGACTTCTGTGTTGGTAACTAATACATTCACTGTATTTACCATTTCCATCTAATGTAGACGCATGTGACTATATCAATAGTATAGTTGGCCAGCTATGCAAGAGAACTGCTTCCTGTACCTACTGCTGGTCACAACACTAAAAACTAGCCAAGTTCACAGAAGCTTATTTGGTATATAAATTCTTCTTCTACTTTCGTTCTCAAACTCCTGCAGATTAGCAGGATGTAGCCTGGAGAACGAACTGCATTTTGTCATTGTTTACAGCATTACTGCGGCATCTGCACCTTTCGGCCAGATACACCCGACTTCTGCATGGTTTTGGGTCACTTTGACCATATATGGGATTAGACGTCAACTCCACCCCATAACCTCCTTAGTCGCCTCTTACGGCATGCATAGAAGGCAAACAGTGTTGCTATTCTTTGCTCCCAGCTCATGCCCAGACACCACACAGGCCATATAAATTCTACTTTTTACAAATTAGTGTAGTCGTACACTAACAATAACAGCTCCAAGCCAGAAATGGGACTTAGTTCAGCCAACAGAGGCTGAAAACTAAGATTGACCAAGCTCCCCTATAATAAAGTCAGACCAGTCTAAACTAGCAAGTACAGATGCTGAAGGCAGAGATAACCACACAAGAGGCACACCACAACAATCAGGATGTCACACAAAAACATCAAACAAATTAAAGAAGAATTGTCATACATTTTTCCAGATAAATATGCTGGTATTTTCTGTGTTTACAAACAACCCATCAGTTGCAGGTTCTACATCATATGTTGTCAAACATTACTTTATCTGCATACCATACTGTGTAATACATGAAATGAGAAAGCAGATCAGCTAGCTAAGAAGCATACTTCTGATGACAAAGTAAATGTGCCAATAATTTACCATAAGAGGAAAATGATTATCAAAGCAACTAGAAAGCCGCCAACACTGACACAAGATGACTAACAAATGATAAACAGACTAGAACATGTGTTCTTCTAACCTGTAACAGGACACAACCCATAAGCATATAAAGTTCAAGATTAGCAACATAGCCACATGTACATGTGTACCGTCACATCAGACTGCAGAGAAAATACTTACAGAACATCCTGAAATTGAAATGGTGAGGTAAACACAATGACCTATAGAAACATCAATGGGAGCAAAACTTACTGATCTCTGTATGGGCTACAAAACAGACAAGTTTACAGAAGAGATAAAACACTGATTGCTTACTTCGGTCAGTAGTATTTGCTGGCCTGATAGTATTCCGGAATTGGAACAATTTGAGTACTGATCTTGCATCTGTCAGGAATACTACTGGCTGTGATTCAAGATTGGTGCTCAGCAGTTTTTCAGTTGCCATCTAGATTGCCTGGATTTCCACAACGTAATTATTTTCAGTGTTCATTTTAATACTCATTGCCCTCACCCTGGGAGCATGTGGCAGAAAGGTAAGCACTCCATTCTCATAAATATATGGTATCATGTTCACACTATGGTTGCTACTGAATTTTTGAATTTCAGATGTACAATAAAAAATATCTTTCCAGTAGATGTTGTGGTTACATCCTAATCTGCAGAAGTTTTATAACAAACACAGAAGAACAATAGCAATGTGTCAAAAGGAAAGAATAGCTACCTTCTGGTGTTTTGATCCTCGGATATGTGCAGCATATGCATCCTGTCCTGTACATGTTACATCACACAGTTCACATCTCATCTGGTTATGTGATCGCCTCCCAGTTGGTTGGCTCACTTTCATGGCAGCCTCTTTTTTCTTGTGCTTCTGACCTTCTAAGTGCTCTCTGTATGTCTATATGTGGATATTATATTAATTATTATTCATAGATCAAATACACTCACAATGTATGACAACAAATTTTCAATTATAGTCTTTTGTGCACTCTTTGTTGTTCTGTTAACATCAGACCACAAATCCTGTCAATGATGTACAATTCAGGTTACTTATACTGGTTTTCAACAGACAAAAATGCTATCTATTAGAACGATAACACTGGAGAACACATTTCTGGGTAAACTTCAATTGGTTTCCAGATATATTTGAACTGCTATGTCTGAATCTCAAAAACTAGAAATGATAAAACTAGTGCCATTTTAAAATCAGCATGTCAAATATACCCAGAAACAGGCCCAACAACTAAGGCATCCTCAACACCCCCCCCCCCCCCCCCATCATAAAAATTCCTGCAGAATTTATTCCTGACAGATATGTCAGACCAATGGCACAAATAAAACGGCAACACTGTATTTTCATTCTCTGGACAATATCCTGTTGGAAATCTAGTAGGACCATGGTCCTGTTATAAAGGAAATCCAGCGGGAGTTTGAGAATGAACGTTGAAGAATACAAAACCCTTCTCATTGCAGTGCTATTTCCTTTACCCTGTGAAGTTTTTCCTGATCAGCTGGGACTGAAACGATTAAATGGATAAGGGACCTCTATGCTCATGTGGAAAGGTAACCTATTGCACATATATATTTCAAGAACTAGTACACAATACCAGTTGCGAACTGAGTACTAGCCTATAAATGTACATACATAGAAAACTGCATCAGAGTCTTGTGAAGTTTTAAATACAGCAATATAAATAAACCAGACTTGCTGTGTGGACATATGTAAACAACTGCACATGAGAAGATGATCTACATGGGGACCATGGACACACACACAATAAGTTGAGAACCACTGATTCAGAGACAAAACACAGATGGATTTTGTACTGGTAGACCATATTTTATCCAGGTTTCACTTCCTTACAGAGATGAAACAAAAGTAAATTAAGTTGGATAAAGACCTGTTGTGATCTGCTATAATTTTGTATTCTGTTTATGTGTTTACAAGTAGACATAATGGCCATTGTAAGAACAGAAGCTTAATGGCACATGCTAGTGTAAAATGTTTGTGACACCTGAGGAATTTGCATACTTGTGCAGTGTGTGTTGTCTGTATTTGGATTGGCAGGTTCATATTTATAGTAACTTGTGCATATACACATTGGAAGTTATGACTAAAATCACATTTCTTTTAGATATGCAATATGGTTGAATTGAGAAAATGTGTTGATACAAGTAGCAATGTGGATATGTGCTAACTGAATGGATGTGGTTCAATGTTTCCCAACTTTTTTTTACCATGCCCCACCTAAGCCTATCTAAAATTCTGATGTTCCCCTATGTATATACAAACATTTTTTTAACATTTCATAATTGAATTATTCCTAAATGAAGCCTGATTACAACTTGTTCGAACTACCCCCCTGAACAATCATATTGCTGACTGTGGGGGTGGGCCCCACATTGGGAAACACTGATGTGGTTCAACAACTGTATACTGCCTTCTGATTAATTTTGTATTCTTCTTCTTCTTTGTTCATTCTCAAACTCCTGCAGATTAGCAGGATGTAGTCCAGGGAACGGAATGTGTTGTGTCCTGGTTTACAGCATTGCTGCGATATCTGCACCTTTCACCCTGATACATCCAACTTCAGCATGGCTTTGGGTCACTGACCCTATATGGGATGGGACAGCCAAAACCATCCCATAACCTCCTTAGTCGCCTTTTACGACATGCGTGGAAGGAAAACAGTGTTGATATTCTTTGCTCCCCTTTCTGGCCCTGGCAACACACAGGCGATTTTGTATTCAAAATTTGCATGTGTGTGTATAAGTCACACATTAGAAACTGTGCCATCTTAAGAAACTGTGGTATTAATGATTACACTTTCTTGAAAATAAGTAAATATATCAAATTACCTGTGGACCTGCACAGCTGATTTTGCAGACTTCACAATAATGTAGCTGCGGAGCTTTTGGGGGGCCTTTTGGTTTTGGTTTGAACTGACTTCCTCCTGTAGTTTTTTTCAAAATCCACGAAGGTGTGGTCGTCTTACCTTGCTGTTGTTGGCTATAGAAATTGGTTGCAGCAGAGTATAATGCTGCATCATAGCCTGTAGATGAGTTATATTATCATGAGCACAAATAACCAAACAACATTTAGTATATGTGCAATATTTGAGGGAGATGACATTATTGTACAGACTTGATTCTTGAGTAGAAACTAGCTTCACAGCACGTGGGGCATTACCATAAGTACTCTGCTCTCTGTTCCAAGTCATCTCGGTGTATGTAGATTGTGTGATCTTCGGGGTCTTCCAAAAGATTTAGTTTTCCTACCCTCTCCTCTAGATACTCCCATTTCTAACATTCTCTGTATGTATGTTCTCATAACCTCACTGGCATCATCTTCATCTTGAAATTATTACTGCCGTGATTAAGTCTGCTTTATCTCTTCTCAGCATTGTGCCGTCTATCCTCGCATTGCCTGCCAATAGGTTCGCTCTCTTGTTTCCTCTGACCTCAGCATAACCAGGGTAGTATATCCATGTAATGCTCTGGACAATTGAGTTGTCCCAGCATTCTTTTCTCAGCATGTACTTTTCTATATTGCGCAGCATGCTTTGAGAGTCTGTGAGTATTATCGAGTGTGTTGATGCATCAGTTATCAACCAATTAAGTGCTGTTGTAACTCCCTCTATCTCCATCAGACTATTTCAAAGAATCTGAAGCCCACTGTGCAAGACAATCTCTCAAAACAACATCACACAAAACATTGGTGCTACTGAGCATATTTACTCATTTCAACCATAGTAAAGATTTGTTATTGAAACATAAATAAGCCTACAGGATGTAATCCATTCTCTGTAATAGAGTAGACCATTAATATTTCCTTTCTGTTGATGTATTTATATTCTGCGTTTGTTCTTAAACATGCAGATTAGCAGGATGTAGTCAGGAGAATGGAATGCATTATGCCAGGGTTTACAGTTTAGCTGTAATATCTGCACTTCAGCCTGACTTCTGGGTCACTATGAAATCTCTATAGGATGTGACAGTGAACTCCACACCATAACATCCTTAGTTATCTCGCATGAAGTTAATAGTGTTTCTATTCTTTGCTTCACTCCCGGCAACACACAGATAAATATTTTTTCAATGGCATTACAGGAATTAATTGTGTCGGGAAAAATATATAGTTGATTCATGATCCCAGAAACCAATCCCTTATCTTTCAGTTTCGAACAGGACATGAAAGGATCAATAGCCATTTAAACTGTATCAAATCCCCAGCAACTACCCCTTGTAGACACTGCTCTCGTCCCAATGAAACAGTGAACACCTTATTGACTGCCCTTACTTTTCAACTGCCAGACAAAAACTTTTACAGATACTCTTTAACAGTCACTAACTTACTGTATGGATCACTAAGTCAACTTCAGAAGACATGCACTTTTTAAGAATGGCATTGTGCTGACAAGAATAACATTACTCATCAGCATTTAGACAGATATCAACAACAACATTCATGATCCTAACATGGCATGGTACATTTTAGCAAAAGAAATATTTTATATAAGTTTCTCAAATAGAGCATTCAAAATCAGAAACTTTAGACATGTAGAACAGGTTTATCCCAAACTTCTTCCCGCTCATTGAACTACATTATAGGTTAAAGATTGGTTATAAACAGTAAAGAGCAGTGAAACAGATTACTAATTGTCTTATCATGCTATTTAATTAGTAACTGTTAATTTTGAATCCAGTGGATCAGCATTTCTGAATCATTCAAATGGGGACTAACAAAAATAGCTAGACTGGTAAGAAGCCATACATATTCTTGCAACAGAAGATACTAGGTGTTAATGTTGATGTGTTAATAATACTTTCAGACTCCCAAAGTACATGACAGAAAGGTGTATGTTAAGAAAAGAATGTATCATGCTGCTGAACAACTCTGTTGTTCTGGTTATGCAGGAGTTTGAGGCACAGAAACAATAAAACTCATTGGTGGGTAATGCTCTTCTGATGGCACAGTAATGGGAAGAAATAGAGCCCGCCGAAATAAGGACAGTCATTGATATACTAGAGTGATGATACAGTAGCCCTTTTTAGCTGTGAGTAGGTAAATCGTTATCCCAAAGCCTGACAAAAGCACAATTCTCCTCAATTGAGTAACCGATGTGATATCGAAACTCATAAGATTAATTTGTGTGAGTGTGTGGGGTGGGGTATGGATGCATGTTTTGTTCCTGAAGAGAGGCATTCTGGAGTGGCACTATCACATGGTCATCACATCTTGCCAGAAGCATATCATTTCCTCTGGGCCAACTAGTTCATCATTCTTCTGTCAGATCTGTTGCCCCAACTGCAATGATGACACACCTAGCATTCCCCTGCCACCTAGGAACATAGATGCTATGTTGTCTGAATCTCTTCATCAAACATTTGAGAGAAGACAAAAGTAAGAAATCAAGACAAGACATGTAAGTGATGATGGTTTCACAGGTGACAAGTTGACCCCAAGATTTCCTTAGTTACCTCCAATGACATGCCAGGAAATAAGACAATAGTCCTATTCTTGACACCCTGAACTAGAGGTACTGGCTCGGGTATCCATATGGACAACTACAGAGTGGAGATGATGACATTGGAGATAACATGTACATACAAAGTATGATAGAATTGGATGAGGATAGAGCCTGAAAATATCACATAATAAACATCTGAATGGAACTTTGATTTTTCATGCAGTTGGATGGCTGCTGAAACATGGAAGGTAGTTGCATACAATAATGGAACACAAAATAAATAATGAAATGGCAATTCATGAAAGGTGGTTGTTTTATGAAACAGATGATGTACCTGAAATGTTATTTTGTGGAGTTGTGGTTGTGGAGTATCCACTTGTAGAATATGTAGTTACAGCTGGGCTAGCAGAAGAGTAAACATAACTTGCGCCAGTTGAAGAGACTGGCACTGCCTGAGCTTTCGGCGCCACTGCAGTTGTTCTTTGTGGGGTAGCAAAGGCTGCCCCAGTGCTGAATACTGACTTAGCTGCGGGTAACGAGACGCCAACTTAAAATACCGCATAGAGTATATTAAGATGGCAAAAAAAGAAGAGTTATTTAAACAATTTAGTCACACAATACACATGTGAAGTCACGTTTAAAATTACAACACACACTAATACTATATGTTGTATTAACAGTAAGGATAAGTAATAAAATATTACTTTTACTAAAAAGATAGTAAATATGAACAAATAATCTATGTAAATGATAAAAAAAAAATAACAAGTGTATATGAAATAACAATGGCAATTTCTAGGTATTATGTTGTATAAAGAAATCTTAATTCCTGTATTTTTTTCCAAAGTGCTGTGGTCCCTTACAAGTTGTATACAAAACATTGCAGAAGAAAATTCAACTTTGAAACTGTTCAACTTTGAATAAAATCACTCCAGGATTTGTCTATAATCCTCACCTGCATGTTGCCATGACCCAAAAAGAGTCAAGATTAGTGACACTTATTTTCCTTGTACATCATAAGAGGGACAATGGAGGTTTTGAGAACAAGAGCTAAACATAAACATACATGGAGAGAAACTACAACAAGTAAAACATTATCAATATCTTGGACACATAGTCACAAATGATGGCAGATGTGAAACAGAAGTTAAAAGGAGAATCAATCAATAAACCCATAAAAGAAGAATAGTAATGGCTAAATGTGCCTTCAATGAAGAGGAAAATAGTAATATCTAAACAAATTACAAACAATTACTTAAACTTATAAATGCCATCATAAGAAGGAAGTTACAGTATTTTTTACACTTAAAGCGACATGATTACAGAACGGCTGATTCTGGAGGGCAGAGTACCAGATGAGAGAAGAAGAGGAAGGTGATGGACTAGCGACATTGAAGATTGTATACACGTGTCTCTGGCCAATGCAGGCCTGCTTGCTTGGGACAGTGAGGCATTCACAGTATCCATGATTAAGACAACATTCTGGAAAGAATATGTCACTTGATATATATATATTAGGGCTATAATATTTATGACCTAAAAAATATAACTTATTCAAGCATTTATGACCTTAAAAATGATAACGTCCCTAAAAAAAATTAACAATGAAACACTAAAAATTAGTCAAAACTGAATCTAGAATCTTCAACACAATATATTAGTCATAAAGTTCCACATATTTTTTAAACTTTTACTGTGGAATGCTCAAGCTATTCAAATGTGTAAAATATAAATCTCTAAACATCTGTAGTATTTATAATGTTCTGCACTCAACATGTACACAAGATCGTAAGAACTAACCTGTTTGAAATTGAGGTTCAGCTGATACAGTATAAGTGGTAGCTGCAGTAGGCTGGTAATATGCCTTAGACTGGTCATATGTTACGGTAGACTGCAGTGGAAAGGCGGTCTAGAACAAATATTGAACAAATTAATCAACCTTGGAAGTCAGCAAATAAAAATTGTTACAGACAGTGTATTTAGTAGAATTATCAGTTTATTGATTTGTATTATGAACTTACACCATTCTTGAAACACACATCTATCCCGATAGAAACCAAAAGGCAAATAATACATTCAATCTTCATACCAACATTGTGTTATCAATGTCAGACAAGGATACTAACTAAATATTAAGAGAGAAATCTTTCTGCATGTGAAATAAAACATATAAGAAAAACAGCAAACACAACTGGCAGGGAATGTGGAAAAATCAAGATATAAAAATAGCGGCAGAAGATAATAGTGGGATGCCCCAAAAAATGGTAGAGCAGTTAAAAGAAAGAAAAGTACTCTGGCAAACGAGACCAGCTTTTCATTGTTATTTCATGACTTCAACTGGGGAAGAAAGTCCTCTGAAAGAACAGAATACTGTTTTACTATGCCTGGTGAAGGGTATTCAAGAAGATAAGTTGTTACCTATTGAGAATATATTTAAAGGTGCAAGGGACATTCAGAAGTCAGAGATCATATTGTATACTTTTGAGGCAGACAAACTTTTTTCAAAGACTTCTGCGCTCATTTTATATTGTTAGAGCAATGTTAACTATCTTCTCAAAGTCACAGCAGCTGCCCAATAGCTTTTGCCTCAAATATGTATCCTCTTCTCAGGTCTGCAGTATCTGCTCTTTGTATGTTGGACAATCCAGAAGTATCAAATCTATAAATCACCAGAAGCCCCACTCTGGTGAGAAATCTAGATGGAATTTTATAGCTAGTTATAGTGATGTGTCATCACTTTGCAAGACAAGACATACACAGGACAACTATTTCAAGTACAAGGATGGAGACTTGAGATTAATGAAACCCATCAGTGGTTGTTGTCTGATTTTCAGTCCATGCTTCAAAATGAGCAGTATGTGTGGATGGCATCAATAGCTATATTCTTTCATATTCACAAGTATCGCCTGTGTGTTTCCGGGCCCGAGAGGGAAGCACAGAATAGCAACACTTTACCTTCCATGCATGTCATAAGAGGCGACTAAAGAGGTTATGGGATGGAGTTGGCTGTCCCATCACGTATAGGGTCAGTGACACAAAGTAATGCTTGGATGTATCAGGCCAAAAGCCACAGAATCACCAACCAAGCTGTAACCCATGACAATGCATTCGTTCTCCGGACTACATCCTGCTAATCTGAAAGAGCTGGAGAGTGAACACAGCAGACGAAATTCTTGAGTATCATGATATTTGCTGTAAAGATAAGAGTATTTTTTTCTTCTGCAATCGTTCTCAAACTCCTGCAGCTTAAACAGGATGTATTCTGAAGCACAGAATACGCTGTCATGGTTTACAGATTAGCTGAAATACCTGTGCCTTTTTACCTGACAACATCCTGTCTATTGTTTTGGTGGTGCGCTTTGTTAGACTAACCTGTCAATATGTGATGTTACTCTCCCAATGGTTCGACACCTCTTGTTCACCTCCTTAAACTTTACCCTCAAGTAGGGTCTTCAACAAGGTGTCATGTCTTTTAATGTGTCCAAAATATTTTATTTGCTTAAACTTTATTTGGATGTATTGGATCATTTTGAAGGTATAAACTGTTGCTATTCTTTGTTCCACTTTCACAACACAATCTTTCCATCTAACAGGATTATCAACCAGTGTATTTTATCACATGTTAATCTTATTATTTTGGTCATTTTAAACTCTTAAATTCTTCCCTTTTCACTAGATTCTTTGACAATTACAAAAGAAAAGAAAAATGCTCACTGTAACTGCAACTTGGGCACGGGAATATGCATACTGAGGAGGTGGATGAACTGCAGTAGTGGCTGCTGCAGAATAGCCTTCATATGTTTGTCCTGCCCTTTGTGGAGCAGCTGCAGCAGCGTAAGCGGCTTGAGGGGACGCAGTAACATAGGCACTCTGAGCCGTGGGATAAGCTTGAGCAGGTGCAGCTACCTGAGCCATTGGATTTGCAGTAGGGTACACAAAATGTGCCATTTTCCGCTGAAAATATACAAATGACTATAGTAAAATTTATAACATCATGAAATGCTTAGGGAAGATGAAATAGATAGTAGAATACAGGGTTTATGTAACTTCTATCATTGTGTAAATCTATTCTTTGTCATTTCTAAAATGTTATACACTACTGACAAAAATATTCACACAATTTTAAGGAGCTCAGAATCTTCTACTTCAGTGTTCATTCTTAAACTTTCACTGGATCTCTCTTGTAGCAGGACCATGGTCCTATTAGATTTCCAGCAGGATATATTCCAGAGAATGGAGATGCGCTGTGTTGCCGTTTTATTTGTGCCAATGGTTCGACACATTCGTCTTCAGGGGAGAGAGTTCAGAATTTAAAAACTATTTCAATATGAAAATACAATTGTCGTGATGGTAGGGCACCAAAGATAAATCTAGCTCTGAAAATATTCAAGTCTAACAAATTCTACTGAAAAGAATGGCTAAAGTGTTTTACAGCCACATCTTTGCATTCATATGTGTTCGTTCTAGTAATGCATTAGGAGAAGCCTATCATTAGCTCAAAATGGACACATATAGACATAGCTCTCTCCAGATAATATGGCCTTACATCTGATCATGAGGTGCAAAGGGTACTGCATTGCTCTGGCATACTCAGAGTTAACAGATAACCAATACCTCAAAAGTATATCTGCTTGTGCTGCTTCTGACAAACACTTTTGGAATCGTGTCCGGGAATGTGGAGGCTGTAGAGGGATAAGAATTAACTGCAAAAGCCAAGCAATATCTCTGACACCTCTGTGCCAACACATACTAAGCTACGGTCGACAGGTTGACACAGTTCAGTCCGGCTAGAGCAATGGAGGGGTGGGCAATGCAATTGTCTTGAAATGGCCAGATATCACGATGAATAGTGAGCCCAAAAGACAACATATAGAGGCACAATATGTCTAATTACGCAAGACAGGTTCACTGGCAGTGGAACACCTCATATGAGATAGGCATGGTAAATCCAAGCCTAAATCTCTGACTACCATTTCCACAGAGCTGCCACCCAGGGACATGTTTTGGTCTGAAACGTCCAAGAGCACAGTTAGTGATAAACAGACACAGCGTAGAGTCGATACACTTTCACCATCTGACGATAGATAGAAAGGCTGTCACAGGCTAGGGAAGCCCCCAACCCGAATTAAAGACATAACAAAAATGGATATGCTAGGCCTTGGATGCCCAAGCCTTAAATACGCTGGGTCAGCCACAGTGCAAATAGCTCTGCTGTGGAACTTTCAGCACAAATCACACAAACTTTCGTGCTGGTTATCAGAGAAAGAAGACATCATCACCATCAGGTAGTATATCCTAAACAGGATGTAGCAGTCATTACAGCATTTCGAACCTTTTGTCGAATTTGAGTTAGTCTTCCTGCTTCTGTTACCATCATGTTCAGGAAGTCTTTCATGTCTTGCATCAATCTTCTTCTTGGTCTGCCTCTTGTTCATCTCTCTGGCATCATTTCCTTCATTATGGTCTTCTCTAAGATGTCATGGCTAAAATATTGTAGTTTTCTGGAAAGAACCATGCTGTTTAAGCCAGTTTCTTTTACATTCATTTCTCTCAGGATGTCTACATTTGTGATCATTTTGGTACATGATATTATGAAAATGTTTCTTTAATAAAAACATTTCTCCAATAAAAATGAATGTATTTATAAATGATTTAGAAGTATTCATGTGAGAATTACCCGGTAATCATTATAAGAAATTTGACTTCATAAACAGAGTAAATAATATATATATATTTATTTATATATAAAGCAGAACCTGTTCCTTGTATAAGAATTCACTTGAACCATGATTTTTTCACAAGAAAACACTTTTGTCACCATGGAGATTGAGACAGAATAACCATTGACATAGCTAAAGACATTAAAAGGGGCAAGAATTATAACAGAAACAACATATATATTTATTTATATACAATACTGCCGAGATATACCGATTCTGTCATATGTAACTGCTGATGACATCTTAATTTCCTAAACAAGATGGCAGGTAATCTTGATCCCACTCCATGTTTTAAACATTCAATAACAATTACACATCTAACAGCAGAACATTCATGTTATATAAAGTAATAAATGGATGATGAATGAGAAGGACTTTGTCCCACGTATCCGACGCATCATTTAGTTCAATGTATAAAATGTTAACTCACCTCCAACTTCTTTAATCACTTACTATCAAAGTTCCACATGATATTCCAGTCACTCAGTTGTAGCAACGTGTAGAAATTAATTGCCAAACTGAAACTATCCACTTTTATAGACAGTGTAGTGCGGTATAATGATGCAATGACAAAGACTTGGGTCAGTGGGGTCACTACCGTAATTTGACCAGCAGTAGCCAACATAAAAGGGGAGATTTTTCTTTGCGGAAAACCGGATGTGCTAAAGTTACGATGTCCAACTACCTAGTGATAGCCTAAGTCTCAGTTGTTTTGAAGTGAAACTTAAAAAACCAGTGTTCTATGTAATATACTATTGTTATTCCATTTCACAGAAGCATCATTGGTACGCCATATTACCTTTTATTGATTGTCATGTAAATTATGCATAGGCCTAATTATTTTGGTGCAAAATTAATTTGGGTGCAACTTCGGATCAACTCTTCACTGTGACCTTTGTTCTAGTTTCAAGGTATTACCTAACCTTTGCAGTGTGATTAGTACAATTTGTATTTAAAATTAAAGAGTATTAATTGAAAAGGCATATTAATTTGGAATTAGCATTTAGGTTTGGGTTAGGAACAAGGGTTAGGATCAATTATAAATTAAAAAATAAATTAGTTATAAAAGTTATAATTATAAATGTGGTTGATGTCTGCGTCGGGAGATGTCACGTCATGGTGTCCATTAATTTCATTGGTGTTACACGGAAATCTGTGATGTCGGCTAGTTAAAAATGTAAACATTGTGTGCTATTTATAGCACAGTGAAGAGTTGATCCGCAGTTTTACCTTAATTAGAAAAAAATTCATGACATTTTTCAGGATGAACATTTTGGCTTGTAAATTAATCTAATAGGCATTAGCACAAAGGAGCTCTTTGGTGTCCAAAAAAAATTATCAAATGATGTCCCTTGAAGAAAATGGCCACTAGTCTATTTCCTGACCATGCAAGTAGGCAGTGACCATGTTTTAATTAGATTTCCAGTGTCCATGATACTATTTGGCATATAGAAGTGGATATTTTTGTGACATCAAGTCTTTTCTGTACACAGTTGGGTATCTATCTGACAAAAACAGCGGATATTGTTTGAGTAACTTGTATTTTAACACTAGGTATTGTCACTTATTGTGTATTTTCATTATCCATTTTTAATCTACTATTGCCTTCAACTTTATTTACTGTCTAAATGTTATATTAGCCATTTATACAGTTATATAATATACCAAGTAGGAAAGACATTATGAGGAGCACTCTGTCCCATCCAATGTTTTAAAAAGGTTCACCATGTCCATGCAGCATGTCTGCCATCTTGTTTTTTACAGACATATTGGTTAACAAGAAATACAATTGCCATCTTTTTAAAATATTAAATGTTCTGTGTGTTTATGTATTTACAAAATTGTTAATTTCTTTTTAAAAAACTAAGCCAAAGCATATGAATGGGAGTTAGTTTGTTAGTTTGCCTGCTTACAAGCCTTACAAAAGGTTGTGTGTTGTCATGACAACTGTCCTACTTGGTTTGTGACTACACTACTGATGTGCTGCAATGTGCACTCTTTGGACTATTGGCATTGCCTGCAAGTAGCAGCTTTGCTAGAACATGATATATGCATAATAATACAAATTATATATACAATGGGATTTAGATGGGGGAAGATATGACATGAGTATGAGAAAGAAAAATATTAAAATGTCTACTACTTTATTCAGTTAAGCAGTTCACAAAACTAAACACAAATCACATCACTATGTACATGAATAATCCATTAAAGTTTTATCACATTTGTAGCACAAAAACCTTGTAGGATATTTTATCATAATTCACAAATATATTGAATAATTATTTTAATTATGCAAATTAGCTGCCATTTTGAATATTAATCTTTGGCTGCATATGAAAATTATGTCAATGTGATCCGCAGATTCGTCTTGTCTTCCCGAACACAGAAATGTATAGTTTGCAACATATTTTATCATAAATAATAGAAATGTTTAATAATTAGGCTATTCAATTCAATTTTAATTATGTAAATTAACCGCCATTTTTGAATATTAATTAGCTTTTATTGAATTTGAAAATTAGCACAATGTACTCCCCAGATTCGTCTTTTCTTCCCGAACACAAAAATGTATAGTTTGTTCTATTTTTTATCATTAGTAACTCTGATATATCATGAATTATTGGCTCGACTACAATTCTTTGTCACAACTTTGTGCACTAATCAGCTTATATTTCCTTATATGATCCATGTAAATTTTTGGCAGAAATTTGAATACGTCTACCGTTGGGCTTATTCGAGGTATTCCCTCGAAAAGTTCGATGCTTGTGACGTCACGATTCGCGTGGTACAGCTGGCGGGTTCTTGGAGGTAGGAATCGTTACATCACGGTTCGCGTGCAAATTTTGAACCAACAATGGCGGGCTGTTGGTCAAGCAGGTGCGTGGGGTGGGGGGGTGTGTTTATACAAATATTATAAAAGTAATTTATACAATTTAGTTTTTTAAAATACTGAAATTAAACATACCGACCCCCACGCATAATTTTTATATTTCGTACACCTATTGTATGCTATAAATTTATTTATATTGTAAAATAAATAAATCTCGAGTCAACGTCGAGAATTGATCTGGTCAGTTGGCGCATGCGCAATTTGGATCTGGTCAAACGTCGGCGGGAAAAAAACTGTCTATTTTACTCAGATATTTAACGTGACAGCTACGAAATATTTTAGTGCAAAATGACCACCCAGGAAGATCTCAGTTTTTTTTATCAATTTGCGTGCCAATGGAGAAAAATGTGTTCTAGATTGGTGCATGAAGGAGGGACTGATCTGTAGTCATTATGTGTGCCCGTCTTGCGGTGAATATATGAAATTAGTGAAAAATGCCAGTAAATCTGAAGGCTATGTTTGGAGATGCCGACGCTACGGTAGCAATCGCCATGATGTCAGCAGGAGTGTACGCAATCATTCCTGGTTTGCAGAAAGCCACCTAGGTATGGGTGATATTTTACTTCTTACATTTCTGTGGGTGATGAATGCCAGGACCGGCTTTATCAAAAGAGAGGTCAAAATTGGACCACAAGCAGTCGCAGACTGGAAAAGCTTCTGTAGGGAGATATGTGTTGAGATATGCGTAAACAACACCGTAAAAGTTGGAGGAGCGAATTCGGTCGTCGAGATAGACAAGTCAATGTTTGGAAAACGGAAATACAACCGCGGGAGAAGGGTGCAAGGAACATGGGTGTTTGGTGTGGTTGAAAGAGGGTCCAACAAATGTGTGTTAAAGGTAGTCGCAGAACGGACCAAAGAAGTTCTATTGGGTATTATTAAAGAACATGTGTTGCCCGGCACGACCATAGTCTCTGACTGCTGGAGAGCATATTCGTGCTTAGCCGATGAAGGTTATACACATTTAACTGTTAACCACAGCGTGGAGTTCCAGAATCGTGAAACGGGGGCCCACACCAATACAATAGAAGGATTGTGGGGCCTCGTGAAGCAACAATTCCGGAACCAAGGCAGGCGGCGCAAAGGAAAATTTCCCGCCTATCTATGTGAATATATGTGGCAGAAGCGTATCGAAAATCACCAGATTTGTTCCAGGATTTCCTTGGCGGGATAAAACAAGTTTATCTGCCAAGGAACAGTGACTAAGCGCACGCCACATATATTCCGGGATTTCCATTGTGGGATAAAACAAGTTCATCCGCCAAGTTACTAGCTGGCTACGGTAAGTGTTTCATACTGTACCATTTCACACTGTTTACATTTTTAGCTAGGCGTCTACGGATTTCTACTAGTAAAACCAATGAAATCCGCCATCAGATAGATTTTTTTTTTTTTAAAAGACTGCCACGCATAAAATCGTTCGGCTGTCGGCGGAGATCTGACGTCACGGTCTGCGTCGATTCCATTGGTTCTCTAGTTTTCAAGCGGAACGCCATGACGTCAATTAGTTAAATATGTAAACAGTGTGCTATTAATTGCTCGTAACAGTGGACGTATTCAAATTTATACCAAATTTTTTTGATGCAAAATTAATTCAACAAAATTCATAATACCACTTTTTTCAGAATTGATGTACAGACTTGGTTGAGGTATCAATCATTGAATTTTCAAGGGCTATCTAACTGTGGTATTTATAATGCTGTAAGTAAACCCATTTTGAAAATTGTGTGCTAAAAGCCTAATGCCTAGGATATCCGTATGATGCTTTAGGCATTAGCACTAATCGAAATATTTCCGCAAAAAGATATTTAGAGTAATGTCCCTTGATAAAAATGCCATGTGCCGACATTTTCATTTTTTCATGGACCACGTGTGTACTATCCAATGGAATTGTCATTTAGTGACGCCACGCAGCTTTAGATCATATAAAAGTGAACTGTATACTATTTATAATCCATTTCTGCAGTGTATTAAGATTAGGTATGTTGGAGATACCTTATCTACAATTAACACCAAGCAATTAAACAAGACGAGGTAGGTGTTTTTTGTCTTTGCACACGTATATTTCTAAATTTTGATTAAAGTTAATATGTGAAACCATGTCTAACATATTCAGCAACCATTTCTATCTTTATGTACCAAATTTTAACATTTCTAGAAGTACCTATTAATTATTATTAAATTTTAAAAATGCTATGGTGATCGACCGACCACGCTACTAACTTTAGAGTTCGTTTTCGGCTGTTCAATGTTGCCGCGCCGTTAATTATCGATATTCGTGTATAATGTTAAAAATTTAAGTTACAGTTTAATGAATTTCTACATCTTATCATCCTTTAGTTAATTTAATGTGACACTATGTACTAGTGTTTATTGAAATGTCTTCAAACAGTATTGTATTAAATTATTCAAGGGTACAGATAAAAAAACATGTCAGCGCGTCAGAATGCTTGCAGCCCATGTTACCATGACGATGACAAGTGTTTGTGTCTCACTGTCACTGTAATCGAACTCAGATAGCTTCTATTCAAACATTATTAGTAGGTCTAGGTATAAATTAGAATTACCGTAAAGATAATTTTTAAGATGCATTATTGGATATTCTATTTAATTCTGATAGTGACAGTGATGTTATGACTGGAGACCTAATGCATAAGGCTTTAGGCATCTGGGTTCCCTCATCCCTCCCACCCACACTTTACTTTCTTGCTGGCGTATCTCCGTCTCGGGGCTTCCGTCTATCCACCACATATTTTCTTCTTTTTTTCTTCTTTTCTTTTTTCCTCTTGTATTCTCCACCTCTGCATTTTTTCATCCTCTGTTCCAAACCTCCCACTTAGTTATTCGCCATACAGTTCCTGTACTCTAGTCAGTTGGCATTCGCTATGTCCTACCTTACCTCCAGAATTTTCTTATTAATTAGCCCCAATTATGCCTGGCAATTGGTACAGTATATTCAACAGATGCGTCTTGCCTTCCCGAACACAAAAATGTATAGTTTGTATGGTGTTTTATCATACATAAGTGAAATAATTAATAATTAGACAATTAAATTACAAGTAAATTATGCAAATTAGCCACCATTTTGAATATTAATTAGCCCCAATTATGCCTGACAATTGGTACAGTATATTCAACAGATGCGTCTTGCCTTCCCGAACACAAAAATGTATAGTTTGTATGGTGTTTTATCATACATAAGTGAAATAATTAATAATTAGACAATTAAATTACAAGTAAATTATGCAAATTAGCCACCATTTTGAATATTAATTAGCCCCAATTATGCCTGACAATTGGTACAGTATATTCAACAGATGCGTCTTGCCTTCCCGAACACAAAAATGTATAGTTTGTATGGTGTTTTATCATACATAAGTGAAATAATTAATAATTAGACAATTAAATTACAAGTAAATTATGCAAATTAGCCACCATTTTGAATATTAATTAGCCCCAATTATGCCTGACAATTGGTACAGTATATTCAACAGATGCGTCTTGCCTTCCCGAACACAAAAATGTATAGTTTTATGCATATATTATCATAAATAACTGAAATATTTCATAAATTGCTAGTTCGGCTTCAATTCTTGGTCACAACTTTCATCATCAGTCCGTTCATATTTTATTATATGTTCCCATGTAATTATCTTTTCCTGAAATTTCGACAAAAAAAATTCATAACTTTTCACAGAATCGACCTACAGACTTGGTTGAGGTATCGTTGAATTGCAAATTTCAAGGGCTATCTAACTGTGGTGTATATAATGTTATAAACCCAATTTGAAAATTTAGTGCTAATACCTACTGTACACCCATTTTGAAAATTTTGTGCTAATGCCTACCGTATCCAACCATTACCGGGTATTGTTTATTAGGCTTAGGTTAGCAGCATATTCATTATAATTATAAGTAAAAGGCTTAGTTACATCATATAATTAATATTAATACTTACTAGGTCTATTCATCACAGCATATTACGATATACACTAATAAGATCGATGGCTAATTGTATCCAATTACAAAAGACGGAGGGAAGGAAAGTAGGCCGAATCTTCCATTTAATTGTGCATATGCACGACACACGATGATGATGATTACATACAACTAATACAAGGCATGAGCTTGCCGGTTAACTCAAAAACAAAGTGGATTGCATATTCTCATCCTAGTATATGGCCCATTACGCTTACCTTGTTTTCAGCGTATTAGTCCAACCGATTTTTTTAATGAAATCGTTGCACGGTTATAAATCAAGAATAAATCTTAGAAAATCAAACATGGACGCTTTAAAAAATTGTAAGATCTTGGTCACCAACGTAAGTGAAAAGATAAAGACTCAAACTTCCGCTAAACATGCCGACGAAACAAACGTTATTTATTCATATTTAGTATCATCATCAGGTGTCATGCCGGCTGACGTAGGTGATCTTGGCTCTCCACGGCGCTCTATCTCCAGTATTATGTACACAAGATCGCTGTTGTTTCCCTACCGTGCCAGGTTGTCAAACTGTCAAATATTTTTTCACGTTGTCGCCCTCTGTCTCTGTTGCCTTCAATCTTGCCTGTTGTGACTCATCCTCATTAAGTACCGTCTCCGCAACGAAGGTTGGATGCAATGGATTTCCAACATCCCCTGCCTCTTGTCTTGGTGGTGCACTCTGCTAGACTAACCTGTCCATCGTGTGATGTTACTCTCCCACTTATATATCTGCCTACCTCTTGCTCGCAGTAAAGAGAAAGGCATCTTCCTAAATATCAAGAAAACAGAAGTAATGGTTATTTCAAAGAAACAAAATAACACACCTTGCAAGATCATAGTGAATGATATAGTACTAAAACAGGTCAACCAATTCAAATATCTAGGTACAATGATTACAGCAGATGGAAGAAGTTCAACAGAAATAAGATGCAGAATAGGACAGGCAAAAACAACATTCAGAAAAGTGAAAATATACTGTGTAATAAGACCTTGTCATTAGAGGTGAGAAAGAGAGTTCTGCAGTGCTATATAACCCCTATACTAACATATGGGTGCGAGTCTTGGACAATAAACAAACTGGAAAGTGGGAGATTTGAGGCAACAGAGATGTAGTTCTACAGAAGAATGCTGAGAATACCATGGACTGCCAGAAAAACTAATGTAGAGGTGTTGAAAGAGTCAAATGCGAAACGGACCTTAATCAATAATATAAGAAAAAGGCAATCTTCTTTTTTTTTGCCACTTCATGAGACAGGTAGGTTTAGAGAACATAGTCACAACAAGCAAAATTGAAGGCAACAGAGACAGAAGGCGACAACGTGAGAAAATATTAGACAGTTTGACAACCTGGCACGGCAAGGAAACAACAACGACTTTGATGCATAATACTGTGGAAAGAGAGCTGTGGAGAGACATGATCGCCTAAGCCACCCGGCATGGCACCTGATGATGATGAAGGTCTTCAATAAGGTGTCATGTCTTTTAATGTGTCCAAAGAATTTTATTTGCCTGACTTTTATTTCTCTTAATAGTTCTTTCTTCATATTAAGTGTCTTTAGCACCTCTTCATTTGTTTTCTTCTCTTTCCATGATGTTCTCCCTATTCTTCTATGTATACCAAATCTCAAAGGCATCAATTTTTTTTTCTAATTGTTTATTTAGTGTCCATGTTTCTGAGCCATACATTAATATGGAATAGATGTAGCATTTTATAATTCTCATTTTTAACTTGTTTGTAATTTGTTTAGATATTAATAATGTCCTCATGTCATTGAAGGTACTTTTAGCCATTCCTATACACCTTTTCACTTCTGTTTCACATCTGCCATCCTTTGTGACTATGTGTCCAAGATATTGATACTGTTTTACTTGTTGTAGTTTTACTTGTTGTAGTTGTTGCAGATGTTGTGACTATGTTCTTCAAATCTTCCTGTCTCATGAAGTGGCCAAAAAATGAAGATTATCTTTTTCTTATATTATTGATTAAGGTCCGTTTTGCATTTTACTCTTTCAACACCTCCACATTAGTTTTTCTAGCAGTCCATGGTATTCTCAGCATTCTTCTATAGAACCACATCTCTATTGCCTCTAATTTCACACTTTCTTTTTTGTTTATTGTCCAAGACTCGCATCCTTATATTAGTATAGGAGTTATATATCACCGCAGAACCTTTTTATCACCTCTAATTATAAGGTCATATTACACAATACATTTTTCTAAATGTTGTTTTTGTCTGCCCTATTTTGCTTCTTATTTCTGTCGATGTACCTAAATATTTGAATTGGTGCAACTGTTTTAATACTATATCAATTAATCTTGTAAGGCGTGGTATTTTGTTTCTTTGAAATAACCATGACTTCTGTTTTCTTTATATTTAGGAAGAGGCCTCTCTCTTTACTTTCTGTGACTAAAGGTAAAGGTATGTCCTATGGCAGCAACCTGCCGTCGGGGATGAAGATAACTCATCATGTACTAAGTCGCAGCAACTATTAGGTGGAGTGGCCAGTTCCCTTCCTTGCTGTCTTTACCTCCCCTATCTCATGTGTCAGGTATTCATTTATAGCTGAGTCGACTAGAGGAGTGGTCGTATCAAGCGAGAAAAAATAACCCGGATTTTGTTTTGTCCGATGTATCACAAAGTCTGTGACTACTACATTACTTAAATCTTGACGGTCTTCCTCACTTTTTTCAATCAGAACAGTGTCATCCGCATATCTCAAATTATTTATGTTACGACCTCCCACTAATATTCCTGGGATATCAACTATTGCACGCATTATGTTTTCACTGTATAAAGAGAACAGGTCTGATGAAAGTACACATCCTTGTCTAACTCCTTTTTTGTGTTGTTCGGTGTTCTTCACATTCCGTAGTCCCTGGTTTCTTAGGCTATAAATATGGACCTCATTAAGTCATCGCGTATGTATCCACTATTATATATGTCATTCAGCAATTTTGTAATTAATATTTAGTATTCTTTATACAGTATAATATTTTACTTATCGCCTTTTCACCTTTTGCTTCCGTTAAAACTTTTAGAATGGAAGTTTACATAAAAGTAGTTTCAAATACCATATACATCTGTTTCTGTGTGTGAAGATCAATACTTTAGAAAAATAAATTGCGAATATAAATGCATATATTATTTACTTGCTATTATCCGAACATCTACTTTTTTGTGCACATATTCTTCTATTTTTTTTTGTTATTGTACAAATCTTTCGCTTTCTTTAAACCCCTGCATTGCAGCGTCAGTGTTGCTCTTTAAATTTGTGGTTTGATATTTCTAAGGGTTAGAAGAGTTCTTTGGAGACGGCCTCTGTGTGTTTCATATATGCTTGTTTTCGTTTACTTTTATTTCTGTAATATATCTTTTGTATGATCTGCCTCGTGGTTTGTAACCATCGCAGAAAAACAACAATTTTTAGGCTCCGCACAGGACTCTTCAGACTACAAGCACATCTCCACAAAATTATGAAGGCTCAGCAATGCTCATGTCAAAATAGTCCCCAGACACCAGAACACATCCTGCAGACATTCCCACTTTTCGATGACGTAAGAACTAAAATATGGCCCCACGAGACATATCTGAAGGTAAAGCTGTGGGGCAACCGTGAGGACCTCCTACTGATGACTAAATTCATGGGGGTGACCCACCTTCCTTTATGAGCATAGGAAACTAATCATAGAATAAGAAGTATCCATCGTGTCTGTATAGCATGATACTTCCTGATTGGGCACTATGTGATGGTATTCCGGAAGCATGTGAAAACCACTTAATCTATTGTCTGTGATATAATCCAGGATTGACATTGTGGTTTTTTTTTCTTCTGATGTGTGCATTTCTGATTATGTCTCTTATTGTTACTTCGAGAATTCTACGTAGGCAAGCTCCCTTAAAGCTGCAGGCAGCGGACCGCATCATATGGAGAACCAAAACCCGTGCCCTATGTGTCGCATGCGGCACGAAAGGAAAAAACTAACTAACGAAGCTCCCTTATTGTAGACATGGAACATAATTCATCGTCATTTGTACAGTCATTTGTTCGTGCGTTTTCCCTAAGAGCATTCAAAATGTCTGCCCGATCCATCGCTCCACCAACAGCCGTAGTAGCAGCGTGGGCGGCCAAACTATCCGCTCTCTCATTACCCCGGACTCCCGCATGTCCCGGGAAATAAAGGTAAAAATAAAAGTCACTCTACGTACACAGGAATTATTCACTGCATCCAGTCACTGGTATCGAACGTACACCGCCTGAACTTTCACAATCATGCTCATGGAGTCACTGAGTATACAGGCATGCTCGCAGACAGTCTGTGAGCACACCCATTGTAAAACTTTGGTTACTGCCAAAATCTCCATTGTCATTCTGCTTGTCATCTGAGCGAATGCACCACTTTCCTCTCTGATGGTCTCTCCCACATTCATTGAGTGTCAACTTTTACATCCTTATAAAAGTATGTAACACTAATCTTACTTTTCCAAATAATATTCAACTTTACCATGGCACCCATCGTCATCTAAAATCTTAGCTTAATCGTATTTCCTGATTGCCAGCATCACATATTTGGGACTCGAGATAATTGAAGGTGGTAACTTCAAATTTGTGACCGTTGAACCAGATATTCACATAACCTTACTTGGTTCAACGGGGTGCAAAGGGAACGCATTGCTCTAGGAGGACCCAGGGTTAGCAGATAACCAAGATCCCAAATGTACCTCCACGTGGTGCACCCTGGAAACAGAAATACAGCAGCTCGAGCTGATTCTGGCCAAATCATTTGGGGATCGTGTCCGAAAATGTGGAGGTAGCAGATGGAAAGAGATTTGACTGCACAAGAGACAGACAATATCTCCGACACCACCAGCATCACCACATATAGCGACACTGTCGACATACAGTGAAGCTAGTCAGTCCAGTCCAAACATTGGAGGGGCGGCCAATGTAAAATGCACGTAAAGGTAGATGCATGGCGAGAGACAAATAGATTTCATACCGAGTACAATGAAACAATGAAAGGGCAGAACAGAGCTAGAGGGCAGCGCGAACTGCAAATAGAAAGTGAAAAGTCCCTAGGAAAGGGGAACTACAAGCTCCGTCAGCTCGAGGCGAGCTTCTAGTTACATGTGTTCCTTACATGCAGAGACCCAGACACATCCATTGGCGTTTGGTAAAGCAAGAAGACGTAACCCAACTCTTATGTCGAACCTTCCTAAACCGGAAATATGCTCGCGAAGAGAAAGGGTTCTGTACCCGATGGGCTTAGGCAAGAAAGGGACAACGATGGTAGTCCTGGCCCAACTCTACGGTCAGGTTTTCCTACAACGGAAATACACTGGAAGAGAGAAAGGGTTCAGTACCTGATGGGCTCAGGCGCTATTGGGACAAGGACGCTCAGATCGAGAACGCCTTCCACTCAAACGCGTGGTGTGAGACTCGAACTCGGACACGGGGTACACGATGTCAGTGAATGACACCTCGGCTAAGAGGGCGAAAGAGCCAGGGTTCAACTCCTCTGTTGAGTTCTTCCCCTTAAGGAACCAGGCTCACGGCTGAGAAACGGTTCAGTACCCAATGGGCACAGGCACAGCACGTCCAATTACACGAGGCGAGTTCATAGACAGTGGAACACCTCGTGCGAGTCAGACGAGAGCAAAAATCGTCTGGGCGAAGAGTCGCCACTACGCGTGCCTGGAGATAGATATAGAGGCTGTCACAGGCTAAGGGTAGCCCATCCGAAGTGTCAAGGCCGAAATCGGATGTGCTAGGCCTACAAGGCGCATAACGGTGGCACAACGTAATCACGCTCCCGGCGGAAATCGCACGGATATCCGTGATGGTTACAATGGAGCGAACGCAAAACAAACAAACAAACTTGGTTCAACTTGTTCAACACTAATTTTCATGTCCTACTTCTGACTAACATCTTCCAACGTTGAGGTGAATTCCTGGAGTTCAGATTCAGAACCTGTCCCATCCCATATAGGGTCAACATGACCCAAAACCATGCTGAAGTCGGATGTGTCAGATATCGCAGAATTGATGTAAACCATGACACACAGCATTCCGTTCTCTGGACTACATCCTGCTAATTTGGAGGAGTTTGAGAACGAACGAAGAAGAAGAATCGGAATCAACCTAGGAATCGATATCATCGACGTAACGAGGTTACAAAGTGGTCTACCGCCAACAGTGATTGATGCCTGGAGATCTTCTAATGCCCCCTTCATTCTATATTCTTGATATATGTTGAAAAGTACTGAGGAAAATATGCAACTAAGACACACTCATATGTCCGTCTTTAAAAATTAACCAATGTCACCAACTTGGGCTCAAACTGGGATGAAGATGAAGTTTATGGTGTTTCCGACTGCAGTTAATGAGTCCTATGTTGTGCGGCTGAAATCATTCCACACTCTAGGCGTGTGGAAATAGTATGTGGGACATTGAGCAGCTCTAGTCGTTCTTCTATAATATAACAGATGCGTTTTCAAATGATGATTCTTCTTGTATCCTTCCTTCCCCAAACCCACTCACCCCCACCACCACACAACCTCATCATTACTCATCAATCATTATCATATGCCATTCTGGTTGGTGTAGGCGACCATGGCTCTCTGTCCAAAGTATTGTTAGGATCGTTGTTGTTTCCATGCCTTGCTAGGTTGTCAAACTAATATTTTCTCACGTTGTCCCTATCTGTCTCTGTTCCCTTCAGTCTTGCCTGTTGTGACAATATTCTTAAAACCTGCCTGTCTGATAAAGTGACAAAAGGGGGTCTTTTTCTTATATTATTCTTGCATTCATTATAAACACCACAACCACATCTATATTGTCTCTAATTTCCCACTTTCCAGTTTGTTTATAATGAATGCACGCATTTTCTCTTTTACTAGATGTGTTTCAATTCCTGCGTCATGGAGACGTGGCTTTATGTTTTGGAGACGTGGCTTTAGACAGGCTAAGTCATCTATTTTGTTTATTATTGTGGTGTTTACTGTTATTTGTCTCTTGAAAAAGGTTCCATTTGAGCCGATACGTGGAGAATTGACCTGTTTAGTTTTATTGTATGTTGTTGTATATATATACTTTTTTATATATTTTTATTCATAGGCAAGGTAAGTGTTTTTAGTAACCTGTTTAATTAATTTTGCTTTACTATTTTCTCATTCGGTTACTGCGGCACCCTCCACTTTGTCGGACACCCTCCGACCATTTGGTTATTTATATAAACCAGAAGTTTAGTTTTCATTAATTTTCTGCCCCCCCCCCCAGACATTTTTTGTTAATCTGTTCATTGTTGTTGATCGTTTGTTATATTATACATATTTATTCTCTAAACCCTTTTTGCCTTTCAGCGTCAGAGGTAGAAGAGTTCTCTGGAGATGGCCCTCGTGTGTGTTGAGTATATTGTGGAATTTGTCGCCTCTTTTATTTCGGTGGTCCATAGTTTTCGTGGTCGGCCTTCACTGCATGTATGTAGCATAGCTTGCCGTTCTGGTGGTAGTCTGCTGATGTGTGCAAATTATTTGATCTGTTGGCTCTTAATATACTCCAAGATTGGAGCGGTGCTGGTTTCTTTTCGTGTATTTATTCATTTCCTTTTGCGCTGAAGTTAGCGCATAGGGCAGAGCTCTCCAAATCTGACTGTTCAAAGCTATTCTGTGCGTTTCTTGAATAGTATGGATATTAACGAACGCAGAAGAAGAATAGTATGGATATTGATTGTTTTACTTTCTCTAAGTATTGTTCTTCTGAGTGTTTCTTTTGGTCTACCCCTGGCTCTTTTGCCTGTAGGTATCCATTCAAGAGATTGGTGGTGTATTCTGTTGATGTCTGCACCCAAGACATGCCCGATGTAGGATCAACGGCGTTTTCTGATAACATCTGTGATGAAATTTTGATGTGTCTCTTCTCTGATTTTATCATTCGATTTGAATTCACTCCAATGGGTGTTAGTTATCCTACGAAGACATTTGTTCTTGAAACTCAGTAATTTCTTTTCTGAAAAGGAGCTTTTCCAGCTCTCACATCCATATGATAGCACTGGAATAACGCAGGAATTAAATAAGCACATTTTCGTGCGTGTGCTGATTGACTTTGACCTCCAGATATTAGAAGTATCTTTCGTGTATATATGGTTATAAATAAATAATACATTTCATTTACTAAAGGCTGTATACACAATATTTGTGGTGGAAAAAGTGGCAAGCACCAAAATGTAAAGACTTCGCTACGTGTGGTTTGATTTTAGGACAGTCTAGCAGAGACAGTACCAACATATCCCAAACCGACCAGTGCGAACAATCAGAAAATCGGATGCTGATGTAGTGTAATGTTGAACGTGAATGCCTTGAGAGTGTACATCAATGGGCGGCATACGCGGGTGTTGGATTATTCCTCGGTAGTGCTATAGTTTCATCTATCTGCAGTGGATAATCAAATAAATGACAAGTGGAGGACGTAAAAGTGAAGTAGGCCTAGTTGATTCTGTGTCCTTTAGTTATCATCGCTACGACTAATAATTATGTGGAGTTTACATTCTTGGTTGTTGGCCGTCGTCTTTGTTATTCACATAATCGAATGGCCAAAAGCTAAAGGATCTGCTGGAGCTGATGAAGGAGGTAAGCTTATTATTTATTATTGTCTTAATAATTAAGGCAAACTGCCAGTTAATTTATTGTAAATTAAACTAAGATTAAGATTATAAATTAAAATAACGTAGGACTACATAAATTATTTAGTTACTTACTTTGTAAGTTTGTTGTAGGAACTAGGCTAGTAATTAGTAATAATTCTAGTAACGAGTAATTTAATAAGTTATTAATATTATAGTAAAAATAAGTATTATTAGTAGGCCTTCAGGCGCCATGCCGGTTGGCGTAGGAGAACATGACTCTTCACGTTGTTGGGCGTACCCGTTGTTGTTTCCCTGCAGTACCAGGTTGTCATTCAAACGGTATAATATTTTCTCACATTGTCGCCCTCTGTCTCTATCAATTATCTTCAATCTTGCTTTTTGGGACTACTATGTTCTTCAAATTTCCATGTCTCAATTAATAGCTATTGCTATTGATTATATTTTATTATTTAGGCCCCTGAATACTTTAGGAAGACATACTAGAATTAGAATACTAGTAAATAGTTAGGGAGACTCACTGCTATTATAATTGAGTAATGCCTATGTTATGTAGCTTATGATTTCTCACTCATTTTAATTTAAAGTTTAAACTGTGTAAGTTAATGTGTATGCCTACCCCTTGTGTTGAGATATGCTCCTGTCAACCGTGGACGTGAGTCCACTTTGGCTATATCAGCTTTTTGACCATCACAAATAATGGAGTTTGCATTTCAGTCAGGTAAACTGGTAGTCCTGTCACTGTCACCACAACTCCAAGAGTTATAAATAATATTAGTTAACAACCCCACTAACTACAGTCTACAAACACCACTGTTGTAGCATATTAGTGAGGATAATTTATATGATTAGGCCTACACTAGACCTAACTATAATATATATATATAAATAATATACGTATACACACACATGACCATGCAGTAGATTGTCTCAGTATGATGCAAGTCTTTTAAATGCTGCTTCCTTAAATGGGTTTTCTAAATGCAGCCCCTGATAATATATTTTGATTGTTGATGCCTGATGCGGCCGCCTCTCTGCATCATAACACGGCATGGCTCTGTATATACAGTCTATATTATAGGCATTATACAGCATATGGCCTTATTTGTGTTGACAGATGGTCTGAAGCAAAGCCTGTACCAGAAGGAGTTAATTGGGCACAAGCCGAACATATCTTTGCATAGCTAAATTTGTCAACCCTTGAACGATTTGGTTTCTTGCAGAAAAAGCATGGGAATATATACCATTGCTTGACTGTCGCACCTTATGTTTGAACCTTCATTATTGTTTTATTCAGTATTTAATTCTCACATGGGGTGCAAAGGGACTCACATTGCTCTCGTGTGGACCCAGGGTTAGCAGATAACCAAGATAATACAGCTGCTCTTACTGTATTCCTGGCCAACATGTTTAGGCTCGTGTCTGTGAGTGTGGAGGTTGCCGATGGAAGGAGATTTGACTACATAGACAAGCAATATCTCTGACACATGCATGCCAACAACACATACATCATTGTCAACACACAGCGGCGCAGAGCAGTCCGGTCTGAGCATTGGAGGGGCTGACAATGCAATTGACACAAAATAGGCAGATACATAGTGAGAGTCGAAAAGATAACAGAGTACAATGAGAGAGCAGCGCAATTTGCAAATAGAAAGGGAAATTACCTCGAGGAAAGGAAATTGGAACTAAAAGTTCTGTTAGCTCAAGACAAGTTTTTAGTTAACAGTGTTCCTTATGGGCAGATACCCAATTGTGGGTTCCCGGCTAAGAAGGCAGCCCGGGCCCAACTCTACTGTCAAGTTTTTCTCATACCGGAAATATGCTGACTGAGATAAATGGTTCAGTACCCGATGGGTTCAGGCACAAATGGGACACGGTTGTTTAGCTCGAGAACACGCTTCAAGTCCCCAGTGCTCCTAAACACGTGGTGAGACTCAGACTTGGACGAAGAGTTCACAGTGTCAGTGAATGACACCTCGGCTAAGAAAGAAAAAGAGCCTGGGTCCAACTCTTCAATGGAGTTCTTCCTAAACCGGAACCAGGCTAGTGGATGAGAAAAGGTTCAGTACTGGATGGGCACAGGTACAATACGTCTAATTACATGAGGCAAGTTCATTGGCAGCGGAACACCTCGTGAGAGATAGACGTGAACGACAATGGTCTTGGTGAACAATCAATACACACCTGTTGCCTGTCGACAGATAGACAGGCTGTCACAGGTTAGGGAAGCCCACTACCTGAATTAAAGGATTGATGAAAATGGATGTGCTGGGCCTCAGAAGCCCTTGCCACAGAGTGAGCCAGCTGAGGTGTAAATAACACAGTTCTGCTGTGGAACTTGCAGGATAACATACTTCATGCTACGTGACGGAAATCACACAATTCTTGTTGGTCGTTATCAGAGAGCGAATGCAGAGGAAGAAGAATTCCTCATATCTAAGTACTATTACATAGGATTGTTCTCAATGCAACGTTTCCCAGCTTTCAGAATCATGACAAAAACATTTATTAATGTTATGTATACATCTTTGCTTCACAACTTCGGTTTGCCTCTTTATCTAGCATCCTGTGGGAGTTCTCCAAACAGTATTTGTTTTTGAACACAGCTGTTGTTCATCCTTTGGATATGCCTAAGCCACATGATATGAGTCTGCTGTGACTGAGTGTGGAGAATATTGTTGGAAGCCCTGGTCTCTGCAGGATCTCATTGTTGGTAACTGTATCTTGCCACTTGATATTCAACATTTTTTGGAGTCTTCATAGTTGGAAGATGTTCAATCTCTTTTCTTGTTTGAGTATGGTGTCCATGTTTCAGACCCATAAATAAGAACACTGATCCCCATAGATTGATATCTTTGCTTTCATTATCAACTTCATGTTGTTTCAGGCTCTTGACAATTTAGCAAAATTGGTGACATTTTTGAATACTTATTCCTTCATCAAGGGAGAAATTTGTAGTTAATATAGATCCCAGGTAGTTGAAACTATCTACTTCTGACTGAAGTCCTTGGGGGGGGGGGGGGAGCTATTGACCCCTACCAGGAGCGTCCACAGGTGGCGGATAGTGGAAAAGCCTCTAGATATAGAGATCAGCTGTGAAATAAGCCAGAATTTCTATGCACGAATAAGCAGTCACTGACCAAACCAGTGTTTCTGCCTACCAGGACGGGGTGGGGAATCAGACGGTTCTGATACCTCCACTGAAATACTCTATGTGTCCAGCGACAGGC
The DNA here is from genome assembly GCA_034231615.1 of Meghimatium bilineatum. NCBI lineage: Eukaryota > Metazoa > Mollusca > Gastropoda > Stylommatophora > Philomycidae > Meghimatium > Meghimatium bilineatum. Next base: position 127,464,784 of record CM067298.1, on the reverse strand, counting down.
AGCATCAAGCGCGTGTGTGCAGCTATAAGCTCATATTTCTGGTGTGTTTATTATTATATTGATGAGTGTGTTGGCTTTAGCTTAAGGTTACCATATTTCTATCTTGTAAAAAGAGGATAAAAACATATTTTTGACAGAAAAAAAGGACACATTTTATATGTAAAAAATCTTTGCTTGGTTGGTTGGTTGCTGATCCAGTGGTCCATGGGCTCATGCCCTTTGACCCAATGCCATTGTGTGATATTTGCATGTGTTTGTGAGCTGTTGTTTTGTTCCATATAATGTGTTCCATTTATCTGGCCCTGGAGGGAGAAACATTTTCCTGACATCATCCAGCGCTGGGCATTCAAAAATATGGTGGTCAATAGTTTCATAGGTTTGAGTGCACCTCCGGCACCCTGGAGTGTGTTGTGGTTGTATTCTGTTTAGATGATTGTTAAGCTGTACATGTTGTGTGCGCAGTCTGAAGATGATACTCTGGTCATTTCTTCCCATGAGGTTGATGTTGTTTTTAGGATTTGGGCTAGGTCGTATATTTATAGATTTCCCTCCCAGTGTATCCCATGGCCCATCTGTTCATCCAATTTTCTTTGTTCACAGATTTCAACATCATTTTAACTGTGTGCATGGTTGTTTGTGTATATGGCTGTTTTTGTTGAGCTCCCTTCTTTGCTAGTCTGTCTGCCTTGTCATTGCCAGGTTTGTGAGTGGCCAGGAATCCACTGCATAACAATGCTGACTTTCTAAGATGTAAGCAGCTGGTTGGCATGGTGATATATTTCAACTAGCTCAGGTTTACAATGTTCATTACATTCTAGTGCTTGAAGAGCAGACATAGAATCTGTAAAAATCACAATGTTTTGGACTTTTGATGGAAAGGCATCAAATATGGTCTTCAGGTGGTACAAGGCAACTTCTAGTGCTGTTATTTCAGCTTCATAGTTAGAACATATCTCCCCACAGGCATCGAACAACTCATCAGATGTTTTGTCTGTACAAAATCTTTAAATCTTAAATTTTCATATAAAAATAAATACATTCTAAGAAATTATTTTGCTAAAAGTTATTTAAAAAAAAAAACAGTAACAAAAATGAAGCTTTAATATTCTTGCTTTCATAAAATTAAAAACACACATCCACTACTACTGCAGATCTACAGAGAAAATGTGGCTCTCATTATTTTTTATTTGTGAGCAACATGATCCTTATACTTATCTGAAGATTGAATTTGTTTTACCAATGTTTTATTATTTTGTAAGTAACGATGACAATGTCGACTCTGAAGTTAATTACACAAATTAGAGACCTCTGATACAAATACTTGTTTCTCTCTTATTTCAATTGAGCCAATAAAGGAGGAAAGTCGTTCCACATTTTCAATGTGCGGAGATATCCTCTTCAGTGTTGATTCTCAAACTCCAGCTGGATCACTACTAGATTCCCAATAGGTTGTAGTCCAGAGAATGAAAATGCATTGTGTCGCCATGTTATTTGCTTCAATGATCCGATACATCCATCTTCGGCGAAGGAGGAGATATGGAAAAAAAAGAATTGAACAACGTTTAACAATTCTGACAGTGAATCAGTCTATACTTTTAGATCTTCCAATATATTGTGTCCATTTTTTGATGTGACAATAATTCAATCAACTCTTTATCATTCTTAGATTTCTCCATGAATATTAAAAAAAATTAATTTAATCAAAACACTTATCATAATAAAATAAAACTATTATATTTATCATTCATTAGTTTCTTCCTATCGTCTTGTATGATTGTGAAAGGTGGACACTCCCTGCAGACCTGGATAGATGGCTACTGGCCTTTGAGTACAAAATGTCACATAGCCTGTACAAATTCTGCGTATCTCCTATAGAGAACGTAAGACAAATGTGTATGTAAGATATAGGATAGAGATGTATACAGGCCCACAAGAAGCATTGCTTTCAATAGTGAAACAACACAAACTTGCATGTTTTGTACATGCATTCCAACTTGTTTTCCTGTAAAACATGATACTACAACGAAAGGTTGAGGGTGGAAGAAGTAGAGTAGTCCAGAGAATCGAAATGAGAGGTGTCGTCGTTCTATTTGCGCAAAATGGCCCGACACATCCGTATTCGGCGGGTTTCCAATATATATTTGTTATCAGTATGATATCTTTCTCATGCCTAGTTTTTGGAGGCATTTCATACATTTTCATAATCGACTTTATTTGAAGGCCTTTATGTAGTCTATGAAGCAATTATATTACTTTGTTGTGCTTCTATGTATTTATCAATAATCTAATACTTAGTTTAAGTTCTCTTGTTCATTTGTTTTACTTAATACCAAATTGCTTTTCATTGTATTCAATGTTTATTTTGTTTTTAATTCCTTCGTGTATTATCTTTGTTAGTATTTTGATTATTTGGTTGATTAAATCGATTTAGCTGTATTCTGTACAATCCTCTGCCTTGGACTACATCCGCACAATCAACAGAAGTTTGAAAAAGACTATAAGTGTTAAGTAACTCAACAAATGTTAAGTAACTCAGAAAGACTATAAATGTTGTAACGACTTTCATTTCTAGATCTTCTTAATTGTACCTATGTAGGTAATTACAAGAACTGTTAGAACAACATCTGCGATGAAACATATTGAAAAGAGACAAATGGTTCGGACATTTAATGAGATTGAACCCTTATTGGCCAGCGGCAAGAGCATACACCATGTAAATAGAAATATTATAATGTATAATAAGGCAAAGAATAAGGTGGATTGAAGAAGTTACCAACATTCTGAGACGTCACCATATTACTGCATATCAAGCCATCAAACATGCTATAGCCCCAAAACTGACCGTCTTTCAATCCGGTGTCATAAAATAGTGTCGCTATTCTTCGCATTCTTTTCTGGTCTCGGCAACATATGTGCGGTATAGGTAGTAAAATACACATACAGAAAATGTTGCCACATCCACCACATCCCTCCTCTAACCCCGCATCTCTCTTTAAATTAGAACCACGAAACACCTGTCCGTTGGTGATAAAATAATATCTTTAGCTGTGAACAGGTAGCTCTTGACAGTCCAGTTTTTCAGATAAAAACTTAGGTAACACCAGGACTCGTGTAAGGTAGCCTCACATGCATGGTTTATGTAAGGAAGGTTTATGGATACATGTTTTGTCCCGTTATGAAATATTCCAGTTCAGCAGTATCCCAGGATGGTCAGTCAGTCAGTTCCTCTTTTGCCAAGTTTGGCACATAGGGCGGTTGTCATAGTTCTCCATGCCTGTCGGTCAGTTGCCAAGGATTGCAGGTCTTGTGCATTTATGCCAGGATGATCACGCCCTGCTATACTTTGTTCACTCTAGTTATGAAGTGGGTCAGTGATTCTGGATGGTTGTTGGACACAGAGCGGATTAATCGATTGTTAAGTGCTCAATATTGTTTTTAAATTTCGTTTGTAAATGTTTTAAAAAAATGTTTAAATATTGTTTTAAATTGTTTTTAAATAATCTTGTTTTTGTGTGCATGTCATCAGTTGTTTAAAAATCACATGTTGTCGTGGAGTAATATGAGGGTGTGTTTTGACCTACTTCATTATTAGAGTGAACAGAGTATAGGAACACATCATATACTTCTGGGCCAATTAATTATCTCATCATTCTTCTGTCAGATTTGTTGACCCATTCTCAGTAATGGTACATCTAGCTTTCTCAGTCACCGAATAGTTTGCAACAAGAGGACAAAGGTACAATGCCAACTGGCCTGCATTTCTTGTCTTCCATGGGGATTTTTTGATTTGATTGGAAACTGGCGTCACAGCACGCGGGGCATTCCCATAAGTGCTCCGCACTCCGTTCCAGCAGCCATCCCAGTGTATGTAGACTTAGAGTCCTGGTCAGGTGCCCTCCCTATTATTAGAAAACTAGAACTAGAAAACTAGGGTCTAGCTGTCAGACGGGAGAACCAGCTGCATACACATGCCGAAAATGTTATACCTCCCTCCTCTAATTCTACATCTGTGTTGAATTTATAACCCTGTAACAGCTGCCTACACTGACACACGGCACTATATTATTCATATATGCGTAACCAAACTATGGCAGTGTTATGAAAATATCAGCTTTCGACCAGAATGTTATATGCCACATGCTAAATTCAAACCGAATAATATCAATCATGCTCTTGAAATCGTATCTTGACTTATTGTGTGAACAAATCATGGCCGTCAACTATATAAGTCGTACTGGCTAATGGAAAAACAACCTTATATAGTGACTCATTTGACGTCTCCCGTGTTGCCGTGATGTTCATTGGCTGTTGACACAATGTATAATCATAGTGACCAATGAAAAACACCGGGGAAAGGTGAATGAGTCATTTTAGATGGCTTGTTTTCCAATTAGCTAGCAGGTGCAGGTCTTATAATATCGCGACGGTCTAGAACACATCATGACAATGACATGTAACAGATGTATGCATATGGGACTGATTCAGGTAAGTTTGTAAATCTCATTAAATTAAAAACACAGGTGAATGTGATCCTTTGCTGTTGGTTAGTCACAGATGATTTGTGTTGTATTGATGCGTGGTGTTTTGCGCTTTGTAACACTGTCTATCAGCGCTATGTACCTGTTGTACGCTGCTTTCCTAAATTTGGTATTTCCTGAGTCGTGACATTCGACTGTACTTATAAAACCCCTGCACAGAATTAATTAGGGCTATATTCCTTACGATTTTGATTATTCTCGTAATTTTCGTTGGCCACTATTTATATCCTTGAAGTCACCTTGACTATTTTTGGCATGCGATTCCAGGTGTATAAAGAATAATCAACGAAAATGACAATAAAACATAACAATTAAGTTCTAGCTAATTACGTGCAGATGTCTTCTATAGCTTCAGACGGTCATGCTTGAGTGCATTTCAATTAAACAAATATAGAGCGTTTATCCGCGGCCGTCATCAGTAAAGCCCCCCGTACAGAAAGTCAACAAGCCTTCGTTCGTGACGTTTTTATATTTTCGTGATTTCGTTGGTCGCTATTTATATATTTGAGGTCGCATGATAAAAAAAAACAAACAAAAAAAACCAAGATTGAACAACGAATTATGACCAACAGAAATAATAAAAAATCAGCCTTTCAGACCATGTTTGCTTTCTGTACACGTCTTTACTGGAGTCCGGTCAAGAGTTTATCATGCCCTGATTTTTCCCATGTTTCACCAGACCTGAAAGAGAAGCAATGAGTAAAGAAACTGTGACTCCCATGGGGTCCTATACTGAACGCAAAACTCTCTGACCATATCATTGAATGTATATAAAAGATTAACGGTCGTCGAATAAATTCAGTTGAAAATTGAGTGCACAGGTATGGCTCATCTCACTATGGAACAACGATACATCATCATTGGACGTTTACAGACTAGACAATCACATAGTGTATTGTTGTTAGAAGCACCATTTATCGTCTTTGGAAGCAATTTCAACAAACTGTCTCAGTGGAAGACACAGCAAACCTGTAAACAACAGAAAATTCCATTGTCCAAGAACTATCCCGCTAACGGAAGAAAAAAATCGTGCGAGAACGAACACTGAAGAAATAACTCGAAAAAAGAAAAAGAACGTTGAGCGAAAGATTCCATATTCTGGTAATATATCATTTGGCTTAACCGTGAGTCTCCTCAATAGAAGGTCAACGAGCAGAGTCAAAACAAACCTTCATACACCATGTTTGAGATTGATTTAATTTCATTGGCAGGCGACACGAAGTACATACATAGTGACCAGTGAAAATCACGGCAATAATAAAAATCGTCACGTATGAAGGCTTGCTTTGATTCTGCTCGCAGGTTTTTTATTGGCGAGAGTCACGGTCAAATCCACCGAAAAGACGTGGCTTTAACTCTTGCACTCCCACACATAGACTGAAAATCCAATAAAACTAAGTCATCAAAATATAGAATTTTGATACAGTTACTATCAAATAATGTGCTCTAAACCAAATGTGGTCCGCCGAAGACGGACGTGAATAATCATTGTCGCAAATAAAACTGCGACACAAAGTATTTCCATTCTCTGGACTACATCCTGATGGAAATCTAATAGGTCCATGGTCCTGCAACAAAAGAGATCCAGCGGGAGATTGAGAACGAACTCTGCAGAAAAAAAGAAGAACCAAATGATGTTTTCCTATGGAATATTTGCTGTTTATGAGATCTTGAATGGCTACGTGTTTTGAGTGCGGCATTTACATTGGCATTGAAGTGTATATATAAGATTATAAAGTGCATGAGGCCATGGTCCGCTGGATCAGAACCAGACATAAATGTATGTACGTCAATAAGTAGAAGTTATGAGATGTGGTAAGTTATCAGATGATTCTTGATTAGAAACTGGCTTCACAGCACGCGGGACATTCCCATAAGTGCTCCGCCCTCCGCTTCAGCAGCCATCCCAGTGTATGTAGACTCATAGTTCCGGTCAGGTGTTGATTGTGTGATCTTCGGGACTTTCCAAAACATTTACTTTTCCTCCCCTCAACTCTGAATACTCCCATTTCTAACATTCTCTGTATGTGTACGTTCTCAGCCTCATTGACACCATCTGCATCTTGAAATGAATTTATTACTGCCTTTATTAAATCTGCTTTATCTCTTCTCAGCAATGTGCCGTCTAACGCCGCATTGCCTGTCAATAAGTCGGCTCTCTCGTTTCCTCTGACCCCAGCATGACCAGGGCAGTATATCCATGTAATGCTCTGGACAACTGAGTTGTTCAATAGGTCCCACCATTCTTTTCTTAGCATGAACTTTTCTATCTTGCGCAACATGCTTTGAGAGTCTGTGAGTATTACAGCGTGTGTTGATGTATCAGTTATCAACCAATTAAGAGCTGCTGTAACTCCCTCTATCTCCATCCTCATGCTCAATGCGACAGTAGAATATGCTGAAGATTTCTCAACCAACTTCACGCCATTTCTGTAGGCAACAAAACCCAAACCGCTTTTATTTGTGTTTCTGCTAACAGAGCCATCTGTGTATATAATTATGTCTTGTGGTTTCGAGTGTAGTTGGGCGAGTTGGTGCACTGTATCCTGAGCCCTGACTGCCGTCCATTTTCGACACGCTTTATCTAGTTGTATTATTACATTGGTCAGGGATTTCTTTTCTGAATGTCTACCTCCACCCATTCACTGCCATTTCCTATTTCTTTCAATTCATATACTATTCGTAGTGTGTCTTAAGCCTCTGCCACGCTTGATTCGTTTTCCCTTTGACTCATCTAGACGATGGTGTAATGGGTGGTGGTTGTATTCTGTCACTTTAAGGTACGACATATATCAGATGATATATGTAATAAGTCTTATTATAGAACTAGGGGGAGGGGCAAAGGGTACCGCATTGCTCTCTGCGGATCTAAGGTTAGTAGATAACCAAGATCCCAAAAGTACCTCCTCGTGGTGCACCACGGAAACAGAAATACAACGGCTCGTGCTGATTCTTGCTAACATTTTTTTGAGGATCGAGTCCGTGAATGTGGAGACAACAGATGGAAAGAGAACTGATTGCAAAAGAGACTGGCAATATCTCCGACACTTCTGCGTTAACACATGAACTGTCGACACATAGTGACGCTAGCCAGTCCAGCAGTAACATTGGAGGGGTGACCAATGCATATGTTACAAAGTGGACAGATGCTATGAGAAATATGCTAGTATGTGCGTCAGTCTCCATAAGGATACCATATTGAGAACACTGAGAGGGAAGCACAGCGCCAGAGGTCAACGCCATGTGCAAAGAGAATGGACAAACGTTTCAGGGAAACAAAAATTATGGAGCCGTTGCTATACTTTTAGTGTTTAGATCAGTGTTGTACGCCAAAGACGGACGTGTCGAGCCATTGTGTAAATAAAACGGCAAAACAATGCATTTCCATTCTCTGGACTACATACTGCGGACATCTAGTAGGAACATTGTCCTGCTACAAGAGATATCCAGCGGGAGTTTGAGAATGAATGAAGAAGAAGGTCAGTGTTGGACAAAATACGAACTATGTGATAGAAACAACCAGTGAAGCTACAGACTGTCCAGACATTTGATGGTGATACTGATGAAGTAATCCCTTTACTGCAAGTATGTAGCTGGGATAAGGTGCAATGTTTGCTGGCCGTCATCGATGTGAATCATTTACGTTGTCTTCATTGCAAGAAAGCATGGAACAAATCTAGAATAATTGTATGTTCTTTTTGTGTTTATCAGCATTATTCTTCTATTTGTAGTCACATGAATAATGGAATCTTTTCTTTCTTTTGTGTCTATTTGCACGTTCCTGCAGATTAGCAGGATGTAGTCAGGAGAACACAATACGCTCTGTCATGTTTTACAGCTTGACTGCAATATCCGATGCTTTCGGCCTGACACATCCGACTTCAGCATGGCTTCTGGATCACTTGTATCCTATATGGGATAGACCAACCACTTCAACCCGAAACCTCCTTAGTTAGTTGCTTAGTCGAGAGACCATCATCACTGCACACAGGACACATCCACAAGTGATCCGTTCTCCCCCCTGGGTGTATCCGCAATTACACGACGGCTGACAGTTCCAGTTCTCTGTTGGTTAACAAACATTTTTTGCCCTAGTTGCCTCGCACGACTTGCGTGGCAGATAGCAGTGTTGATAACCCATGCCTACCTTTCAACACGCAGACAACCATGTCAGTCACATTAACAATGCCAGTCAAGTTTATTGTGGCACTAACCATGTCAGCCAAGTTTGTAGTCACACTATCGCAGTCAGATTTATATTCACATTAATTGTGTTAGTCATGTATTAGTAGCATGAATCATGTCAGTCAAGTTTGTAGTCGCATTAATCATGTCAGTCAAGTTTGTAGTCGCATTAATCATGTCAGTCAAGTTTGTAGTCTCATGAATCATGTCAGTCAAGTTTGTAGTCTCATGAATCATGTCAGTCAAATTTGTAGTAGCTGGAAGGTCTTCAGTGATTCAGTTCTTGGACTTTTGCCCCTAAACTCAGTGCCATATAATGTGCAGTTGTTTCTCAATTGTTGCTTTGTTCCTTACAATCTGTTCCATTTCTGCCCGGAACATTAAAGTTTATAATCCATCACGACTGTCTCTATGTAATCTCACGCAGTCTGCACGATCTCAAGCAAGTTTAACCAGGAAATCGAACGTCTCTGAATACAGCACCATAGAAGAAACTTGATCTATTAATTATCTTAGCTTGGATTTGGTTAGGCATGAGAGAGATTTGTTATCGTTCATTAATACATTTCATCTGGTCTAATTATTTACAGAGTGTCTATAAAGTCGCTGTGCAGTCATTGAAATTGCTAGTGGGACTATATCACACGAATTGTGAACATTTAGTGTGTATATGTGTAAAGTCATTGACACCACAACGTTAATGAAAAAAAAATACTTCTCATGTCAATCGTGCTTTTTGTAAAGTGACTCAGCATAAGAAAATGATTTCTTGATCAGCGAATAAATATCAACCCAGCAGCTATTAGCAATTTGCTTACTCATGTTGTGCGTAGAAATATACTAGTTTCATTGAGCACGTATATTTCATTTCAAATATTTCAAACAACTTTATGTTGGCGCAAATAAAACAAATCCTCTCACCACACCTGTACAACAAATAAGCAGAAAGTATCATACAAAATTTACACGAAGACCCGCGTTAGGAACAGTTTGAACACTTTTAAATAGGAGAACTACTCCGAAGACGGATGTGTCGGACCATTGGCTCACATAAAACTGTGACACAACGCATTTCCATTTTCTGGACTACATTCTGCTGGAAATCTAGTAGGACCATTGTTCTGCTGCAAGAGAGATCCAGTGGGAGTTTGACAATGAACGCTGAAGATGAAGAAGAAATCGGAAATCTCTCAATGCAAAAAGAACAAAAATAAGGCATATCAGCAGAGATTAACTCATACCTACGACAGAGAACAACTTGAAAATGTCAGCAACTTTGAATATCTCGGACCAACCATCAACACTACAGGAAATTGCTGGGATGCAAAGCGTACCGCATTGCTTTCGGATGTCGCCCATGTGTTGCCGGGGCCCAAAAGTGGAGCAAAGAATAGCAACACTGTTTACCTTCCCCGCATGTCGTAAAAGGCGACTAATGAGGTTATAGGATGGAGTTGGCTTTCCCATCCCATATAGAGTCAGTGACCCAAATTCATGCTGAAATCGGATGTGTCAGACTGAAAGGCGCAGATATCACAGCAATGCTATATAAACCATGACACAACGCATTCCGTTCTCCGGACTATATCCTGCTAATCTGCAGGAGTTTGAGAACGAACACAGAAGAAGAAGCTTTCGAAGGACCCAGGGTTAACAGATCCCAAAAGTACCTCATCGTGGTGCACCCTGGAAACATACAGCTGATCTTGATGATCTGGCTAAACCTTTTGGGGATTGTGGATGTGGAGGCAGCATATGCCTGCAAAAGAGACAGTCAATATATCCAATACCACTGCGCCAACACATGCAGTGGCACTGTCGACACACAGTGACGCTAGTCAGTCCGGTCCGAGCATTGGTGGTGTGGCCAATGAAAACGACACGAAAAGGTAGAGCATGGCTAGAGACGAAAATACACCATACTGAGTACAATGAAACAACAGCACAGCCCCAAGGGAAAACGTTCCAAGGAAATCGGAACTACAAGTTCTGTTAGCTCGAGACAAGCTTCTAGTTACCGGTACTCCTTATGGGCAGAGACTCAGACAGCAAAGAAAGCAGCCCTGGCCCAACTCTAATATCGAACTTTCCTATTCCGGAAACATGCTCGCGGAGAGAAAGGGTTACGTACCCGATGGGTTCAGGCACGAGTGGAACAAGGGCATTCAGCTCGAGAACACGCCTTGCTCCCAACGCGTGGTGAAACTCGGACTTGGATGGGTGGTTCACGACGTCGGTGAACGAACTTCGGCTAAGAAGGCGAAATAGCCCGGGTACAACTCTTCTGTCGCGTTCTTCCTAAATTGGAACCAGGCTCGAGAATGACAAAATGTTCAGTACCCGATGGGCACAGGCACAAAACGTCTAATTACACTAGGCAAGTTCAGTGGCCGTGGAGCACCTCGTGCGAGAGAGACGTGAACGACAATCGTCTCCAAGCTTGGGAAGTCCCCTATCCGAATTAAAGGCATGACGAAATCGAATGTCGGTGTCACAAAGTGAGCGAACTGAGGTGTAAATAACACAGTTCAACCGTGGAACTTGCAGTACTCGTACTTCACGCTTCTCGGCGAAAATCGCACGAGTTATTTGTTGTGGTTATAAGAGAGCGAACGCAGAAGAAGAAGAAGAAGAGTAGATTGCTCTGCAGAGATTAGAGATTAGCAATGACCCTACAAAAACATTACAGGTTAAAAATATATGGCAAGGGGCAAGCAGAAAAACAAAGTTACAACTATTAAGAAGCTTTATCTTTCATTTATCATGGGCAATGACATCTGCAATGGAAAAGAAAATATCAGCATTTGAAATGAAATGTTCTAGAAAGGTGCTAAGAATATCATGGACAAAAAGACCTGAACATAGAAGAAAACTGGCTCCACAAAACTATCAAAACACGCTAGCTAACTTATTCCGGACATACAAAGAGACACAATGGTATAGAAAAATTAATCATGGAGATGAAAAAGAACAAGAGGCAGACCAAGACTACGATGGACACATGCTATCGAAGACCTTCTGAGCATGAAACTAGAAAAAGTTTGGCAGCTTGCACAGAACCGAGATGCGTACAAAGTGGCAGCGAGTACAACGTTCAGCCATGGACACGTCAAATAGATAGAAATAAAACAACAGAACTCCACCGAAGACGGATGTGTCGGGCCATTGGCGCAAATAAAACGGCGACACAACGCATTTCCATTCTCTGGACTACATCCTGCTGGAAATCTAATAGGACCATGGTCCTGCTACAAGAGAGATCCAACGGGAGTTTGAGAATGAACGCTGAAGAAGAAGAAGAAGAAACAACACAACGTTTTACCGTTATCTAGACTACATCGTGCTGGAAATAGTAGGACAATTCTTCTGATTCAAAAGATATCCATTCTGAGTTTGAGAACAAACGTCAATATATATATACTTGTGGAAAAAGGAGATATGACCAACATACTTGCTGCTCATAGACAAGATAGCATGGACGACGGAAAATGCGCACCAAGAAGTGTAGGATAAGAATATTGAAAGTGAAAGAAGTTTAACCCTAAACAGCATTATAATAAAATTAAGTTAAGATATCTTTTTTTTTGGGGGGGGGGGGGAAATAGAAAGAGACATAACAGCATGGAAAAAACTATTAACAGAAGGCATGGTCGCTAGTAATAGTGGAAGGGCCGCCCAAGACGACTATGGACGAGATATTTCGAAGTGTTTATACATGACTTTGGCTGCAGCAACCAGAGTTGTGACTAGTTAAGAGCGTCCATAAACAACTATGTTTTGGAAATACTTCATATGGATACTAATAAAAAGAACTGGATTACACTAGAGAGGAAACTATGCAGTTACACTTAGAAACACATCATTGAACGGTGAGAATATAGTTAGTCAGTCGTTGGTTCATCGTCACTCCACTCCGGACAAGTCCATGGGTGCTCAGATCTCTCATTGAGGCTATCCGCCATTACACGTTGACTGACCGTCCTAGTACTCCATTGGTTGACCATCATTCTTCCTCGCCCATGAAATTTCTCCTTTCTAACGACACCACATTTCAAACCAATCTTCTTTATTCTAGTCATGGAACAAGCCATTGTCACTTATACAGTCATTTGTTCGTGCGTTTTCCCGTAGGGCGTTGAAAATGTCTGCCCGATCCATCGCTCCGTCAACAGGTCGTAGAAGCCGCGTGTGCGGCCAAACTATCTGCTCTGTCATTACCCCGGACTCCCGCATGTCCCAGAACAAAAATAAAATCATTTTCCACACACAGGAATTCTTTACCGCATCCAGCCACTGTTCCCGTGGGCACCTCGCTTGCACTTTCACAATCATGATCATCGAGTGTTTGTTCTTACACAGGTTGAGAAGCACGTTGTACGAGATAATTGTTTCAGTCAATATATAGAGCAGTGGTTCACAACCTATTTTCTACCATGCCCCACCTAAGTCTTCCAAAAATTCTGATACCCCCCCCCTCATGTAACATATACATATTTTTTTTTAAATTTTCAAATATTCAATTATTTCCTAAATCGAGCGTAATTACAACTTGTTCAGGACACAAGATAGGTTTTAGGACAAAAATAATTACGAAATTATTAAGAAATATACAGTAAGTACATTTTAAAAACATATAATACACAACTAAAACTCAAGTACAAAATAGTTTCGAATTGCACTCCTGTGGGGCGTGTGCCCCCACGTTGAGAAACACCGATATAGTGTCTATAATGTCGTTGTGCACACATGCCACACAGATCCGTGCAGAATAAATTCATATTTGTCTTCTTATTCTGCGTTCTTTCCCACCCCCCCCAAAGATTCTGCAGAAGACGGATGTGTCGGGCCATTGACGCAAATAAAAAGGCGACACAACGCATTTCCTTTCTCTAGACTACATCCTGCTGGTAATCTAGTAGTACCATGGTCCTGCTACAGGGAGATCCAACGGGAGTTTGAGAATGAACGATGAAGAAAACTCCCCAAAATAAACAGGATGTTGCCCGGAGAACGGGGTTGTTAATAGTTTAGCTGCGATATCTGCGTATTTCGACCTGACATCCTACTTTAGCATAACTTCTGGGTGTTTGGCCTTGTAGGAGATGGGGCAGCCAACTAAACCTCAAAATTGTCTTTGTCGATTCTTACACCATGCATAGAAGACAAATAGTGATCAGGTGGGAGTTTTAAGACGTACACACATAATCCCTTTTTTCCCGACAGTTTTGATTGTGTCCGAGAGGGGATCGAAGAATAGTGAGACTGTTGCCTGCCATGCACGTCGTAGGAGGATACTAATGAGATTTTGGGACGGAGTTAGCTGTCACCTCATATTACGGTCAAAGTGACCCATGCCGAAGTCTGATGTGTCGAAACGAAAGATATCACAGTAAAGATTTAATCCATGACACATTCCGTTCACGGGACTACATCCCGTGAGAACGACCACATGTCTATTATACACGTACCCTAGTTCTGTATTTGTGATGTGAAAGTATACGCCTACAGTTTCCCCTAATTTCCCCATATAAACGCCTACACATTACTGTTGTAACGTTATATTTCAGTCTTCTATATTGCACACTTTCCACGTTCTCTAATCGCTTCATATTTTGTACTACACTTCTGGTCACTCAAGCAAGGTCATTCATTATGTTTCATGTTTGTACCACAGTAATAACGATACTAGTGTCTCCAGGAATGCAATTAAAGTATCGATGGAGTAATTACTCTTGACTTATCCACTCTTCAATGTCAGGACGAATCACGTCTCTCTCTCTCTCTCTCTCTCTCTCTCTCACTCAATCTCTCTCTTTCTCCCCACTTTTACTCTCTGTTACTTAAGTATTTGAGCTCCATAACACATCTGAGATACGAGTCTGGAATAAACTGAAAAAAAAATCCCAACCATTGACGTCAAAAGTCATGTTTTACTGTTTTCTCGTTGCCCTTACTTTAGTTTTTTTTTTCTTTCTCTGCAAATCTCACAGAATGTTCCAACCTCTGATTTCACGTCGATGATAAATATAGTTTGCATGTGAATGTTTGTGTGGTTTCCATACTTGGGATCTTGTAGCATTACTATCAAATTTTTAAGACCATTATCGCTCGTACACATTAAAGGGGAGGTGCTGCTGTATCAGGGTTGCCATAATGACCAATTTATGGGCACATTTCTCAAATTTGACAGTTTGTAAAGGTCATTTAATTTATTTTGGCCATTTTTAAATTTTTCATTTTTGAAAACATATCTCGCCCGTGTGTTGTTGGGGCCCGAGAGGGGATCAAAGAATAGCAGCACTGTTTACATTCCATGCATGTCGTAAGAGGCGACTAAGGAAGGTATGAGATGGAGTTAGCTGTCCCATCCCATATATGTCCAGTGACCCAAAGCCATGCTGAGGTCGCACGTATCAGACAAAAAAATGCGCAGATATCGCAGCAATGGTGTAAACCATCACACGCATTCCGTTCTCAGGACTACATCCTGATGATATACAGGAGTTTGAGAATGAACTCAGAAGAAGAAGAAAACATCTACTTTGCCATATATTAATGTTTAAATTTGGCTAACAATGATGTAGCAGGTTTTTGTTGCATAACAATTAACTGATTAAACACTGCCTATTCTAGTCCAGTAAAAACTTAGAATAAATAGTGACATTTTACAGACGGGCGTTTGATCATACTTTACTCAGGATACACACAAGTGGAAGATTGTTACAATAGTTATACCTGATACTTTACTCAGGATACACACAAGTGGAAGATTTGTTGCAATAGTTATACCTGATACTTATAATACACCCTGTATTTGAGGGTGGAAAGTGAGGATCAGTTTAGGACGAGTCGAAGGAAGCAGAGGAGTGAGTGATAAGACATCAGCACGGGAGATAGGAAGTACACGACCAAGGGCAGAGAGAAGGACATCCTCCGGATAAGCACGCCGGCGGAAGAAGTCAAGCATATCATGGGCATTCTGAAGAAAGTCAGAGTCCTTCTGGCAAAGGCGACGGAGACGAAGAAGTTGAGAAAAGGGAAGGGAGTCACGGCATGAGCGAGGGTGAGAAGAGGAATATAGAAGGAAGCTGTGAGAGTCAGTCGGTTTATAATAGACCGAGGTAGAGAGCGAACCTGGACCAATAGAGACAGATGTCCAAGAACGTAGCAGAGGAAGCAGAGACGATAGAAGTGGATTAATCGTTGAACGTATTAATGCCATGTTTTGCACATGATGTTATATTTGGTTAGACCCAATAAATATATACTTTATATTTGTGCATCATGTCCAGTTTTTATATACGAATAAAGTCACATGATCTGTCTCTGCATACTAATTATTGTGTATCGAGAAATTTTACCACATGAGACATTAACCGGATACAACTTTAAACACCGTCTACCTGTCTTGTGTACGAGTGTACAAAATAGTGCAATTCCACGCTTAAATCATTGCCAATTGTATAATAAAACAATCATTTGTAAATGACATCTTATAATTGACTGTAAACATAGGGTGCGAAGGGAACGCATTGCTCTAGGCGGACCCAGGGTTAGCAGATAACCAAGATCCCAAATGTACCTCCACGCGGTGCACCCTGGAAACAGAAATACAGCAGCTCGAGCTGATTCTGGCCAAATCATTTGGGGATCGTGTCCGAGAATGTGGAGGTAGCAGATGGAAAGAGATTTGACTGCACAAGAGACAGACAATATCTCCGACACCACCAGCATCACCACATATAGCGACACTGTCGACATACAGTGAAGCTAGTCAGTCCAGTCCGAACATTGGAGGGGCGGCCAATGTAAAATGCACGTAAAGGTAGATGCATGGCGAGACAAATAGATTTCATACCGAGTACAATGAAACAATGAAAGGGCAGAACAGCGCTAGAGGGCAGCGCGAACTGCAAATATAAAGTGAAAAGTCTCTAGGAAAGGTGAACTACAAGCTCCTTCAGCTTGAGACGAGCATCTAGTTACCCGTGTTCCTTACAGACAGAGACCCAGACCCATCTATTGGTGGCTGGTAAAGCAAGAAGACCTAATCCAACTCTAATGTCGAGCCTTCCTAAACCGGAAATATGCTCGCGAAGAGAAATGGTTCTGTTCCCGATGGGCTTAGGCAAGAAAGGGACAACGATGGTAGTCCTGGTCCAACTCTACTGTCAAGGTTTCCTATACCGGAAGTACACTTGCAGAGAGAAAGGGTTCCGTACCCGATGGGCTCAGGCACAAAAGGGACAACGATTTAGCCCTGGCCCAACTCTACTGTCAGGTTTTCCTACACCGGAAATACACTTAAAGAGAGAAAGGGTTCAGTACCTGATGGGCTCAGGCGCTATTGGGACAAGGACGCTCAGCTCGAGAACGCCTTGCTCTCAAACGCGTGGTGTGAGACTCGGACAAGGGGTACACGATGTCAGTAAATGACACCTCGGCTAAGAGGGCGAAAGAGCCAGGGTCCAACTCCTCTGTTGAGTTCTTCTCCTTAAGGAACCAGGCTCACGGATGAGAAACGGTTCAGTACCCAATGGGCACAGGCACAGCACGTCCAATTACACGAGGCAAGCTCATTAACAGTGGAACACCTCGTACGAGTCAGACGAGAGCAAAAATCGTATGGGCGAAGAGTCGCCACTACACGTGCCTGCAGACAGATATAGAGGCTGTCACAGGCTAAGGGTAGCCCACCCGAATTGTCAAGGCATGCCGAAATCGGATGTGCTAGGCCTACAAGTCGCATGACGGTGGCACAACGTAATCACGCTCCCGGCGGAAATCGCACGGATATCCGCGATGGTTACAATGGAGCGAACGCAAAACAAACAAACAAACTGTAAACATATCTAAAACTGTGTGTGAGATGTGTGTTGACAAGTAGACTTTTGGTATATATCGACGCCCGTGTATTGTCGTGCCCGAAAGGAGAGCAAAGAATAGCAACACTGTTTACCTTCCATACATGTCGTACGAGGTGACTAAGGATGTTATGGGATGGAATTAGCTGTCCCATCCCATATAGGGTCAGTGACCCAAAGCCATGCTGAAAACTGATGTGTCAGGCCGAAAGGCGCAGATATCGCAGCAATGCTGTAAACCATGACACAACTCATTCCGTTCTCGGGACTACATCCTGCTAATATGCAGGAATTAGAGAACGAACGCAGAAGAAGAAGAAGGTATATATCGAAAATTAACAAACATTGAAACCAATGGCTGAATTTTAATGAAAAATGTAATTCATATGGCCTATACCATTTCAAATTCACGTACACAATTTCAATTGTATGCATGATATATTTGCTGAGATACGTCATTTTGTAGTTGGGTGAACTAGCGAAACATCCTATAACAGCAGTGCTTGTTTGATGTAAAAAAAAAAAAAGTAATTTTACATACGTAAGAGGTTAGATATCAGAAATACCACATCTTCAAGTGCTTGATAACTCTCCTTTCTTATGTCTTAGTTGTAGGGGTGACATCTCTTGATGAGCCTTAACGAAGAAATATTATCTCTTATCGGTTCGGAACGGGAAATATTATCACCACGTTTTGACTCATGTCGCTTCCTTCATACTTCACCTGTTCCTTCAAGTTCACTACGATTGAATACCAGCCGTACAGGTGAATTTTTTGTGTTTTTTTTTCTAGTACCCTTTATAATGAGTGTTTTTTTTAGCACTAGGGCCGTAGATGCGTCTTCATAAATAAAAGGGATGGGTTACCTAAAAAAGACAATTTACCCATTTTGATGTTTGATGACTTTTTCTTGAGAAATCGGTAATTAGGAGGAGGAGGGGGGGGTGTATAGTTTACCCGCCTTTTGGCTAAATTTCTAGTACTAGAAATAATTTTATGGGGCAGCCCGAGTACAATGAAGTCAACCCTCTACGCAGCCTCCTCTACGAAAGGCAACTATTGCAACTGTAAACCACTACGCAAAACATTATATTATCCAAACACATCCTGCTAATCGGCATCACCGAATCGCTTTGCAACACAAGGAACACTTTGCAACACAAGGAACACTTTGCAACACAAGGAACACTTTGCAACACAAGGAACACTTTGCAGCACAAGGAACACTTTGCAACACAAGGTCTTCCGTACATGTTTACTTGTGTTGCAAAGCGATTCGGTGCTGCTAGAACGAACCTGGTTCAATTCCCGTCAGCTGTTAGATTAGAGCAGAAACTCGATTATTTGAATTCCATTTAACCGAATCCCCAATTATCCGAATCAAATTTGGGTGAAATTTGAGAGCGTTAGCGGACGCGGTAGAGAGGTTCCGGGGCAGTGCGTACGTGCTGTTACTATGTAGTTTATATGCAATTCGTAATTGCTTACATATTACTGTACATTTATCAATAAAATGTCGTTCATTTCAATGTATGACTGTATGTATGTACACTATTTTACTTCATTGCTGAGCTATATCCTGTTATCAGAATTTTCGATTATCCGAAACGACCCGATCACAAATTAATTCGGATAATCGGATTTCTACTGTATTTTCATTTATCCTCATGCTTCCTACTTGAATTTACTTGTAACCGATATCATTTAGAGAACTAAAGAGATCTGAAAACACCCCCCCCCCCTCTCTGATCATTCCTTGCCTGATTTCTTACATTTCCTCTAAAAACGCGAATAGTCTGCATTTAAAAGAAGACAGTGTAGTGGTTCGTAACGAGAAGACAGTGCAGTGGTTCGTAACGTGAGATATATGATGCACATCGATTTCCAGAGACAATCGGTTATGATCCAAAACGAGGGTCATCTCCAGAGAACTCTTCTACCCCTGACGCTAAAAGGCAATAAAGGGTTTAGCGAATAGATAGATAGATAGCATGAAAAAATATATAAATGACTTGACATCAGGGAACGGGGTAGACTCGTGTAGGGAATGGGGACACATAAAGACAAGTATTTGAAGGATATTGAATAATATATCCACCGAAGACATATGTGTCGGGCCATTGGCGCAAATAAAACGGCGACACAACGCATTCCATTCTCTGGACTACACTACATCCTGCTGGAGGTCTAGTAGTCCTGCTACAAGAGAGATCCAGCGGGAGTTTGAGAATGAACGAAGAAGAATAATATAAATAGTCGACAGTATGTTGCCGAAGTCCGAAATGGTAACAAAGAATAGCAACACTGTTTACCTTCCATGCATGTTGTGAGATGCGACTAAGGACGGTTATGGGGTGGAGCTGACTGTCCCATCACATATGGAGTTAAAGTGACCCATAACCATGCTGAAGTAGGATGTGTCAAACTGAAAGGCGCATATATCGCAGCAAAGCTGTAAACCAGGACACGTCATTGTGCTCTCAGGACTATATTTTACTCATCTACAGGAGTTTGAGAACGAACGAAGAAGATAAACAGTAACAAGGCTTGACGAAAGTTAAATAGCTTTTTTAAAGGTTCCAGGCGCCCGTGTGTTGCCGGGGCCCAAAAGGGGAGCAAAGAATAGCAACACTGTTTACCTTCCACGCATGTCGTAAAAGACGACTAAAGAGTTTATGGGATGGAGTTGGCTGTCCCATCCCATATACGGTCAGTGACCCAAAGCCATGCTGAAGACGGATGTGTCAGGCCGAAAGGCGCAGATATCACAACAATGCTGTAAACCATGACACAGCGCATTTTGTTCTTCGGACTACATCCTGATAATCTGCAGGAGTTTGAGCACGAACGAAGAAGAAGAAGAAAGGTTCCAGGACCCACACGTGACCATGTACAGTACTAAAAGACCTAGCTGCAAAACGTAAACAGACCTTCACTCGGTACGCTTTTGATTATTGTCACGCTTTCTATTGGTTACTATTTATATAGGCCTACTTGGTGTAGCCTTGGCTATTTTTTGTATGCGATTCCAAGTATATAAATATTGACCAACAGAAGCACGGAATAATCAATAAAGGAAACGAATGAAGGCCAAATTAATTCAGAGAACATGTCTCTCACAGTCTATTTCTATCAGCCCCTCTCACAGTCTATTTCTATCAGCCCCTCTCACAGTCTATTTCTATCAGCCCATCTCACAGTCTATTTCTATCAGCCCCTCTCACAGTATTTCTATCAGCCCCTCTCACAGTCTATTTCTATCAGCCCCTCTCACAGTATTTCTATCAGCTCCTCTCACAGTCTATTTCTATCAGCCCCTCTCACAGTATTCCTATCAGCCCCTCTCACAGTCTATTTCAAGACTTCCACAAATCATTTTCATGAGCACGTCAAATAGACAACACCAGTACTTCCACCGGTACATTTTAGGAGTATTAGCCCTTTTCATGACTTCCACCGGCACATTTTATGAGTATTAGCCCTTTTCATGACTTTCATTCCTAACAAGACACGAACACTTTTTGGACCTCAGAGTTTCGTCACTTTTCCTAACAAGACAACAGCCACTCAACAAATGAACTCTCACCAAAGACAACATATGGCACAACCGGTGTCCTTTCTCAATAAGTGCACACCGTGTAATCCAATGTTGTGCCAGACGACGTCACAAAGATAAAAACTAACACGGTCTGCCTAATACAACCGAACTAAACTTCAACTCCGGTCTGTGATTGAAAGTGTCGTGCCACGATAAATGGAGGCTTTAATCAAACATAGGACGAAGAAAGATAGAAAACTAACAAAATATATATTCAATGCGTTGGTAATTATGTCAAGGACACAACATATAACAACCTACGCACACTCCCCCACAGGAAGAAATATTGTTTCTACACAAGTCACTATTTGGAACAATTCTAGCTGAAGTGAAACGAACACCCTCTTTCCTTGCATACCACACAGACTCGGAGTACGTTCGTTGTTTTTCTAGTAACTAGATGACATACAGGCTTAAGATACGATTACATTTGATAACTTCCATCTTCCTACAAATTCACTCAGGCATTGTGTTATCGCGCATGTAATGACGTTAAAAAAAAACAACCAAGAAAACCTTCACAAAAGCAAGTACAAGACTTATCTCGACAGAAAACAGGCAACGCCCAAAGCATACATGCACGAGTTGCTCACATAGACACATATGTAAATTATGCACATGTTTTGTCGTTAGAATGCGCAATAGCAGCAAATCTAGAATGAAATTCTATCAACGCATACGGCAGTTACTGTCATTTGTAACTATAAACGTTTTCCTGGTGGTTGGTTGCTTTACATTCGTGACTAGGAAACTCCTTTCATGATAATTGTATACTTTCATTTGTAACAACATGGACGAGCGTAGATTGACCACTGTTAGGCATTGTCTATCTCTGTATTTGATGTTTTTGTCACACTGCTATACTACAATCTTTAGTTTCTCATAGCTATCACTACAATCTTTAGTTTCTCATAGCTATCACTTCAATCTTGGGTAACTGTCATTGCTATCACTGCAATCTTGGGTAACTGTCATTGCTATCACTACACTCTCAGGTCATTGTCATTACTATCACTACGCCCTTTGGTCTGTCACTGATATCACTACAAAATTAGTCTGTGATACCTATCACTACAATCTTTGGTCTCTATCATTTTTATCACTACAATATTTGATATCTATAATTTCGATCACTACAATCTTTGGTCTCTATCATTTCTATCACTACAATCTTTGGTCTCTATCATTTCTATCACATTCTTTGGTCTCTGTCATTACTATCACAATCTGTGGTCTCTGTCATTTACTATCACAATCTTTGGTCTCTATCATTTCTATCACTACAATCTTTGGTCTCTGTCATTACTATCACAATCTTTGGTCTCTATCATTTCTATCACTACAATCCTTGGTATCTGTCATTACTATCACAATCTTTGGTCTCTGTCATTACTATCACAATCTTTGGTCTCTATCATTTCTATCACTATAATCTTTGGTCTCTGTCATTACTATCACAATCTTTGGTCTCTGTCATTACTATCACAATCTTTGGTCTCTATCATTTCTATCACTACAATCTTTGGTCTCTGTCATTACTATCACAATCTTTGGTCTCTGCCATTACTATCACAATCTTTGGTCTCTGTCATTACTATCACAATCTTTGGTCTCTGTCATTTACTATCACAGTCTTTGGTCTCTATCATTTCTATCACTACAATCTTTGGTCTCTGTCATTACTATCACAATCTTTGGTCTCTTTCATTACTATCACAATCTGTGGTCTCTGTCATTACTATCACAATCTTTGGTCTCTGTCATATCTATCACTACAATATTTGATCTCCGCAGGCCCGCATATAAGGAGGGAAGGGTTTGGGGTGCTCAAACCCCCCCCTCCCTCAGTAAATCTGAACATGAATTTTAATACCAGGACACTTACATTTGCAAGTTTTATCTCTCCTACTTTGTCCTTATGTGAAGTGTGAAGAATGTTGTTAATGACTTTTCAGCATTGACTTTACCATGCATTTCTCTGCCCATTTTCCTATATTGTGCACTTGAATGATGACTGGGTGATGATCACTGCCACCATGCATTTCTCTGCCCATGCTCCTATATTGTGCACTTGAATGATGACTGGGTGATGATCACTGCCACCAAGTTGTGCACATATTCTTCTTTCCATTATTCTAGCTAGTTCTGAGGTGCAGAACACCAGGTCTGGGGTGGAGGTGCTATGCCATCTTCTTGAGTAGAAAGTTGGTGGTTCCTGTGGATTATTTAGGAGGATTAGCATCTTGCTAACTGTCTATCTCTTCTTCACTTCTGTCTAAATTGTTGTATCCCCAGCTTTGGGAGTGGCTGTTGATGTCTCCCACCGCCAGGAAGTGTTTTTTAGGGATGGTAATACTGGTCATGTTTAATGCGATGTCATTTGTGCAATAGAAGTTTAGTATGTGGAGTTCAAGGGAGTTTTTTTTATATGAATTATCTGGTATTTAGCACGTTCCTTGTGTGTTTTTGTTTCTATGGTATTGATGTTAATCTTGACCAGTGTTAATATTTATAGCCTTTCCTTCGATCTTTCCTGTCAACTCTAAAGCATTGATACCCTCATATTTTGAAGGTTTTTTTTTTAAGATGGGTTTCCTGTATGCAGCAAATGTTAATCTATTTTTGGTGCAAGGCGTTTGCTAGTTCAGTTTTGTTGTTGTTAACTCCATCTGCATTTCTGTGCATGATATTTAGAGGGCTGTCATCCTGTCTAGTTCGACAGTCGCTTTCCTCTTCTGCTTTCTGGCTCCACAAGGTAGACTAGAGGGATCTCCAGTAGCTGGGGGTGGATTCTGTCGAGGTTCAGTATCCGACACCGCTTCTAGCCTCGGGGAACTTCACAGGGTGAGCACCATGAAGATTAAACAAATTTTGTCGTGCAGACATGTAAACTATTCAGGTTGCATGATACCATGGTTGCTGGTGCGTCTCTCTGCCTGGTATCTCTGACTTACTAGCACATCACCTGTGCTAGCTTGGGCAGGACTGTGGTCCTGCATGATATGGGGTTGGTGGACTAAACCCCCATCTCCACTTTAAGGAGTTGGTCTCAATTTGGGGGGGGGGGGGTTGTTTTCTCTTCAGGTGACTTTTAAACTGTGCATGTTTTGTATGAAGGTGGAAAATGATACTCTGGTCTTTCCTTCCCAGGACACATCAGTATATCATTCATATGTGGCATATTTTTTCTCCTGGCAAACATTTCTCTCATATCTTGTATATTACTTCTTAGCCATACTTATTATTTAACTTAGCCATACTTATTATTTAACTTAGCCATACTTATTATTTAACTTAGCCATACTAATTATTTAACTTAGCCAAACTTATTATTTAACTTAGCCATACTTTTTATTTAACTTAGCCATACTTTTTATTTAACTTAGCCATGCTTATTATTTAACTTAGCCATACTTATTATTTAACTTAGCCATACTTATTATTTAACTTAGCCATACTTATTATTTAACTTAGCCATACTTATTATTTAACTTAGCCATACTAATTATTTAACTTAGCCATACTAATTATTTATCTTAGCCATACTAATTATTTAACTTAGCCATACTTATTATTTAACTTAGCCATACTTATTATTTAACTTAGCCATACTTATTATTTAACTTAGCCATACTAATTATTTAACTTAGCCATACTAATTAACTTAGCCATACTAATTATTTATCTTAGCCCTACGAATTATTTACAATAGAAAGTTTGATAATTTTTATTATTTTTCTGTTTTATAGTGTCATTCTATGGAGAGAGTTACATTCACAACATTCTAAAAGATGCTAGCAATACCACATCAATATTACTTGATTTCCGTACGCATCAGCCTCAGAGTCTTTTACTATTGGCAGCTGGCAAGACTGATTATGTCATTATACAATTGAATGCAGGAATTGTGGAGACAAGACTCAACTTAGGCTCTGGAGAAGCAGTGGCATTCTCAGCAAGAGGTGTTCGTCTGGATGATTCTCAGTGGCATTCAGTGGTGGTTAATCGCACAGTAGATACAGTCTACCTGGAAGTAGATGGAACAGTTCAAGGACAAGCCACCACTCCCGGAACTTACCATGACCTTAACATTGATCTGGGAATATTTCTAGGTGGCATTGGAAACTTGAAAGAAACATTTTATAGAACTATGAAGTCATTTAGGGGTTGTCTGAGAAATGTAACATATAATGGGAGAAACATTTTGGAAGAAGTGAAGTCTGTGAAAAGTTCTCAGTATGTATTTGATGTCTCATGGTATTGTGACACTGTGTTCACAGCTTCATCAGATTCACCTATCACCTTTCAACATGAAACATCATTTGTAGCATTTCCTCAATTGAGGATGAACTCTGAATCCACTAGCATCTTCTCATGCCAACTCAAGACTCGGTCATCAGATGCTGTTATATTGTTTAACTCTGGGACAGGATCTACATGGGAAGACTTCATAGCTGTTGAATTGGTGGAAGGAAGGCCCAGGCTGTCTATTAATAAAGGAAGTGGTGTTGTTGAGGTGGCTTTAGAGTCTGCTATAAATGATGGCAGGTGGCATAAGTTGGATGTGACTGTGTCAGAGACGTTTGTTGTTTTGGAAATAAATACTGAGAAAAACACGACACGGTTTCATTTGGGGACTCAGAATACTCTGAATCTAGGGAATTACCTTTATATCGGAGGAGTCGGAGCTAAAGCTCGGTCTTCTGCCACTCAACTTGGACTGATATCTCTTCAAGGAGAAAATGCCATGAGGGGATCAATGTTAGGATGTATACGGGACATCAAGATGAATTCTCGCAATTATGGGGTTCATCAAATTCAGGTGTCACGGTTGATTAGTGCAGATTGTACATGGGAATACCCATGTGCACAGGACCCATGCATTTCAGGTTCCCAATGCACTGAACTAGAAGGCTCTGATTTCAGATGTGACTGTGGTCGACAGGTGTGTGTCAAAGAACAGTTTAAATCAAATGTAAATGAGAAGAATAGTGACTTTAGTGGATTACTATCAGTTGGGAAAGTTGAAGTAGTGGAAGGTGGCTCCACACTTATTGATACCAGTGTTATCCATATCAGGCATAATATGTTACGAGACACTGTATCAGAGGACAGCGTAGTCTTCACGATAAAAAAGACTCCGCAGATGGGAGCTATAGAGATTGGAAACAGGAGAGGAAACCAATATTCATTCACTCTGCGTGATCTCATGAGCGGTAACGTCTATTACCGGCATTATAATGGGCATGCAAAATTTGACAGCATAACTTTAGAGATAACCTTTACAAGGTTAACTTCTGAAATTGATTCAAAATTACTGGACAGGTATGACTTTGTCCTACCAGTGATTATAACTCCCCAAATGAAAAGTAAGCCAGAGATTGTATTGAAAAGTGGAAATGTATTATCAATAACTAATGGTGCCAGAATTAGGATAACGCAATCTGTTTTGGATGTGAAAACAATAAATAATGACCCATCTATTTTCACATTTGTTGTACACTACCTCCGCCCATCCTTGAGCATGTTTGAACGCTCAAATGCACCAAGAGTTGCCATAACACGTTTCACATTACAGGATGTTCAAGATGGTACAATATGGCTCCAGCACAACGGAGATAAAATGATCTATACAAAAGTCAATGTGACAGATGGTGTGATGGTAAGTGACGCAGTTGATCTCCGATTCAAAGAAGAAAGTCTTAGTATCAACCTATTAAATAACACAGGGATATCAGTCAGTTATGGAGGGGACTCTGTTATCACAGCATCTAATCTCAGTTCTGTTACTAATGTCAAGTTAGAAGATGTGGAACTTCGATATCACATAATCCAGAGACCTACCCACGGCAGCATACAACGACAAGAACACGAGTCATTGGAGTGGGTTGATTCAGACACATTTACCCAGAGAAACATTGATGGAGGTCGTCTCCGATACCAGCACCTTCCAAGCAATGTAATATCAAATTATGACAGCTTTCAATTTGAAGTGATGTCTAAAAATGTGAAGACAAATTCACAGACATTCAATATTGTGTTCAAAATGTTGACAGTCACTGTGGAACACAATGAAAATTTGGTTCTTCATCAAGTTTCTTATGGAAGATTCTCGGATAAAATTCTGATGGTTGTATCCAGTGCTGACAAAACAAATTTGAAAAATATTGTCTACACTGTTGTCAGAGCCTCTCAGAAGGGCTCATTGTATCTTATTAAGCAGTCTATCAACCATATTAGTCTGTTTGATCAGATTTCTCCGTTGAAGGTGGACAGCACATTTACCCAGCAGGATATCTGCGATGGATACGTCTATTACAAGCTGGACAGACCAGCCTTTGACAAAGTTGATGACTTTACTGATCTGCAGGCTTCTTACTTTGGTTTTACTGTAATGGTAAGGTCAATGATACAATATTTGCCTGAAAAAACACTTGTTCGGTTTATTAATAACGGGCTGAAGGGTGTCATTGAGGGCAGTTTTGGTGTCATTTCAAGGCATGAACTATTGTTAGAGATGGACAACTTTAAGAAATTTACCTTTTCTGTTCTAAGATATCCCACTCATGGCTGCATCAACATAATAGACCCTAGCTCTTCTGCAGTGATGAGACATAATATTTCTACTTTTACCATGACAGAAATTAAGGAAGGGAAGGTTGTGTACAAGCACGATGACTCTGAAAGCAAGGAGGATTCTTTTACATTCACAGCTTCACCTATACTAGATGACTCCGAAGACAACATCATTGGTGAAATCCAAGAGTATTCTGGGACTTTCCAAATTAGCATGAAGATGAAGAATGATAATCCCCCTGTTAGAGCATTTACTAAAGTATTTCAGGTAGCCACCGGTCAAGTTAAACATCTGAGAATAAATGATTTAGCTTTCACAGACCCGGACATAGACTTTGATGACTCATTGCTTGTTTATCAGAGACAGCCTATTCATAATGGAGAAATTCTGAGCACTATCACAGAAGAAGCTATTTATAACTTCACTCAAGATGATCTGATTAATGGAGTTCTGATGTTCCAGCATAGGGGTGATAGCTATACCAGTACACCTATTTTAGTCACAGATGGGCAGTTTTTTAGTACAAGTTTATTTGAAATTCAAGCCTCACCACCTTTTATCCGAGTTTTTAACAACACAGGGGCAGAGGTCAGACAAAATCAGTATGTAACAATTAGTGATCACAATCTGAGTATTGAGACAAATTTAGATTTCAAGCCAGAAGATGTGTTATTTCAGTTAACAGAGGAGCCAAAGTATGGGAAAATCCGTGCACGGGGTCAGCAAGTTTCACAATTTTACTATTCTGATTTGCTAAGTGGTCAAGTCAAGTATTGGCATGATGGAAGAGATAGTGTTGAAGATGAATTTCTTGTTGATATACAGCTGGACTCGGTTAAAACACAAGCCTCATTTATTATTAGAATTACTGCAGATGGTCTATCAGACCCCCCAGAAATCATCCATAATAGAATTTTAAAAGTGGCAAGTCTCCAATCAGAAGTAATTTCTGACAACATGCTCAATGTTTCTCACAAAAATTACAACCCTGACGAGATTGAGTACATTATTACTCAGCTACCTCAACATGGGTACCTGGTCATCAAAGGGAGGCCAGTGAGAGCAGGCAGTGCTCCAGAGTTTACCCAACAAGATATCAATAGCGGGCATATAGCCTATCAGAGTGATTCATCTGAGCATCTCTCAGACAAGCTCATCTTTGATGTGGGCACAGACATTCAAAGCTTAAGACATCTTGAGTTTTTAATAGAAATTATTCCGCCTGTGCGTCAGATTAACCAAGTAAGCGTCATTGTTGTGGAAGGTGGCAGTGTTATTCTTAGCGACAGAAGCTTGCACATAAGAGGACGACTGCTGCAGAATAAGAAAATATTTCATGTCCAGTCTGCACCTGTTCACGGAAAAATTGTAGTCAAACATGAGAAGAAGAATGCCTACGTCAGCTCATTCTCGAGTGATGATTTAGTTCAAGGTCAAGTTGCATATACACATGATGGCAGTGAGAGTTTATTTGATGAAGTCACTCTCAGAGATGGCGCCACAGGACAGCTGTATCATATAATTATCAATGTCACATCTGTAAATGACCAGCCACCTTATGTCACAATAAATACTGGATTAGATGTTTGGTCAGGATCCCTAACTCTCCTTACCAGCAAACATCTGCAAGCATCTGATCCAGATTCTAGCAGTGAGGAGGTAGAATTTTATGTCACAGCTCCAACCAATGGCCATCTAGCATTTTTAAACAACACTTTCAAACAGATATCCAAATTCACACAGATGGATCTTGATAGTGGACTTGTTGTATTTGTTCATAAAGGTATGTAACTTTTCGTGTATTTGTAATTTGTTCATAAAGGTATATACTGCATTTTCCGTATTTATTTATAGAGGTGTGTACATTTTTTAGTGCACCTGTTCTTAAAGGTAGGTACTGTATTTTTGTGTGTGTATTTGTTCATAAGTTATGTATTGTCTTTTTGTGTGTGTCAATTAAGGTATGTACTATTTTTGTGTGTGTCAATTAAGGTATGTACTATTTATGCGTGTCAATTAAGGTATGTACTATTTTTGTGTGTATTTTTCCTCATAAAGGAATAAACTGTTTTTTGTGTGTATTTTTTTCCATAAAGATATGTGGTATTTATTTGTACATTTTAAATTAAAGTTACCGGTATGTACTTTTTATGTATATTTTCTCTTAAAGATATATGCTGTTTTTGTGCATGTGTTCATAAATGTATGTATTATATATTTTGTGTCAACTGTTTGTGTTCATTAAGATATGTACTACCAGTGACATTAATTTGTTGTTCGTCTGTGACATTCATTAGTTTCATGTCTGTGACATTGATTCTGTTGTGACATTAATTACTTGTATATATGTGACATTGATTAGTTGTACATCTGTGACATTAATTACTTGTATATATGTGACATTAATTACTTGTACGTCTGTGACATTAATTAGTTGTATGTCTGTGACATTAATTAGTTGTATGTCTGTGACATTAATTAGTTGTGCGTCTGTGAAATTAATTAGTTGTACATCTGTGACATTAATTAGTTATACATGTGACATTAATTAAATGTACATCTGTGACATTAATTAATTATATATCTGTGACATTAATTAGTTGTATGTCTGTGACATTAATTAGTTGTACGTCTGTGACAGTAATTAGTTATACATGTGACATAAATTAAAGATTTTGGTCCAGAACATCTTTTTTTGGCTTGATAGACTATTTTGAGATAAGAACTGGGGTATCATAGGGTTGTCTGTTGTCACAATTTCTCTTTTTGTTATCTATAGATTGCATTTTGAAATCAACAATAGCAGATGACATTTGGAATTCCATGGACCTTGATGAACCTACTAGAAAACTTAGATTTTGTATACGATCTTGCATTGCTGACAACGACAGTATTTATCCTTGTTTCTGTCTCTCCATTTTTAACCTGCCTGTATCTTTTTATTGTAAATGTAGAGGCTCATAAAATTTCTTCATATCTTCGCGGACCCCATGAGAGAGCGCACCCAAGGGATCAGTGTACCACAGTTTTAAATTGCTACTTTATACAATTTACTGTGGTCTAGAAATTTATTATCTTGATTTCATAGGTAAAATATTGTTATCTTGTGTATCCACAGGAGCTGAACTTGGAGACTTCAAGTTTCAAGCAACAGATGGCACCAACAAGGATGAGTCTCATGTTTTCAGTATCAGAGCCCGCCCAGTGCAGATAACTGTGTCAGTCAACAAGACAATGAAAGTTTTCCCCAACACTATACATCCCATTAAGAATAATACCCTCAAGGTGATGACATCCACATCCAACTTTACCCATCCGCTAGTGTTTACTGTAGTTGAACCTAGACCACTCAGAGG
This sequence comes from Meghimatium bilineatum, assembly GCA_034231615.1. Lineage (NCBI taxonomy): Eukaryota > Metazoa > Mollusca > Gastropoda > Stylommatophora > Philomycidae > Meghimatium > Meghimatium bilineatum. Next base: position 127,433,665 of record CM067298.1, on the reverse strand, counting down.
AAGGATAGTGACTCTTATCAATAAGCAGCGGGCTGTGGAGATAAAGTCTTTCACACAAGATGAGATTAATGAAGGGAAAGTTTTCTTCCAGCACTCAGGCTTAATGAGAAACTGGAAGGAAACAGAAATAGTTCATTTTGAAATAACGACTACCTATGCTCAACCTCTGATTGGTCCTTCTCTATTTGTAGATATTTCATTCACAAATATTAATGATGAAAACTACCAGAAACTGTTAAACATGAATGTCCCAACAGTTGAAGAAGGAAAGCAAGTAACAATAACAAGATCATTCTTTGATTCTACTGACATGGTCCAGAAAATTCGTAAGTTCAAACAAGATGTAAAAGTTGTGTTTTCGTTTGCAGCATTGGCCAAGCATGGATACTTGTGGTTTAAAGACAAAGATGCAGAGATTGATGAGGAATTTACACAACATGATCTGGATAATGGGGCTCTTGTTTATAAGCATGATGATTCTGATACACGAGAAGATTCCTTTCAATTTGTTGTCAAGTTTTTAATACCTCGAACCCAACTAGAGGCCAGCAACTCCATTGCCAAAATTTTAGACTTTATCATAGCTGTTGATCCAGTGAATGACCAAGGATTTGAGCTTATAACTCGTCAACCACGAATTAAAGTCACACAGGGATCAGATATTGTGGTTACTGCTCATAACCTAACAACAGTAGACTTGGATACAGGGCCTGAGGGAATTGAATACACAGTCACCACGCAACCTGAGAATGGCATGTTGGTTCATCTTCCAGACATCCACACTAGGATACAGTCTTTTACACAGAAAGATATTAATGATGGTTTGATTATGTTCAAACATGATGGGTCAAGAGAAGCCAGTGGGTCTCTAGATTTTCAAGTATGGGATGGAAAATTTGATGCAAGATCAGCAACCATGGAAATTATAGTTGTCGCGATAAGAATAGAGGTTGCCAAGGATAGACATGTACCATTAATTCAAGGACAGAACTATGTTGCACTCTCAAATAAGTACCTTCAAGTTTCCACAAATGGGAACTTAAATTCTCTTGTTTACAAAGTCACACAAGCACCTCAGTTTGGAAAGCTCATGAAAAACAATAACCAAATAATTGAATTCTCCCAGTCTGATATCGACAGTGGACATCTTTTATACACCCAGGATGAGGATTCTCCTGGTGATGACTTCTTCGTTTGCGACATTGACAACACTCACTTGGACTGCTCATTGGACACTGTTCAATTTGATGTGATAATGAAACCACGGGTTAGACAAGGTCCCCTAACAGCATCTTCTGGTTCACACGTAGCAATCACTAGATCTAGTTTAGATGTCAGCGAGCTTGCACAAATTACAAATGACAACCCTAATTTTATAATTGCAACCCCACCACAGTATGGTCGCATCATGAGAAGACATCGACAGCGGCGTCAAGTAACCCCAGAAAACACCTTTCAGCCAGTATCAAATTTCACATTTGAAGACATTGTTTACACAAAAATTTACTACGTACCAAATGATCAAGAGAGAACTAGTACCAGCGACCACTTTACCTACATCCTTAAAGCCAGAGGTGTGCCTCCTGCTAAAGGAGACTTTTTTATCCAATTGAATACACCTGATATTGGCAGTGGTAATGATCGAGAAAAATCAGCCATAGATTCTGACAAATTTGATGAAACTCATTCTAGTCCTGATGGATATGATCCAAATGATGCGAATGGAAAACCAAAAGATGATTCTATTGCATCATCAACATCTGTTGATGATGATGATAATATAGTAGTCACCATCGTAGTGTTATTAATCGTCATTGTAGTCATAATCTTTGCACTGATCTTGGTTCTATTGCTTTGGCGGAGACACAGGCGGGCTTCAGTTCAGGAAGTTAAGCCAGCAAAACCTAGACCTTATATTAGTGGGCCTCTGCAGCTGGAACAACCACATGTCCAAATTGAACCAAAACATCAGGTACTTGGTTCTCCTATTAGTGGCGATGATGCAGCCTTAGTTCCTAGATACACAGAGGAAGACCAGTATGTGAATACGTCACATATGGACATGAGTCTTGAAGCAGACTCTTTACTGCCTCTTACACATGATCTGTCGTCTCGGTCACCAGACATAACAATGGTAGAGTATAGTCGTCCAGTGCACAGTTCTAAAGCTGCCCCAATGCTAGACTCACAATCTGATCATATTTCTGAGGACATGGATCGCCGTTCAACTATGACTAGTGGCCGAGGATCTGACGCTAGTTCTGATCTATTAGATTGGACATTGATGGATCCTGATCTTTTACAACAGTGCAGAATCACCACACCTGTACTTCGAAACAATCAATATTGGCTGTAATCAATTTCCAAACACAGATGACTATGCGTTATATGACTTATTTTGTACATTTCTTTGGGGAAATTGTAAAATATTTCCTTATGAATCTGTTTATTCTGTTAATTGGACTCGGTAACTGGCTCATTAAGATAACTGGCTCGGTAAAAGTGATTTTTCTGACTCAGTAACTGGCTCATTAAGATAAACAGTGATTTTTCTGACTCAGTAACTGGCTCATTGATGGTCTTTCTTCTGACTTAGTGGCTGACACCCATGATGGCCACTCATCGCCATAATCCAGATGCTGGTACAAACAAGAGCAATTGCACTGACAGTAATGGGCTCACTTGCGATGGATAGTCTTTCTCTTGACTCAGTGGGTGTAACATCCATGATGAACATTCATCTCTATTACCCAGAAACTTTACATACATGAGCAATTGCACTGACTTAGTACATGGCACATCTGTGATGAACAGCCTTTTCCTTGATCAAATTAAATCATCCAATGATACTAAAAAGTACCATAGAACTGATATGTTTGTGATGGATAATCATTTTCCCACCTATCTTGTCACCAAGAACACAAGTACACACAAGTAAACTATACTCTCTCAAATGACACAGCATGTATCATCAAAACATTATTCATTTCTGTAGTCTAAGCACGTAAAGAGGAAAACAGTGTTGAGATTTCATGAAACTTGTCTTATGCACCTGTGTGTAACAAATTAGATGTTTGGCTGCATTCTCAAGGGGATGTACATCTCTGTGTGTAACAAATTAGATGTTTGGCTGCATTCTCAAGGGGATGTACATCTCTGTGTTTAACAAATTAGATGTTTGGCTGCATTTTCAAGAGGAAGAGCAACCGTATGTGACAAATTTAGATGTTTGGCTGCATTAATTCTCAATAGGATACAGTGTGTGAAATTATAATAATTTCTGTACAAATGTAACTTGATTTTTGTGTATGAAACATTTCAAGTAGTTTGTGTCTGTAATATCAACAGTATTTTGTTTTTGGTGGAAGTTACTTGAACATTTATAAGGTAGGAGTGACATTTTATCAAGTCCAAACCTAAGATTTGGAACAAAGCAAACCTAAGATTTGAAACAAGGCAAACCTAAGATTTGGAACAAGGCAAGATTAAAATTGACAAAATATCAAATCCTCAGATTGTCAGAGGAAAACTGAGAAAATGAAAATATAAGTGAAGAGCATATTGCAGATGGGCAGACCTCCAATCAGTAAAGATATTTTATAATCCTGGAGGGTCTCCTGTATTTATTATGTGCTGTAGATATATGTTGGAAAGCACTGAAGACTTAATGTATATCTGCTGGACACCCACATTTGTTTTGGTTGGTTGATGATTCAGCTGTAAATGGGCTCATGTCCTTTGACCCACTATTGTGCTGGGGAGTATGTGGATTTTCTACCCACTCTGGGCCAGAGCCAGAAAGTAACTGTCATACTACCAATAAGATAGGTTTATATCTCTGCACTGCTCTCCAGGCTATTGGAGTAAAAATAGGGTTCACTGTGCTCATTCCCCACCACCAATTGCCTACTGGTTATGCTGAACTTCCGTATGACTCCAAGTATGTAACCAAATGTTCAAGGTAAAATGCTTGTCCAGAGTGTTTGCTCTGTTATAAAGGATCTCAACCATAGGAAAACAATGTAGCTAGTCTCCCCCTCTTCAGTGAAGTGTGCATCTCTGGCTCGCTCCCAACCCCAGAAGGTGCATGCATATACATAAATAACAAAGCATAATTGTATGGATGACGTGCTATGAAGTTCCCATAAGAAGAGAGCCTCAATATACAGGCATGTCATCATGGTTTTCTGTTGCATGGTTGGCTTGTCTAGTTGACCATTGGTGAAACCTTTGTTTTAAATGTGTAATATCATAGAATGTGCCAAATAGAATAAAAACAAACAAAACATGTAGAACCCTATATATGCAAATGTATAAGAAGCAAGATCTATATTTTGTCAAGATGTGCCTGCGTAAATTATGATCATGTTATAATTTTTCAGAAGTAGTGCAGGCTATCAATTGTCTTTAATCTCAAACCAAAATTGTTGCTTGCTGTTGCTAGTTTCTTAATATATTGTGGCCTATTGTACTTGACCAAATGTGCTATGATCATGTGATCTATTCTCACTTGGATCTGGTCACTCTGACAGAAGCTGTCATCAATTTCTGTGTGGTTAGAAAACATCCCATCAAAATTCATGAAGCTTATATAAAACAGAGATCTGTCAATACTAAAACATGGGGGGGGGGGGGGGGGAGAAAGACTTGCAAAAATATAAAATCTTTTGTTTTTTCAGTTTTCAATTAATTTATAGAAAAAATATATATTTCAATCGTTTTCAATTCTCCTTTTGCCTTTGTTCTCAAACTCCTGCCGATTAGCAGAATACAGTCTGGATAACAGAATGTGCTTTGACATGGTTTACAGTTTAACTGAGATATATGCGCTGTTTTGGCCTGACACATTCAAACTCAACATGGCTTCTAGTTCACTTTGACCATGTGAGATGGGATGGTCAACACCATTCCAAATCTTCCTTAGTCATCTCTTATAACATGCATGGAAGGTAAAGAGTGTTGATATTCTTTGCTCCCCCTTCAGACCCAGCAAAACACGGGCAAGTTTTTAATTACTTTATGACAAAAGGTTTTGATCTCAAACTCAATTAAGTGAATGCAGAAGGTAAACCCAAATAAAATACAGGTACTCATCACTTTGTAACCTTATTGAGAGCCCAGGATTTATTGTGAAAATACTAGGTTGTAAGCTTACATGTGTTTTACTGCAGTGCATTTTTCATTTGGTTATATGTACAGTGCAATCTCTGTATAGTGCATTTTTTATAACATATTTCCCTATATAACAACACTTTTCAAAATCCCTAATTATATTTATTCAATTTTGTTTGTACTGTATATATCATATTTCTGTTATTACATACATTATTTCAGTGGTCTGGACCATGTTGTTATAATGAGATTTGACTGTACTTGGACTGGCTCTGTTTGCAGTTTTTGCATTGTGATTGTACTTCTGAAAGTGTGCAATTGAAATATTTATTGTACAAAGATTTACACTTTTTTTTGTTTTGCTGATATGGGACCAGTATGAAATGATGCATGAATAAGAACTTTGTGTGTCTTGCGTCAGCTAAAACTGTTGTTTGTATAACATTATCTTGGTATTATATTATTAACATGTTACTCACGGAGATTGACCATCAGAAAAAAAACTGCTCAAAGATGGATATCTGAGGGAAAACATCCACGGAGAAGAGTAGGGACTGAGTGAAATGAAACATAGTTGGGACACAGGATAACCAATGGCAGAGTAGCTTTATATGGTTGTGTTGTTACCCCAATCAAAAAGACGATCACATATGCTTTGGCGAGTCTAGAAAGGTGAGCAGAACCTATGGTATAGACCAGCATCCTCCGAAGACAGATGTATCAGGCCATTGGTGCAAATAAAACGGCGACACAATTCCATTCTCTGGACTGCATTCAGCTGGAAACCTAGTAGGACCATTGTCCTGCTACAAGAGAGATCCTGCAGGGTTTGAGAATGAACGCTGAAGAAGAAGAAGAAGAAGAAGAGAACAGCCAACCGCAACATCGTACAAATCACATTCAAAAGTTATTCTAAAATAACACAGTCTCTCACAACATTCAGAGTATTTCCCATCAAAATTTACATCTGGGTAGATGAGTCTTCACTCTACAATTATTCAAAGATCACCACAACATGAACGTTCTCTCAGGATTTACTTGACATCTTGTTTCCTTACACTAACCTGGTATAACACTTAATGTATCCTTGAATGTCTTGGACTGTTTCTTTCCTGTTCTGTCCAGTCCTGTAAATTAGAATATCATCTGAAAAAGTTCAACCTAATACGCAGGGTTGAATTTTGGCTACTTTCACCGTGTATATATTGAACAACACAGGTAATAGAGAGGAACCTTGTGGTAATCCTAGACATGTGTTTGTTCCAAGTCCATGTTTCTAAACATAACCACAGTAGTTCTCTTCATCAGAGAAGTAGTGATCCTTCTTCTGTGTTCGCTCTCATATCCTGCAGATCAGCAGGATGTAGTTCAGAGAACAGAATGTGTTGTGTCATGGTTTACAGCTTAGCTGCGATGTCAGCACCTTTCTGCTTGACACATCTGTCTTCAGCATGTCTTCTAGGTCACTTTGACAGACCCTGTATGCAATGAGACAGCCAACTTCACCCCAAAACTTTCTTAGTTGTCTCTTACAACATGCTTGACAGGTAATGGTCCGCTACTCTTACAACATGCTTGGCATGACAGGTAGCAGTATCTCTACTCTCTGCTCCTCTTTTGAACACAGCAACCAATGGGCGAAGTACCAATCCAGTTCACAATATAAGGACTAACTTCACAGTTCAGCAATCCAGTTCACAATATAAGGACTAACTTCACAGTTCAGCAATCCAGTTCACAATATAAGGACTAACTCCACAGTTCAGCAATCCAGTTCATAATATAAGGACTAACTCCACAGTTCAGCAATCCAGTTCACAATATAAGGACTAACTTCACAGTTCAGCAATCCAGCTCACAATCTATATCTGGATGATATCACTATAGACTGACTCCATAGTCCAGAAAAGACATAATTAGAGCAGAAATGTCCACCTTATTATACGCATTCTCCAGATCAACCGCCACTGCAATAGTCTCCTTGGACTGAAACCCTTCGTAAACATCACATGCAAATGTTGCAGCATTATCACATGAACCTTTACCTGGCCAGTAGCTACTAATTATACCAGGAAGGATATGTTCTTCTTCCAAATGACACATTACTTTTCTGGCAACAATCTTCTTCAGTAACTTTCTATATTTATTTTGTAAAGTAATTATACAGTAGTTACTGCATAATTTTTTATCCTTGTCATGTGTATGAAGCCATATCAAATAACTATGCAGCCAATCATCCGGAACAGAAACACTCTTCATACTAGTTAAAAGCCTCAACAGCTGGGTCAATACCTACCTCCTCAGGCTGTTGAATATGATGGAAACCACCATGAGCTTCATCTTGTTTTGTGTGCACAAATGACATCATACTTAGTTAATAAATCATAACATTTCTCATTTTTAGCAATGCCATGAAAAACTGTTAAATTCTTAGAGATATTGTCCGTATCAATCTTTATCTGGATGAGTCGCATATTTTCTTCTATGCATAAATGAAGACTAAACAATCATAAACACTGAGATAGTGGCAGTTCTACTTTCTTCTCCTTCTTCTGCGTTTGTTCTCTGATAATGAACACAAATGTTTGCGTGATTTATGCGTTTGTTCTCCGATAATGAACACAAATTTTTGCGTGATTTCTGCGTTTGTTCTCTGATAACCAACGCAAATGTGTGTGTGATTTTTGTTTTCACTTGCTGATAACCAACTCAAACGTGTGTGTGATATCTGTGTTTACTTTCTGATAACCAACTCAAACGTTTGTGTGATTTCTGTGTTCACTTTCTGATAACCAACTTAAACATATGCGATATCTGTGTTCTTTCTGATAACCAACTCAAAGGTTTGTGTGATTTCTGTGTTCACTTTCTGATAACCAACTCAAACGTTTGTGTGATTTCTGTGTTCACTTTCTGATAACCAACTCAAACGTTTGTGTGATTTCTGTGTTCACTTTCTGATAACCAACTCAAACTTGCATGCGATTTCTGTGTTCACTTTCTGATAACCAACTTAAACATGTGCGATTTCTGTGTTCGTTTTCTAATAACCAATTCAAACGTTTGTGCGATTTTCGCAGGGAAGAGTGAAGTATGTTGTACTGCTGGTGTCAAAGCTGAGCCGTTTTTTGCACCTTCTGGTCCAGCACATCTGTTTTCAGCATCTACATTCAAAATAATTGATTCATGTTAGCATAGACTAGTTAATTACATGACAAGGGATGAAATTAGTATAGTGGAATCCCATTACAACAACTTGTTCCGGGCTGACGAAACATTTATGTACTAATAAGAATTGCCTATGTAAAATGTATATAAAATAATCGCCTATGTGTTGCAGTGGCCCGATAAGGAAAAAAAGAAGTGATACAGTTACCTGCCATGCATGTCATAAGAAGTGACTAATGTTTTTGAGGGTGGAGTTGGCAGTCGCATGTCATAGAGGATCAAGTAACCTAGAGTCTATGCTGAAGTTGGATGTGTCAGACTGAAAGGTGCATTATCTCAGCCAAGCTGCAAACCACAACAAAACGCAATATGTTCACCGGATTACATCCTGCTAACTTGCAGGAGTTTGCCACAGAAGAAGAACATTTTTTTTTTAAATACTGAAATTTATTAGCAATGTATGACATATAACAGAATTCCACTGTAAAAAGTGTTCCTTATATTTGGGCATTCATTTGGACTATTATTTCTTTATATTTTTGTGATTTGACTGAATCTTTCTCATCCAATTCATAGTCTACTTTTTAATGGTGGTTTTATGTAAAGTGTCACGTCACTGAAACTGACATCTTCATATTTATTTATCCATTGAATCTCATCAATTACCACATTGAAAACATGCTATTGCTGAAATAATTCTGATTAACTTTTTTATTCTTCATGTGAGTGTACAAATGAAACTTAATTTGTTAAATTTTCCACAGAATTTGATACTTATGTCAAGTGTTGTAGGAAAATGAATGTTGTGTTATAACTTGTGTGCATTCTCAAACTCATGAATTAGGAGGGTGTAGTCTAGGGAGTGCAATAAGTTGTATACAGAATTACAGCTCAGCTGCAATATGATGTGCCTTTCAGCCTCACACATCCAACTTCAGCATGGTTTATTTATTACTTAAACCTTTTATGGTATGGGACAGCCAGTTCCACCCCAAAACCATATTAGTTGCCTTTTGTGACATACATGACAGGCAACACTGTTGTTAATAATACAACATAGTAATCATGTCTCTTTATGAAGATATGAACAGAACAGAGTGTGGAGACTCAAGCTTGAATCATGAGTCGTTTGTGCAGCAGATGAACACCTCCCTTGATAATACACAAAGAACCCAAGAACTAATGCTGCAGACAAGAATTATTTTATCTATAATCAATCGTACAGAGAACAATGGATACATATAGGCTGTAAAACATCTCTGCATAGATGCACGTCATACCTTGTCAACATTTAGAGACTGTCATGTCCTAAGAATGCAGATGAACCCATCTCTTTTAAGTAGACACAAACGACCAACGCCCAATTATACTGATAAGCATTTCTTTGTTCAGAAGTAGTTTCCAGATAAAAAGTGCACAGTACTTAAGAACATAATTGGTGACAGATCATCTCAGTGAGTCAATATACTTGTGGTACCCTGGAGACAGGTTGATTTCTGTCATGGACTAGTGAAGTCAACCTTAAAAATGAATACTGAAATTGTATGTGCTAGACCACAGGTTCCAAACATTTTTTAAAGTTGCGAACCAATTTTATAGAAGCAAAGTGACCCACAACAACCCACAATATATTTAAAAAGTGACCCACAATAGTCACCCCATAAATATATTTAAGAAAAGCTTTATTTTAATAAGTTAAATGAAAACACATAGCACTTTTTGTTCATACAACATGATTCTCCTTCTTCTTCAGCATTCATTATAATGCTCATTGATGATTCTCAAACTCCCGCTGGATCTCTCTTGTAGCAGGACAATGGCCCTACTAGATTTTCAGCAGGATGTAGTCCAGAGATCTCTCTTGTAGCAGGACAATGGCCCTACTAGATTTTCAGCAGGATGTAGTCCAGAGATCTCTCTTGTAGCAGGACAGTGGTCCTACTAGATTTCCAGCAGGATGTAGTATATTTTCCAGAAAATGGAAAAGCGTTGTGTCGCCGTTTTATGTGTGCCAATGGCCAGACACATCCCGTCTTTGGCAGACAACATGATTCACTATAATTTTAACTTATGGCTTATCGTAACTCGTTGTCAAAATCAGAATCCGCAGTTGTATTTTCTAAAAATTAATTATGTAAATGCTCTTGCATTTGATTGTTGATATCTGTAGCTAAGGGTTGATTCATTGCATTCACTTGGAGCATAAAATATAAAACTACTCATATTTTCATGAGTTATCTTTGATGTCTAAAAATATAACGATATTGTTCAAACTTTAACCCCTTAGCTGCCACATTGTTCAAACTTTAACCCTTTAACTGCTACATTGTTCAAACTTTAACCCTTTAGCTGCTACATTGTTGAAACTTTAACCCCTTAGTTGCCACATTGTTGAAACTTTAACCCTTTAGCTGCTACATTGTTGAAACTTTAACCCTTTAGCTGCTACATTGTTGAAACTTTAACCCTTTAGCTGCTACATTGTTGAAACTTTAACCCTTTAGCTGCTACATTGTTGAAACTTTAACCCTTTAGCTGCTACATTGTTCAAACTTTAACCATTTAGGTACCACATTGTTCCAACTTTAACCCTTTAGCTGCTACATTGTTCTCAGTAACTGATCCCAGCTGTGCTTGTATCTTTCCACAATGACTTTCCTCCTTTGCTGATTAGTTGTCTTGTCCTATAAAAATAAGAGCTTCCATGGTACAAACTTGTTTTTATCGACACCAGAAAGTATATACCACATGGATATGACATGTAATGGTGTTTAGCGATTTCAGAGTGAAATCATATTTAGCAATGAGGGGATAAATAACAAAATAAAGAGTTAACTTGACTTCAATAGGAGGGAGAAATGAGTAAACTCGTGCGTGGCAGTTAAAGGGTTAAGACACTGATTAAAAATTGCTTTAATATTAATATTTTGTTTTAATTTATTGTTTCAGCCGGTGACCCCACAGAAAGCCCACAGGTTGGGAACCTGTGTGCTAGAGTATATAGCAAAATAAAACTGCAGAAAGACTTGTTCTGAAGTAAAATGTGCTCGTCACTTAGAGGTTATACTAGGGCAAGTGCAAACACAAAACACGATGTGTTAACTTATACTTGAGTGGTGCTTTTACTGCAACTACAAGTAGCATGACGATGAAGGAAATGGAGTGATTGGAATCTCAAACTGACACTTGCCCATTCTCTGTTGTTCACTTTAACAACTTAGCAACCCAATGAGCATTCTAAGAAAGAATTACTGACCTTGCAGACAGTGGTTGAGTCAGTGAAACAGTTAAGAATATTATTTGTACTTGGACATGTTGGTGTCTATGGAAATGAATGTGCAGACAGACTCGCTGGTATGGCGATCATAGAGACCTGACAAGCAATCAACCAAGCTGATGTTTTGAATGTTCTTAGGGAGATAGAATGTATAAAATGTTTTTGAATCTGTGACCTTGACCAGACTACAGGAATATTATGTCAAGGGGTGTGTGACTAAAACAAGAACGTTATGTAGGTAACCAGAGGTGACTGGTAAACCAACATAGAGTAAGTATGGTCAGTCATCACACAGAAGATCAGAGCACTTATTGACCACTGTCCAGTGAGGATTATCTTTCAACTAATTTGCTAAAAATAGAATTTGGTGAGTTTTTTTTTTTAAAGCCTTCTGCTGTGATTGAATATATGTTCCTAAATCATACCTTTCAACATGCCAGGTTTTCCCTTACAGTGTAACCATTTCAGTCATATCTTTAAATTGTAACTTTTGTTCATAGTCTTCAGATTACATCCTTTCCTGGCAATGTAGATGTATTCTAAGACAGGTGCTACATTACCATTTTGTCAAGTTTCCAATGAGGATATTAAAGAGGCAGCTTCAGCAGTGTCATCTTCAAGAACATTTCAATACAAGAATTAATAAGAATTATATAACAGACAATTTTAAATAATTGATTTGTGATGTCTGTATTCAATGATTATAATTCATACATTTAGTTATCTGATCTATAAGGTTTTTTTCTCTGATCTTGTCAGGTTTTTTGGTATGGGATCCTAAAATAAACCAGACTAACAATGTGTCTACACGGTTTCCCATAGAATAACTTGTTAGTTGGGCGCAGATAACAATATTTTTCTGTGTTTTTGTGTGTTTTGTACAACAAAAAGTCATGAACTGAACGTATTAACAATACAAGAGACGGAGAGTTGTGAAGCATAGAGTAGTAAGGCAACTTTCCAGATGATAGTATTATTGATGTGCTATACGAAACATAATTTATGATCCATGGCCATGATGGATTTGACCCACAAGACTAATCTGAAGATCAAAGAGTATGTACAAGGAATCATAGGTCCTCTTGTACCATCATGTGCTGATGTGTTTTTATTTAGATGTGTAGCCTGTAAACTATCTGCTATCACTTTGTCTTTATACTATTCCTGATATTTCCCTTGCATGCAACACGATCCATGGCATCCTGCTCCCATATCAATGCCTGTGTCATGTATATCCTGTTTGCATATATCTTTGTACCGAAATAGAGGTCATCCCTGAAATCTTTTTACTGTAATTCTCCATAAACCATATTCTGCCATCTTCCATCCTCCCAAAGTGCCCTAACCATCTGAGTCTGTGCAGGCTGAGTATATAAAATACTGTGGTATTGTCTGTTCTATTCCGAGACTCATGGCTAGTGTACCTCTTCATAGCATATCTTGGCTAAAATATAGACCATGTGTTACCTGCAGCATAATTACTCTCTCTCTCTGCTATGTTAACTCCAAAGGAATAATACCAATACATTTGGAACACGACAAGTTGCTGGATTATCAGAGCTTTTCTCTATCTTTCTGTCTAATGGTGCTCCCAACCTAGATCAGTTGTCAACCAAGGCTAATGGTCTTGCTTGCCCTGCCACACCATTTAGTTTTAGGCTGCTTTTCCTCATCCTAGGATAAGGTTTGGATTGTCCCAAACATGCTCCTCCAATCAAAGCCATTGGCATAATGTTGGCTGTCAGGATAAGTAGATGCCGCCCAACGTACAGTGTTAACAAAAGCAGGTTATACAGTCTACTGTCATATCTGACAAGTCTGGTGACATGACTCAATTAGTAGCAGAACTGACACAGAAAATAATGACATATACATCATGCCAGCAAGCAAGCCATACTTTAAACTATGAAAACCCATATAGACACATTTTAAAAGTCTGGTTTTATTTTAGGATTTCATGCCAGTTTTTTTGTAATGACATTGTGGGGCTTTTGTGAAAGTGTTAATTTCAACAGATTATCATGTATACTAATTCATCTAGTCATGTATATATTTACATGTGATTTAGCTGACGTGAAACCAAACCTGGCCAGTCATAATCAGTACAAACCAGTTTCTACGTCTGGAATATTTCCACTACCAAGGTTTCACTGTTTTAATTACTAGTTCGAAAGATATAAACTTGTTACAGCAAATGCTTTCAGTACTAATTGTAATCAAAATGGTAGCATGCCAGTTGTTAGGTGATGCTTGTCCTTACAGCAGCCACTGATTTGTAATTTCCCTTGTCCAAAAATGGCTATCCGAATTACCATGTATATTATTCTTCTGCGATATCAAACTTCTTCAGATCAGGAGCATGTAGTCTGCAGAAAGGAATATGTTCTATCTGTAATCTCCTTTGTGCCTAAGACAGAAAGGGGAGATTTCTTTTTCAAGTTTTTGTTGCATTCATTCTCAATATGAAATTCCCACCGAATCTTTCTTGTAGCAGTGGACCCACTAGATTTTCAGCAGGATGTAGTGCAGTAAACTGAAATGTGTAGTCACTATTTTCTTTGCAAAGATGGCCTGACACATCTGACTTTGGCGGGTGTAACTAATACATTTTTAGGAGTTAGGGGCCATATGGCTAGAACACTGGCCTCAGAACCCCGATGTCCCGGGTTCAATCCACAGTTGGGGCAAGGATTTTTGTGTGCGTCTTTCGTTGGTGCCAAAAAAATTATTCATGTACACGACACACACAAAAAAAAGTCTCCCTACAACAGGAAAACGTGCAGTAATAAAAGTTTGTAAAGTTAACTAATACATTCAGCGCTTTTTCCACTTGTACTGAACATCTGTAACTATATTGCTAGCAAGCCAACAGTATAAGAAAACTGGTTTCCATGCTACATGCGTGTCACCAACCTTAAAGCTAACCATGATCAGACATGTTTGACCGTTTTGCCATTGTCTGCATCACTATTGGCAGCCATAGAATCTCACAAAAAGGGGAGATAACACAAAATGTGGCTGCTTTGAATACAAATACCAGCTAGGCTTTTTGTAACTTAAAGTTTAAAGAAAGTTCAAACCTTTTGATTTTTTTTGTCCAGTGGAGGAGGAACCTATTGCAATCTGGGTTCTTCTCAAATGTAGATGTTTTTATATTGACACAATTACTTGTATCCTGTATTGTAAATATTTCTTGCACAAATATACTTTTGTTTTTATGTACACATTTTCGGTACTCTTGTCTAATCACAGTTTCATTTGGTTGTGCTAGAAATGTTGCTTGTTAACATAGACAAAACTTGTAAAAGGGTAATGAAATTTTTATAACCATTGGTAACACACAAATATTGACGTTTCAACCAAAATGCCTTTATCAGGAACACAACATAACAAAATATGAGTAAGAAACAACACTGTTCACTTTCACATATCAATCACTAGATGGTTAGACCCGAAACATAAATATTTGTGTGTTACCAGTATTAGCAAAACTTGATTATCATTTTCCAAGTTTTGCCTGTTGGATTACAGTTTTACTGCAGTGATTACTTGTTAACATAGAATGCCTTTTGTTTTTTTATTTTGTTCCCTATGAATAAATTAAATTGCTTAACAAAACTTTTATTTTGACTTTTTTCAAATAAAAAGGATGTAGTGAAAGATGAAGAATATTGTGTTACTGTAAAGAATGTGTATTGTGCAGGACTGCATTAGAGAAAATTCAGTGGTTAAAATGAGATGTATGATTTGTCTTGTCAACACACTCCCTAAAGAAAATAGCTTATACCAGAAATAAACAATGAATATTCTCCCCTCAGCGTTCATTCTCAAACTCCCACTAGATCTCTCTTGTAGCAGAACCATGGCTCTACTAGACTTCTAGTAGGATGTAGTCCAGAAAATGGAAATGCATTTTGTCGCCGTTTTATTTACGTCATTGGCTCGAAACATCCGACTTTGGTGGAAAACAAGGAATATAAAATTATTTGATTAAAAATGAAACAAATGGAAAAACATTGCATTATTTTAGTATAAAAGTTGTATCCTTGTCTTCTGAGTGTGACTCGTGTTGCAGGGGAGAAAAGAACAGCAACACCTACTTGCCATACGCGGCGACTAGGAAGGTTTGCGGATGAAGTTGGCTGTTCCATCCCATAGAGGGTCAAAGTGACCCATGAGCCATGTTGAAGTTGGGTGTGTCAGACTGAAAAACTCATATCACAGCCAAACTGTAAACCATGACACAGCACACTCCGTTCTCCAGACTATATCCTGCTAATGTACAGGAGCTTGAGAACAAACACAGAATTATGACTGAATCCAACTAGTTTTGCCTTCCTGACTGTTTTATTGCATGCCTACCTGGTAGAAATGGGGAAAATAGCAGTATGAGTGACTGAACGTTCCATTGAATATGTAATGCTAGACATTTATCTTTAATAAGATCATCAGCGTTCCTTTTCAAACTCCACTGGATCTCTCTGGTAGCAGGGCAATGATCTTACTAGATTTCCAGCAGGATTGAGTCCAGAGAATGGAAATGTATTGTGTCATCGTTATGTTGTCGTACTTATAAAAGTGTTTGGATTCCTGTAGAAAAATGTTATCTTGGTCATGTCTAACTACACATACACCACCTGCTGAACCTTTTGTTGGATCTCAAAGTCCTTTCTCTCAATAATTCTCAATCGTAAAACAGCTGGAAATCACGTGGCACTAATTTATGGTGAGTACGGTGGATATGATAGACGCTGAAAGTATATCGATGGGTACAGTACCTGATCTGGTTGTGAACAATCTGTCACAGAACTCACTATTTTAAAACATCCTACTCCGCTCATACATTTGTTGGATTGACAGGACTCCTTCACATTAATGGACCTTCATTTGCTGATGAAATTCTATAGGTTTCACCCTTCACTGATAAAAAAAAAATGGATAACAGAACACTGTTCTTCTTTATTGTATTTCAATAGTGGGGTGGCCATCTTTAAATTGTTGTTATGCCGTTATGTTGTTCATCTACACCTTGATGGCATGTGTAGGACATTACCTGACACCTTTAACAACAACATTGATAAGTTACAAGACAATATCATTATTATTCTAATTTATCTAAGTTTTTAATTTGAAGCATTCTCATAATCCCCACCTCAAAATTGTTGGTGCATCAAAGCTAGAATAACTTAATATCAATAAGTGTTGAAAGTAACAATGAATACAAACAGATCCTGTATGGAACAGAGGTATACCCCAGTGGGAAAAACAACTCAAGACTAACAGAACAACATTTAAGTAACAATCAAGCAATATTTATTTCAACAATTTGTTTATTTTTCCAACACCAGACAAACTTTATTTTTCCAATACCAGACAAACTATCAAAACAGACTTTCTATATGCACATGTAAATTACCATAGATTGAAGTCTGTTAATCACATCACTCCTCATTATTCTCACTTTTTATTATAAAGTATTCCTCTTTTTCATTGTTCACTCTCCAACTCCCACTGGATCTCTCTTGTAACAGAACAATGGTCCCACTAGATTCAAAGTAGGATGTAGTCTAGATAATGGAAATTGTGCGTGTGTGTGTCACCATTTTATTTGCACCAATGGTGTTACACATTCATCTTCGATGGTATTAAAATACTTAATGTTTCTTATTACTGAGACAGAATCAACCCCATTAGTCAATCCCATATTATGGAGATTGGGATGAGGTATGCCATCAGCAGCTGAAAAACCAAACCTGGCCTGGCTCACCCATATCCGAGCAAAACTACTATCTGCCCCTACCTAATTAAATCAAGTCCAAAAAGGATGCAAGATTTAAGTTGACAAAAGACTGTGGGACAGCTGGCATTTCACTTTGTCAGAAGATCATATTGCTCACCATTTGACATTGTTACAGTTGATGCAGTGTGTTGGGTGAAGTCTTACAAAAGACACATAAGCATATGATATGGCCATATAGCATGAAGCATATGATTAGAAATCATAAAAACATTCTGCAAATATTGTACATTTAAGACTAGTGGAGATTGTGCAGGTGGTACACTGTGCCTGCATCCACTAATATTGTACATTTAAGACTAGTGGAGTTTGTGCAGGTGGTACACTGTGCCTGCATCCACTAATATTGTACATTTAAGACTAGTGGAGATTGAGCGACATAATAAAAACTCTAAATGAATTTGGTGTGGAAACTATCACGGAACTTTGCAATGACATAAAGGAAACAGGCCACATACCTAAAGACCAGACATCAATATTCATACCACTACCTAAGAAGCCCAGGGCTGAAGACTGTACAGAATATAGAACAATAAGTCTAATGAGTCATTTAACTAAAATACTCCACAAGATAATACATGAAAGAATTAAGAACAAGAGATACACAGAGGTCGGTGAAGAACAATTCGGTTTTAGGAAAAACAAAGGAACCAGAGAAGCTATACTGAGTATCCTGCTAGTGATAGATAAATATATAGAAGTCCAAAAAAAGTATCTATATTTGCTTCATAGAATACAGCAAAGTCTTTTACAGAGTCCAACATGAACAATTAATCAAATGTCTTCAAGAAATAGGCATAGATGGAAAAGACATCAGACTGATTAGAAATATATATTGGGAACAGACTGACTGCATCAATGTATGAAAGAAACTCACCATACACAGACATAAGAAGAGTAAGACAAGGATGTATTTTATCACCCATCCTATTTAATATCTACACAGAGAATATCTTTAAACATATAGAAGGAATGCCAGGACTCATGGTCAATTGAAAAAATAATAAACAACCTGAGATATGCAGATGACATATGTCATATTTATATGACAAGCCATTTTCTGTCATGTAAACATGAACAGTGTCATTCATACTCATCGTTTGTCATATCGTTAACATGTTTTTGATAAAGGCCTTTTGGTCAAAATGTTGCTTCTAATATGAAGTGATTAGCAAAACTTCATGACTTTGTAGGAATACTTCCAGCTCGGTAAAGTTGCAAATATGTTGCATGTGACTAGAAAAATCTATACACCAAACAGCGATCGTAGATCTGTCAGGGTCAGTTTCTGGTGACTGGCTCCCTCACTGAAATTTAAAAAAAATATATTAATATCACATGCTTAGAGATAAACAAGAAACAAATAAATAATAGTACAAAATGTTAAAGACACTGTGTAAACATGTTTAATTCTTTAAAAATATTCAGATCTGAATTTTGCTAGGGACTCCATTTTCAGCTACCCACATTGAACCAATTATTGAGAATGTGCAATTTGGGAGTGAGAATAGGTGTGGTCTGGTAGCAGATACCAACATGGAAATATTCACAGTTCAGACAACTTCGGATTTGTTCATAAGTGAAGAAAATTAGAGGGAACATTGATCATCACAGCATTTCTAAACTCATGCTGATGCTGAGCTAATCTCCCCATTTCTGTGAGCATCATGTTCAGGTGGTTTTTGATATCTTGTGCCCATCTCCATCTTGTTCTGCCTCATTTTTATTGCCTTGGCATCATTCCTGCCATTATTGTCTTTTCTAGGCTACCATATCATTTGATATGTCCAGAATAGTGTAATTTCTGGAGAGGACCTTGAACAGACAAGGACAGCATCTAAAAAAAATAAACGCAATAAAAAATACGAGGTCAACTATGATATTGAGTGAAGTTCTGTAACATTAAATGAACTTACCCTGAAAGCACTGATTTGGCCAGTGAACGCTTTGTTTCTTGCAATGCAACAATCTTTTCCTCAATTGTGTCTTTGCATAAAAATCTGTAAAAAAAGCCAAGTAAATTCATAATGTTCATAATATATCAGGTCGTAGAGGCACTACATTGAACACACAGAGTCCTCCAGATATTTCTATCTTCAGCAATGCCAATGAGTGGAGGAAAAAAAACAGTGACCTGTTCATTCAGAATGAAAGCTCAATGAATGAAATGAATAACACAGTGAACTGTTCATTATTTTCTTTGTCACTTTCTACCAATCCCTTCAGGATAGTTTTTGACAGAGAATAATTTTGGTCTACATGTCCAAACCATTTGTTTATGTATTTTTTAATATCAAAAGTCATGCTTCTTGTGGACTTGTATACACCTCTATTTTATTTCTTACATATACTTTTGTTTTATACTCTCTTTATGAATTGTGTATAATTCATCTGTAGCACTTGTATTCAAAGGACTGTATTTGTTTCTCCATGTCTGCAGTGAGTGTCCAACTATCTCAACCATACAACATAAAAAGAACCAGTAAGTTGTATGATCTTAACTCTTAATACTGATATTGCTTTTCCATATTATGTCCATCATTCTATAAAAGAGGTGAAAGTAGGAAACAAGATGATGAAGATTTGATAATCACCAGATACACACGTGGAAATCAACGTTTCAACCAAAAAGCCTTTATGAAGAACACATTTACAATATAAGAAACAACGAGTGGGAATGGTACTGTCCATGTTCACATGACAGGGTTAAATATGGATACATGTCCGAAGAGTAGAAACTAGGTGAAACAAAAACCGAAAATTGACAGAACACAAATACAGTATCTATAAAACAGCAAATATAAAAAGGACAGAACATGATATCTATCCTTAGAAATGATGTATATCGATACCAAAGTGCTCTATTGATACCAAAATAATAGGCATACTGGTTCTCTAGTGAATCTTGATTATGGTCATCTGAGATCAATCAATCAAGTGCTATGCAGAGTGGCATAGATGATCATTTTTCTCCACAACTTTCTATCTCTGGTTTTGTTAATGACATAACGTTCAGTTGGTGACATTTTATGGTGCCACAGTGACAACCCATCCAGAAATTTCTCTCTTTGTCATCCGAAATACACAACTTTAATGGCAGCTACCCGAATCTTTAAAAGTCATACATTTCTTACAAATAATTTATTAAAGTTGTTTCTATTCACTTTTGATAAAACAGTGAGTACCTGTATATGAAGACATTTTTCTGTTGTCCCATTCTGTATATACGGTCACAAGCCTGCTCTTCCAAGGCTGGGTTCCTATAATCAGAGAATACACATGACAGTAAATATTGAATAGCATAGTATATGGAAAAATCACATCAATGCTCAGAACATTTGATGCTTCATGATTCTTTTCCATGTTTTTTCTCAAACTCTTGTAGATTATTAGCAGGATGTAGTCTGGAGAATGAAAGGCATTGTGTCATGGTTTACAGATTAGCTGTGATATCTGTACATTTTCACCTGACACATACAATTTTAGCATGGATTGTGGGTTACTTTGACTATATATACGATGTGGCAGCCAGCTGCACCACAAATCCTCTGATGACTTTGTATGGCAGGTAACAGTGTTGCTATTCTTTACTCTCCTTTTGGACCCTGGCAACACACAAGGAGGCCTCAAAATATATTTCCAATTGTAAAATATTAACAATAAATGAGCTAGTCACAAGCAACACAAATGAAGATGAGACCAACAAAGAAACAGAGTTGGAATATTCTATAGTAAGTTCAAAGAATAGGGACAGTTAAAAGTACTTTCATGACACGAGGAAACTAGTACATCCAAACAAATCATAACCAAACTAAACATGATAATTGTAAGGTGCTACATTCACTCTGTGAGGGGAGAAGAAAGTAATACACCACATTCTTCTGTTTTAGGAAGTTTTTATTTGAAAATTAAAAAAATATGTGCACAATGTACATGGATATGTCCCGTAAACATTTCACATAATCGCCATCTTCTTGTACATGTATGCCTAGTCCTTACTACATTCATTCTTATCACATAGCCATTTGATGATGATGTTCGTCCGTCGTGATCGACGATGACCAAAAACTCAACCATAATAATAATAACAATAAATAATAAAATAATAAAGTTTGAGAAATGACTATCGCTGAAGTTGGTTTATAGTGTGGAAGAGTTGCGCTAATCGTCAACCACACTCTCTCTCCTGAGTTTTATCTTGGTCCAGTGGCAAGACAAAGTCGAGATTCATAGCCATTTATTCACTGCCTGAATCACACCTTTATCATCTTCAAACTTTGTCCCATGGGGTTCATCTTGAAGTGGATCAAAATATGAAAATTATAAGAATCAGATCAGAACTATAGCGCTGATGGTGGGTAGTACAGTACAGCCCAGTTATGTGGTTGCTTGACTTGTTGCCAGAATTGTGTGAGGGCATGCATTGTCATAAAGGAGAAGTAGTTCTGCAGAATTCTTGTGAGGTCAAACTGTAAAAATGTTGACTGGGTTTTTACAGTGTTGTGATGTCAGCTAGTGAAGTGTCTCTCTTCATGGCATCACGTCTACAGGAATCACACCAACATTCCTCCCCAAAACATCTTTCCTGCTGATGGAGCAGTCTTGAATTACTTTATTCTTGGTGATTGTAAATGATGTCACTCCAAGTGATGCACCAATGTTTTGTAACCTGTAACAATCTTGGGCAGAAAGTTCTCTCTAACATTGAAATGCTCCAACAATTCCAAAGCAATTGTTCTATGAAATTTGTGGTCCTTTGTTGATCCTTTCGAGGAGCCCATCTTGAACAAACCTTTATAAATCCCATAGTTTTGATAATTTCAATCACACTTCCCGCGCAGACTGATATCTGTGGGAGACCAATTATTGCTTAGTTATATTTGATGATCGGTGCGAATAATGACATCAGCCATGTCTGGTCTTGTTTGTGTCAAAAGCATGGCAGATTATATATCTCATTATTTGCTGAAGTTTTAATTATCATAGACCAGCGACTACAGTATTCCTGTCAACAGCAAACATCCATACACGATACACAAACATGAATAATCACAACAATTTCTATCTCTGCAACAAGGAATTCTATTACAATACATTGTTCGTTCTAGAGGGGTGTCATCATAACAGTTCAGTGTAGCATGGTGATGATAGCAAGAAATATATGACCACACATTTCAATTATCATGACTACAACGGTGTACTCAAATAACACAGTCACTTTTATCCTGTTCATTAGAGAATAGGAGCTATTTAATGGTTTAGAATTGTTGGATTCACACAAAAAGTCTAAATGGTTTAGAATTATTTAATGGTTTAGAATTGTTGGATTCACACAAAAAGTCTAAATGGTTTAGAATTATTTAATGGTTTAGAATTGTTGGATTCACACAAAAAGTCTAAATGGTTTAGAATTATTTAATGGTTTAGAATTGTTGGATTCACACAAAAAGTCTAAATGGTTTAGAATTATTTAATGGTTTAGAATTGTTGGATTCACACAAAAAGTTTAAATGGTTTAGAATTATTTAATGGTTTAGAATTGTTGGATTCACACAAAAAGGATTGCTTAACACCAATAGACTGAATACTCTTCATTGATATTTTTTAAACAAACAATTCTCTGTTCAAACTGTTACATTCTTGCTTTTGCATATTTATATTTAATAATTAAACTGTATTAACAAAACATATTTATCGCTGCTCATTTACCTTGGAATATAGATTATAAAATATGAATCAGTTGATTGCAAATATTAGGAAGCTTTATTTTCTCAGTGGCAACATATGGTTGTTCGATATGGGAAATGGCATATGTAATGGAACAAAAAAATATTGCCATTCGAAATGAAATGTTATGGAAAGGTCCTAAGAAAGATGAACCAACACAGATGTCCGCAAAGACCCGAACATAGAAGACTGGCTCCTCAAAACTATCAATAAATGCAAGCTAACGTATTTTGGTCATATAAAAAGACACAATGGTGTGGAAAGATTAATCATGGAGGTAAAAGTTCCGGGAAAGAGAACAAGAGGCAGACCATGACTATTATGGACACAGGATATCAAAGACCTTCTAAAAATAAAAATTGAAGAGGCTGGGAAGCTTGAACAGAACAAAGAGGCTTACAGAGTGGCAGTGAGTACAACATTCTGTAAATGACCCATCACATAGATGATATGATGATTGCAAAATGTTAATTTACCAATGGATATCCAGCAGAAACAGATGGTTACCACCGATTAAGTTCAGTCCTACACCTCCTGCTTGTAATGAGAGAAGCAATATCTGAAAGTTGAACATTGATAAATCAACACATGAATATGTCAAACAGAACTTGAAGACTACGCAAGATCAAATAGGAGATCCTTAAAATGTATATGATAAAACATGGCTGAATGTTACATGCCACATAAAACATGGCTGAATGTAACATACTGCTCTTCAGAAACAATATTCAATATCAACAATAGAACACATTGGTCTAATTTCACTGAAATAGACAATTTATTTAAGTATATACTGGTCTTTTTCTTCTTCTTTTTTGGTGTTTTGGTTTAGCTTCACAGAGGCCACATAATCTTTCCTCTCATCAACAACTGTGATACTCCTGTAGACTGTCTCTAGGTATCTCAGTACCTTACCAACACAATTGTTGATCAAAGTGACACATGCTTTCATGTTCCTCTTGCAAACATCACTGAAGCAGAGTCTGACTTCTCTAGTGCTAGTTACCAGCTGTCAATATATAAAATCCTTAAGAAACCTTCCCTTATCTATGCAATTAGACTTACGTAAAATACAGGTTTATATTTCGTCTCAATGGGACACCACAGACTATATCTAAAACTAGTGGGTAATGATGGGCAATGATGAGCACACAAGAAATCATAAAAATTACAATACACAAATCACATTCAACATTTCAACCAAAAGGTCTTTATCAGGACACAAACAAAACATTAAAAGACGACGAATAGAAAAATTATCACAACGTCCAACGGAAATATGGAAATGATGTGCCGGAAGGTCAGAAAGTACATAAAAACGTAAATATATGTGGACACGAAATGAACAGAAAGATGAGTAAATGACGGAAAAAAAAGAATAAAGACAATGACCACACCAAACCAGTACTACTAATAAGAGTGGTCGGAATTGAGTCCAAAAGTCTTGAGTGTACCCAATTCGAAAATGAGACGATTTTCTAGAGCATACCTAGATCTATCATCGGTGGTGCAAGATCTGATGGCGGTGACCTGAATATCCAACGAACCATGATGACCATCGTCATTGAAGTGTGTGGCCACAGGAGTGGGTGTTCTGTGCTTGATGGCATGAAGATGGTTACAAAAGCGATCGCTCAATCATAGGCCGGTTTCCCTGATGTACTGTTTGCCACAGCGTTTACATATGATCACGTAAATGACATTACGGGATTAATCTATGCATAAGACAAGACCCTGCTATCTGTGATAAAGTTCATTCAAAAGAGATTACATACTGGGAATACTTGTGCTGTACAGGATTTTGCTGAAAAGTACTGTAGTCTTGCCAAATGATTTTCAACATAAATCCAAAATATACGTTACTAACTTTCTTGCATATAGTTAATGCACGCCCGTGTGGCAACCAAGGCATAGGCTTCTAGCTCAAAGTGTAAAGAATAAGGTCACTGTCTTCTTTCCAAAAATGTCACAGGAGGTGACTAAGAAAGCTAGGGGATGGACTGACAACCTGTCATCTGTCAAAGTCTGTGCCACTTTGTGTCTTGTCTCAATTTTTTACTTTTATTTTCTTTTCTTCTTTCGTTCACTTGAAACATGTCTATATCTGTAATTATGTCTCCTTAATAAAACTCACTGTCTTTTGTAGTTCATACAGTGTCCCATAGAGCTTTGATTCCAGTGTTGTTTCCTCTGACCAATATGTCTGCCTCAGCATTTCATGCTCAGAACACTCTTGAAGTATATGTTTGGCACTCTGTGCTGCCTGTCCACATGGCCGTGTTGCCAATCTTGAACTTTGTATACATGTGACTGCGGAGTCTGTTGTGTACTGTTCTGAGACGTAGAATTATAACTTGTTCTGATCTGTTCATAATGTGATAGTCATCTTGTGTTGGTGTTTGTGGCTTTCTTATTGACTTGATCATCTATTTTTTCTGATGGTAGGTGATTGGTATATCTGGTTGGTCTTCGGCAGCACCTTCCTTAGCCAGTTGGTCTGCTTTTTCATTTCCTGGTATTCCACAGTGAGAGGGTATCCACTGCATGGTTACCCTATACTGGTAAGACAATTCGCTAAGTAGTTTTTTTAAGTCTGTTAGTTTTCCAGACTGGAGAGCTTGAAGCACTGACCTTGCATCTGTCAGGAATACAACAGGCTGTAGGTCAGAGTTGGAGTTCAGCAGTTTTTTAGCTGCCACACTAATTGCCAGGATTTCTGCATCATAATTATTGCAGAATTTTCCTGTCGGTGTTGTGATTGTATCTCTAGGTTTGTGTGGATATTCTATATATACACCTGCACCTCCATTCCTCACAGCATTCTGTGCTGACCCATCTGTGTACACTCTGACCCATATATCTTGTGGATATTCCTCATCCAGGAAACTGAGGGTGACTGTCATTCGCTGCACACTGTTCTGTTCGTCCTCGCTTAGTATTCCTTTCACATGGGTCTGAATGTATATTGGCATTCCATGGCTTTCACTCCACGGGGTTTGTTCTGATACAGACCTTAAGGGGCTGTCAACTTCAGGTAGGTCTGTAAGTTGTCTACGGAGTCGTTTAGCTTGATGGATAAAGCTGCTCCTTTTCAGTCGCCCCATTGCTAGATTTTGGAATCTTTCCTTCATTGGATGACTTGGCATACACTGAAACTTTTCTGCTTGAATTAGTACTTTTGTGTCTCTGCGTTCACCAAGTGTTTGCATTCTTCCCATTTTCTGCATCTCTGCTATGGGTGTTGATTTCATTGCTCCCAACATTATTCTAAGTGCCTGGTTTTGCACTTTATCTAGATCTTGTAATGTGGTGTTTGATGCAGGACACCATGCTGCTGAACCATATTCCAGGTGTGGTCTTATGCCTTGCTGGTAAACTTTACTGAGTATATTTCCACTGGCTCCCCATGTGGTTCCACTTAGTTTTCTCAGGATAGCTAACTTCCTCCTGGCTTTTGTTGTTGCTTTGTTTATGTGCTGCTTCCATGTCAGCTTATCATCAAAAGTAACTCCGACGTATGTGGGTTGTTTGTCTTCTTTCAAGAGCTCTCCATCTATCTTGATATGACCAGCTTTTTGTTTAGGTGAGAGGGTAAAGAGTGTAGTGCTGCACTTATCTGTGTTAATGCTGACGCACCATCTATTTGCCCATAAGGTTAGGGCATCGATAGCTCTTTGTATTTGTTTAGTGGCCACCGTTGCATGTTCTTCCGTGCACCAGATCACCAGGTCATCAGCATACATTGCCACTTTGATCCCGTGTGGTAGTTCAGCAACTAGGTCATTGATGTAAACCAAGAAAAGTGTGGGTGACAGGACTCCTCCCTGGGGGACTCCATGACGCAGTAGAACTTTCTTGCTCTTGCGACCATCTAATTGTACCCTGGCTCTTCTATTATGCAGGTATGCTTTTACCCATTTGTACATTCTTGAGCTAACCCTGCAATTTGCAATTTCTTTAGGAGCCCTTCTTTCCAGACCTTATCAAATGCTTTCCTGAGGTCTATCCATGCTGCTAGTACCAGTTTCTTTTCTTGGAAGGCATCCTCAATCTCTTGGGAGAGGTAGGTTGTCTGATCTTCAGTAGAGTAGCACTGTCTGAAACCTGCTTGCTGTGATACCAGAAGGTTTTCACTTTCAAGGTACCACTGCATCCTAAGATTGATAATGCGTTCCATTGTTTTACATAGACAGCTTGTGAGGCTGATGGGCCTGTAGTTGGAGACTGTGTTGCCATCTTTTCCTGATTTGAGGAGTGGTATCATTATTGCTTCTCTCCACGCCTGTGGTACATTACCTGTGGACCAGCTTGTGTTAAAGATCTGCAGTAGCTTTGCTCTTGCTGCAATTCCCAGGTTTCTAATCATTTCATTGGACACTCCATCAGCTCCAGGGGACTTTTTCATTTTCAATTTGGATATTGCATGCTCCAGTTCTCTCATTGTGATTGGTGCCTCCATGACTTCAGGTATAGGTTCACCTTGTCCAATGTTTTGCTGGTTCTCTCGAACCTCCTATTGTTTGTCTGGGCTGACTTTGACGTTATTGTCTTCTGTTATTATCTGTTAAATTGCCCCATAGGTAAGGGCATACAGGCCAGTGAACACTCCACCTTTCTCCTTTCGTGGCAGCCTCCTAGGTGGTGGGGTATGCTAGGTGTACCACCACTGCAGATCTGATGGAGGAATGATGAACTAGCTGGCCAAGAGGTGTATTCTGCACTACTGACAGGACGTGATGATCCTGCAGCACTGAAATGCCTCCCTTCAGGGGCTAAACATGCATCCATAAACCCTCTAAACATGCATCCATAAACCCCCTAAACATGCATCCATAAACCCTCTAAACATGCATCAATAAACCCCCTAAACATGCATCCATAAACCCCATACACATGTATCCATAAACCCCTAACATGCATCCATAACCCCATAACATGCATTCATAAACCCCCTAAACATGCATCCATAAACCCTCTAAAAATGCATCCATAGACCCCCTAAACAAGCATCAATAAACCCTCTTAACATAACCATGCCTTTAACAAATCCACAACAGCAAACCTTTTGCACTTGTGTCACCTCAACTACTCAACTGAAGAAGGACAGTCTATGCTTGTATCAGAAAGGCTATGTTCTGTTAAGAGCTACTTGCTCACAGCCAAAGTGATTATTTCATCATCATAATCACAGCTAGTACAAGATTCATACACTTACGTTTATAGCCAATACAATAACCATACATGGCATTTGCAGTATAAAACATAAGCATGTAAAGTTAATGAACGTATTAAACAGATATGAATAGTTAAAAGTATCAAATAAGCATTTACAACAGTTAATATGAATGATAATCAAAGATAGAAAAAAATAAAACCTGTGCTCCTTTTGGATTTATGTTGAAATTATCTACAATATCCATGCGTTTCTTGGCAGGGATGTCACCTTGAATGATGCAATACAATATTCCAGCTTTGTCTAGGTGATGTGAGACAATCTCCAGCATCTGAGTCCATTGAGATACAATAACACTGAAACAATTTCACATTTCATGTCAACAATATATAAGTGGTGGACTTCAAAACAGAACTACTGTTTTGTTTTTGCATTCATTTTCAAACTCCCACTGGATAGCTCTTGTAGCAGGACAATGGTCCAACTAAATTTCCAGCAGGATGTAGTCCAGAGAATGGAAATGTTTTGTCGCTGTTTTATTTGTGCCAATGGCCCAACACATCTGTCTTCAGTTGTGAATTATTGTATGATAACTTTCTCTTCTTTGTAGTTCTTCTGCTATTTATCAGAGGACATGAAATAGTTTATTTTCCCAATTATTAGTTACTATAGTTTATTTTCCCAATTTTTAGTTACTATAAGCAAAATATAAACAGAGAACATGTGAAGCTTATCCTTAGCTAAGATCAAACATTCATTGCATAACACTTTTAATCATCATTATTATCACCCCTGATATTTAGTGACTATAAGTGAAACAACAGTGAAACATGAAACTTATTTAGTAAAACAACAGTGAGACATGAAACTTAATTAGTAAAACAACAGTGAGACACGAGAAAGTTATTTAGTGAAACATGTGAAACTTATTTAGTGAAACAACAGTGAGACGTGAAACTTAATAGCTAAGAACAAATATTATTTGTATGCATAACTTCTAAATATTATGATTGGTTAAAGCTTTTAAATCTTACATGATTGGTTAAAACTTCTAAATTTTACATGACTGATTATAACTTCTAAATTTTACATGATTGACATCATCTTCTAAATGACTGATTATGACACGATTCCTAATCCTGAATCTATTCACAAATAAATGAACGCTGATATGCTATAAATCTATTTGTACAAACGTGTTTGAAATCTTTATTCATATAAACATTTACAAGTGATACAAACCATTTATCTTTTCCTGCATTGCCCTCAACACTCCTAATGGATGTTATCTTCTCCATGACACAATTCAGCTGTAACACAGAAAAATCTCTGACATGACAAGTAGAACACAGTTCAATGAATAATAAGAACATTAAGAAATGTATTTAACGTGAGATACTGTAGGAAGTTTTGTGTATCGTGTGGTTCCCAAAGATATTTTTCCTTGATCTAGACACCCACTTGAGTAAAGTGAAAACCTCCTACAGTACTTATTTTATAAACAAATTTCCATATTTAACAAAAGTCAAGTGACATAATATTCCACAATATTGTCTTCATCATGAACACTGAACGTTTCTCTGTCCTGCGCAAGCAGGCCTGCATTAGTCAGTGAAGTGTTAATCTATTGTTTATTGTCTCTCACCAGGTAGTTTGTTATCTACTCTTGCCGTTAAGCATAGGGGTGATTGGAGCTCCAGCTTTTGTTCCAAGGCCTGATGTGTCACCTCGATTGTGTAATGACTGCTGTTCTTGTTTTTCCACAATGGCATGATTACTGACTTTTGCCAGTTCTCTGGAACTTCCCTTGCTTTCCACACTATTGTGAATATTCTTTAAAGCCATTTTCCGCCAATATCTTTACATGCTTTAACCTTTAGAGCCCTGGCTTAAAATTACAAAACTTCCCCCAGGGCCTGACTTATTTTTTGGAAAATTTGCGTTATTGATGGTGGGTGTTTTGAAAACGTCATAACTTTTTTGTTTTAAAAGATATCAAAATAATTTTTGCACATCTAAATAAAGGAGTGAATAGTGAATATAATCGTGTTTTTTTGTTGTTATATGTGTGATATGACAGTTGTGAGCAAGTTTTGAAGTTGAAAATTCGGACGAAAACGTAAAACGCCATTTTCAAAATCGCAAATATATCTTCGTGACGACCCTAATACATGAGCAATGTGTGACAACATTGATAAAATCCTCATAAATAGCTATGCTTATTGTATATATATTGTTTTATATCAAAACTAATATAATATGAACTAAAAAAACTAATAAAACGTGAAAAAAATCGCATATAACGTCCGTCCGGTCAACACTAGGTCTATGCCGACACGCAGCGTAATTATTGCCCATGCACACATGTGTCACCCCTGATACATATTATTTTTGTGTTTTTTAATGAATACACACACATTCTTATCAAATAACAGCATATTAAACACAACAACAATTAGAACATGTAGTCACGATCACTTACCCATGCCACGCGGTACTCAATTTGATAGTAAAATACGGCCGAAAATGGCTAAAGTCTCTCTAGAAATGCGTTGACAAATTCAACCGGCTTTCTCTCTCTTACAATCGTAATGAGTAAAGGAATTTGACCTTTAAACTGTGACGTATTCCTAGCTTTGTGTGGCGGGAATTCTACGTCGTATAAGCTTTAACTTCGTGAAGTTGCGTATTCGGGAATGGAGCGATATCGTATGGCGTGTGATTGCGACCACAGGCAAGGTGGGACGCACACGCATGGCGCAATGTTGCGACCACAGGGGCCTAAAGGTTAATGGCTTAATTTGGAATGCCATTAGTGCCTAGCGATGTCTTATTTGGGTTGTTATTGATGGCAATTTCTATTCAGCAAGAACAAAGCAAATAAAATGTTCAATTTTTTATTCAGCAGAAATTTGTAATTGCATATAATATATTTTGAATATCCAGAAATGTAATATAATAAAATGTAAAATGTAATATAAAATGTAAAATAGTTAATCATCCAACACTGCTGAGAGTTGGAATCACACAGCTGAGAGTTGGAATCACATAGCTGAGAGTTGGAATCACACCGCTGAGAGTTGGAATCACACCGCTGAGAGTTGGAATAACACCGCCGATAGTTGGAATCACATAGCTGAGAGTTGGAATCACATAGCTGAGAGTTGGAATCACACCGCTGAGAGTTGGAATCACACCGCTGAGAGTTGGAATAACATCGCTGAGAGGTGGAATCACACCACTGAGAGTTGGAATCACACCACTGTGAGTTGGAATTACACAGCTGAGAGTTGGAATCACACCACTGTGAGTTGGAATCACACAGCTGAGAGTTGGAATCACATAGCTGAGATTTGGAATCACACTGCTGAGAGTTGGAGTTACACAGCTGAGAGTTTGAATCACATCGCTGAGAGTTGGAATCATACAGCTGAGAGTTGGTATCACACAGCTGAGAGTTGGAATCACACCACTGAGAGTTGAAGTTACACAGCTGAGAGTTGGAATCACACCGCTGAAAGTTGGAGTTACACCGCTGAGAGTTGGAGTTACACAGCTGAGAGTTGGAATCACACCACTTGAGTTGGAATCACACAGCTGAGAGTTGGAATTACACAGCTGAGAGTTGGAATCCCACCACTGTGAGTTGGAATCACACAGCTGAAAGTTGGAGTTACACCGCTGAGAGATGAAATCACACCGCTGAGAGTTGGAGTTACACAGCTGAGAGTTGGAGTTACACAGCTGAGAGTTGGAGTCACACAGCTGAGAGTTGGAGTTACACAGCTGAGAGTTGGAGTTACACAGCTGAGAGATGGAATCACACAGCTGAGAGATGGAATCACACCGCTGTGAGTTGGAGTCTTCTGGGCATGAAATAAACTCTGAGACTTGCTACCCACTTTCCCCTGCATTCCAGAAAAGAATAGATACATCGTTCATTCTTTTTTCATTCTCAAACTACCAAAGAATAGCAGGATGTAGTCCTACCACCACCTGGAACAAAGAGTGAATGCTCGCAACACAGGTGATCAATTAAGGAAGGAATCAGGATGTAGTCTGGAGAACAGAATACATCTTGTTGGCTACAACATGTAGTTTGGTTGCGATATCTGCACTTTTGACATTACACATTCGACTTCAGCATGACATATCGGTCACTATGACCTTCTATGAGACAGGAAAGCCAATTCCACCCCCAAAATCTTTAATCACCTCTTACAGCATACATGGTAGGTAACACTTGTTGCTATTCTTCGCTTCCCTTTTGGACCCTGGAAACACATGGCTGGTATTGGTGATAAATAACGGACACCAAAAAAAATGTAAAAGAAACTTCTCATGATTATAGACACTGTACAAAAAAGAAAGCTGTATGTTTTTACAGAAATGGAGGAGGAAAATGGGCTAATACATATATAAATATTAATTATAAATACAAGGATACATATATATATAAAATGCTCTTATTATGCAAATACTGACCTTTGTACTCGGTGAAGACTTATCAAATAATGGGGAAGATTTATGAGAGGATGAACCATTGCAATCTCTGTCTATTTCATCAAGTACCATGCCTTTCAGTTGTTCTTCTAGAGTCAGTTCAATCCCATCAGACTCCATGCTTTCTGCATCCAAATGCTAGTTAGCATTCGGCAGAGTAAATCAAGATAAAGTAAATAATTAATTTTCTATTCAGCACAAATTTTTGATTGCATATAATATATTCTGGATATCAAAAACTGTAATAGTTAGCTAGCTAGTAGTCAGATCATCATTGCATTCCGGACACATCCATAGGTGCTCCAATTTCCACTTGATTGTATCCACCATTACACGTTGACTGACAGTTCCATTTCTTTGCTGGTTGACAAACATTCTCCTAAGCTCACAGTATCGCTAAATTCTTGCAATGCCACATTTCAAGTCCAGTTCCTTTATTCTGAACATGGGAAATGAATAATCAGCCTCATTAATTTCATTTGCCAGTGTTGGTTCTCATAAGGAGTTAAAAATATCAGAACGATCCATTGTTCTACCACCAGGCACAGTAGCAGTACATACCAGTCAATCTGCTCTCTCGCTGCCCTGAACACCCACATGAACAGGCATGAAAATGAATGTCACATATTCCAACTTCTACATCTTGACTGCCTCAAGCCACTGTTCTCGAATGTCATATATTCACATTTTTCTTATCATACTTATCAAGCCACTAAGGATACAGACATCAGTTGCCCTCTGTATCCACTTCAGGGCCCTGATCACTGCCATAATCTCCAAATTAATGCTGCTCGTAGTTACAACAAATGCACCATTTTCCTCTTTGGTCATCCCTACAGACTGAGCTGTACAGTCCACGCTCTACTCACATGCCTAACAAGTTAACAAGTGAACCATCATTTTTATAATCATGTCCCCTTTCCTAGAATTCTCATTGATCAATTCCTTGCTCTTCAGACTTGACCGCAATAGGGACCATTTTTTTCACTGTCTGAATTCTTCTTCTTTCATTCTTAAACTCCTGCTGGATCTCTATTTTAGCAGGACATGTCCTACAAGACTACCAGCAGAATGTAGTTCAGAGAATAGAAATGTGCTGTCTATATTCCTAGCTTCTACTTAAATAAAATAAAATAAAACTCACACATAGCATGTATAGGTCATAACTTGAAACTATTATTGAATTATCAGGCACTACTTCAGCGACCATGCCAGAGATATGTGCTCCGGATGACCTTTACTGCACTTAAACCACAACCAGATTTAAGACTGTCTCACTAGCCGCTTCCCCCAACACAGAAACTTCCCTATTTTACTTAAACTGAGTATTCCTACTTGTTGCTTCCAGTTTTGGCTGAAAGATTGGTTCATTTCCACTGACTGGTGAGTGATCAAGAACATATTGGAGAACGACCTCATTTGATCGGCTATATAGTTGAGATAGATGCTTTCTTAAAGAGTTCAGATGGAATTAGCTGGTTTCAGAGGAATTACAAGACTGATTGGGATTGGTTAGAATCACCATTCATGGTTCTCATAAGTGGTTGATCCAAAAAGCAAAAGTTAAGCTTCGTTGATAGCATCAAATTTCACTTTAAAGTTCACATCACAATATGTTATTCTTCCTCTTTTCACATGCCTAAATTCTTGCATTCTCAAACTCCTGCAGATTAGCAGGATGTAGTCCAGAGAATGGAATATCCTTGTGAAATGGTTTACAGCTTGGCTTCAATCTGTTCTTTTCAACCTGACATCTGATTTCAGCATGGATTCAAAACACTTTGACCCTATATGGGATGGAACAGACAACGTCACCCTCAATACCTCCTTAATTGCCTCTTATGATCAGTAACTGTCACCATTCAACAATTGGCAACACACTGTAGACATTGAGTGAATTATAACAATTATTATTGAAAAATGTATAGAAATGAAAGTAAATGTTTTACATCGGTGGATAGACCCATCCTCTAAAGGCATTGCCCTCTAAAGGCATTGCCCACTACAGCGAGTTGAAGTCTTCTGGGTATGAAAGAAAGCTCTGGAGACACTGCCCCATTGCATATAAGCAATAAAAGCAAGTGCTAATCGCTTGTAATATTCCTGCAATTACAGAGGATGTTTATGAGTGTAAGGAAGAATCATTGTGTCATATCTACTTGAATCTATAATACCACGATGGCACAAGCTAAATTATAATTTTTTAAATATGAGTTATATTTTATGCATATGAGTACTATTAATACATATGCAAATTCAAGATAGTTAGTTGTTGGATCATCGTCATTGCACTCTGGACAAGTCCATAGGTGCTCAGATCTTTCCTTGAGTGTATCCGCCATTACACATTGACTGACGGTCCCAGTACGTCGTTGATTGACCATAATTCTTTATTCTTTCTCGCCCATGAAAACTCTCCTTTCTAGCGACACCACATTTCAAACCAAGCTTCTTTATTCTAATCATGGAACAAGAGTCATTGTCACTTGTACAGTCATTTGTTTGTGCGTTTTCCCATAGGGCATTCAAAATGTCTGTCTGATCCATTGCTCCACTAACAGCCGTAGTAGCAGCGTGGGTGGCCAACCTATCTGCTCTCTCATTACCCCTGACTCCCATGTGTCCCGGCACAAAAATAAAAGTCACTGTACGCACACAGGAATTATTCATTGCATCCAGCCACTGTTCTCGAACGTACCCCACCTGAACTTTCACAATCATGTTCATTGAGTCACTGACTATACAGACATGCTCGCAGACAGCCTGTGAGCAGACCCATTGCAAAGCTTTGGTTACTGCCAGAATCTCCATTGTCATGCAAATTCAAGTATTAGGAAGTTATATCAAACCAATTATGGATGTGAAGCATGGACGGTAAATAAAAGAGCACAAGATAAGCTGGAGGCAACTGAGATGTGGTTTTTGAGAAGAATTAAGAAAATACCATGGACAGCCAAGAAAATTAATGTAGAAGTCCTCGGAGATGGAGTAAAAATACAAATCATAATAAAATTTAGAAGTTGATAGTCTAGATTTTTATGATGTGATGAGAAGAGAGAAACTTGAACACTTAGCAACCATCAGAAAAATCAAGGGGAGAAGAGACAGAGAAGGACACACAGAGATAAATTACTGGATGGGTTGTCACTGTTACATTAGAGAATGTTACCAACTGAACTTGTAAGTTCAGTTGTTATAAGTTAAGATGTAGTCTTATCTACATCTTAGTCATAATACATCTTATCTACGATAAGACTACAGTGACAAAGATGTAGATAAGACTAAGTTGTAGATAAGACTAAGTTGTAGATAAGAATAAGATGTGAAGCAGAAAAAGGTGAGAATATCCAACAGAGGGCAGTTAAATTAAACACAATAATTACTTTAGGAATAATGATTTGAATATATTAAACATACCGATTTCATGAGACTCAAGTGGGAGCAGCACTGGCGCAGTCGTAGCAATGAAACTAAAATCTTGCTTCCAGTGCTGCGTTTTGAGTTCATCAACACAGCAGCATCACCACTCTGACTAGCACCACCAGAGCTGGCCCCATTATGGTACTGTATTTTGGAATCTTCAGCTGGTTTGATTACTACTTGTTTTACACCTCCTATCACTGAAGAGTCTTTCTCTGCATGACGGAGTACATACTCCTGAACTGTTGACCTGGTGGGAGGACACGTTACATAATAATGACCCAATAACACACTTGATAATATAAATTTAGAATACAATATAATGTGCAACTTTATGAATGTGATTTTTAGCTGCAAGATGTTTTTTTTATTTGTCAAGCTTCATGAATTACAAGCAATACAGCTATTATAAATTTTGTGAAGAAAACAAATGGAGTTTGCTCAAAAACTTTATGTCTTATGCAGACAGCCAAAGTTGGATGAGTTGAGCCATTGGCGCAAATAAAATGGCAATATAATAAATTTATTTTCCATGGACTACGTTCTGTTGGAAATTTAGTAGGACCACCCCTCTACAACAGACATCCAGTGGAAGTTTGAGCACAAAACGAATAAAAATTACTAAGTAGACTGCAACTTCTTACATGTATTTGAGAATAGGCTTTCTAATCAGACGGAGATGAAAAAATAGTACAGATGAAAATGTTATATCTTAAGACTTTCCAAATGTACAACTGTAAATAAATGAGAAGACTGTACTAATACTAAACATTAAAATATCTTCTGTGTGTGTTCTCAAAGTCCTGCGGTTAGCAGAATGTAATTTGGGAAATGGAATATGTTGCATTATGGTTTACAGCTTGGCTGAGATATCTGAACATTTCGACCTGTGACATTTAGACTTGTGACATTTTTGGGTCACTTTGATGTTCTATGAAATGGAGTAGAAAGTTCTATGCTAAACTTCCTTAGTCATCTCTTACACCATGCATGGCAAGTGCTATTATTTCTTGCTACCATTTTAGTCATGGCAAGACCTGTGTGTTTCTGGGGTAAAAAAGGAGCAAATAATAGCAACACTGTATACCTGCCATGCATTTTATAAGAGGCGACTAAGAAGGTTATGGGGTGGAGTTGGCTGTTCCATCCAATAAAGGATCAAAGTGACCCAGAAGCCATGCTGAAGTTGGATATATCAGGTCAAAAAGCACAAATTTTGAAGCAAAGCTGTAAACCATGACACAACACATTCTGTTATCAGGACTACATCCTGCTAATAAACATGCTGGATAAAATTAGATGAGCTAAGCTGAAATGCTGGATAAAATTAGATGCACTAAGCTGAAATGCTGGATAAAATTAGATGCACTAAGCTGAAATGGTGTAAATTATTGCAATTTAACTGGAATGATGAGGGCCGTGCTCTATTCCTTGTCATCGAACAATACTTGAAGTATAAAGTACCTTTTCAGTTATCTAAGGAAACTATGAGTTGATTGTTATCATAGCACCTTTGGCAATTACCTTTCTTCATTCAGGTGAATGTTTTTGTTACTACCTATATTTCCATTGTTTATGTAGACAAACAAGTGGCTGAAGTTCGTGAAGTATCTAAACTGACAAGAAACAGCTTCATCTTTGAGTTAAGAGATGGTATCTGAAGAAATGAATAAGAGGACAGGCTTGCTTGTTTAGCAACTGTCAGGGTCAGACAAGCCATGGACTGAGCTGCTATTCTGAATGCCTTTAGGGAGATAGGATGAGTGACTGATGTTTGTGAATTTTCAACATTGAACAAGTGTACTATCATCATCATCAAACACATGATAATCCTTCATGACTGTAGTGGCGACACTGTGGACAAATCATGACTGTAGTGGCGACACTGTGGACAAATCATGACTGTAGTGGCGACACTGTGGACAAATCATGACTGTAGTGGCGACACTGTGGACAAATCATGACTGTAGTGGCGACACTGTGGACAAATCATGACTGTAGTGGCGACACTGTGGACACATCATGACTGTAGTGGCGACACTGTGGACACATCATGACTGTAGTGGCGACACTGTGGACACATCATGACTGTAGTGGCGACACTGTGGACACATCATGACTGTAGTGGTGCCACTACATGACTGTATTGTATCATCATCAAACACATGATAATCCTTCATGACTGTAGTGGCGACACTGTGGACAAATCATGACTGTAGTGGTGCCACTACATGACTGTATTGTATCATCATCAAACACATGATAATCCTTCATGACTGTAGTGGCGACACTGTGGACACATCATGACTGTAGTGGCGACACTGTGGACAAATCATGACTGTAGTGGCGACACTGTGGACACATCATGACTGTAGTGGTGCCACTACATGACTGTATTGTATCATCATCAAACACATGATAATCCTTCATGACTGTAGTGGCGACACTGTGGACACATCATGACTGTAGTGGCGACACTGTGGACAAATCATGACTGTAGTGGCGACACTGTGGACACATCATGACTGTAGTGGTGCCACTACATGACTGTATTGTATCATCATCAAACACATGATAATCCTTCATGACTGTAGTGGCGACACTGTGGACAAATCATGACTGTAGTGGCGACACTGTGGACAAATCATGACTGTAGTGGTGACACTGTGGACAAATCATGACTGTAGTGGCGACACTGTGGACAAATCATGACTGTAGTGGCGACACTGTGGACAAATCATGACTGTAGTGGTGCCACTACATGACTGTATTGTATCATCATCAAACACATGATAATCCTTCATGACTGTAGTGGCGACACTGTGGACAAATCATGACTGTAGTGGCGACACTGTGGACAAATCATGACTGTAGTGGCGACACTGTGGACACATCATGACTGTAGTGGTGCCACTACATGACTGTATTGTATCATCATCAAACACATGATAATCCTTCATGACTGTAGTGGCGCCACTGTGGACAAATCAATACAAAATCAAGCCATGACTCTCTGTTCGCAGTTCCTTGTTTGATTGTCGAGAGTCTTAATGCTAATGTTTTTAATATTATCAACAATCCATACTTTCCTTTATCTCCCTCTTCTTCTCCTGGTATCAACTAAGTATACTATGTAGAAGAGAACGCTGGGTATTGTAAGTCATTACACACTGATATCTTGAGATCTAAGCACTTATGGACCCATGGTTTCATAAGCAGCAAGAGTGATCTGTTGACTAACACACACACATATATTATTAAACTAGAGGAAACAAGGACAACAAATGATACATGAAAAATGATATAATCCTTGATTATTCTATCATGAATCAGCACTTACTGAGTTTTCTTAAACAGTCTATCATAGACAGCTTTCTCATCAACAGACAAATCAACCTTAATGGTTTGAATAGACTTTTTAGGAAGGGTCACCATAGGTTTACCATCAATATTTGATTGATCTTTTGTACGTCTTAAAAGTAGTGCTTTGACAATAGTGTTAAGTCGTTTAGTGTCACCTGAAACAATCAATAATAAGTGAGACTGCTGTTAAATTGTATAACAATAGTACTTACATAAAACACAAGTTCTATTAGATGAAATATTTAGTACATTAGATGTATTGTTTTCTCCAAGAATTTATACATTAAACAACATTTGCATGTATATTTTGTCTAAGAAACTATAAACAGCTAACATTTGTATCTATGCTCTTGTCTAAGGAACTATAAACAGTTAATATTTTGTATCTATGCTCTTGTCTAAGGATCTATAAATGACTAATATTTGTATGTATGTTTTGTCGAAGGATCTATAAATGACTAATATTTGTATGTATGCTCTTATCTAAGGATCTATAAACAGCTAATATTTGCATCTATGCTCTTGTCTCATCATCATCATCAGGTGCCATGCCGGCTGGCATAGGCGGCCATGGCTCTCCACAGATCTCTGTCCACAGTATTATGTATCAAAGTCGTTGTTTCCTTGCCGTGCCAGGTTGTCAAACTGTCGAATATTTTCTCACGTTCTCGCCCTCTGTCTCTGTTACCTTCAATTTTGCCTGTTGTGACTATGTTCTCTAAACCTGCCTGTCTCATGTGGTGGCAAAAAACAGAAGATTGCCTTTTTCTTATATTGTTGATTAAGGTCTGTTTCGCATTTGACTCTTTCAACACCTCTACATTAGTTTTTCTGGCAGTCCATGGTATTCTCAGCATTCTTCTGTAGAACCACATCTCTGTTGTCTCTAATTTCCCACTTTCTTGTTTGTTTATTGTCCAAGACTCGCACCTATATGTTAGTATAGGGGTTATATAGCACTGCAAAACTCTCTTTCTCACCTCTAATGACAAGGTCATATTACACAGTATATTTTTCATTTTTCTGAATGTTGTTTCTGCATCTTATTTCTGTTGAACTTCTTCGATCTGTTGTAATCATTGTACCTAAATATTTGAATTGGCGGACCTGTTTTAATATTATATCATTCACTTTGATCTTGCAAGGTGTGTTATTTTGTTTCTTTGAAATAACCATTATTTCTGTTTTCTTGATATTTAGGAAGAGGCCTTTCTCTTTACTTTCTGTGACTACTACTTTAATGAAATTTTGAATGTCTTCCTCACTTTTTGCAATCAGAACAGTGTCATCCGCATATCTCATATTATTTATGTTATGTCCTCCCACTGATATTCCTTGGATATCTACTATTGCACGCAATATGTTTTCACTGTATAATGAGAACAGGTCTGGTGAAAGCACGCATCCCTGTCTCTCCTTGTTTTATTTGTTGAAAAGAGCCAAATTGATTTCCTACTCTTATTGCTGCTGTTTGTTGCCAGTATATGTTCTTGATTATTCTTAAATCCTTGCTGTCAATGTTCAAATTCTCTAGCATGTGTATAATTTCTCTATGTTTAACTTTATCTGTGTGCCGCCATGACTTTCATCTTGGGAGAATAATGTGGTAGTTTCCCGTTGCTTTCCACATCCATATGGGGGATATCCATTTATATCTGCTCCCTTTGACAATACTTTATGTTGGGACAAATGGGTGCCCCACCCTGCCCAGTTGCAGAGCTACCACTTATATCAGTAGCAATCGGTTGCTTCCTTGTTCGCGCCTAGCGAGCATCATGACGGCATGATCAACGTCTAAACTCCGACTCCCCTCCAAGAATATTCTAAGGAACTATAAACAGCTAATATTTGTATATATTCTCTTGTCTAAGGATCTATAAACAGCTAATATTTGTATATATTCTCTTGTCTAAGGATCTATAAACAGCTAATATTTGTATATATTCTCTTGTCTAAGGATCTATAAACAGCTAATATTTGTATCCATGCTCTTGTGTAAGTTTCTATACATGACTATCATTTGTAATAAGAGATTCTCACAGTATTGTGTTATATTGCCACCAGAAAATATATACTGTATGGATGGGATGTTTGATGTGCACTGTCGCTTGGTGATTTCATAATGAAATAATTTTTAGCAATAAGGGGGTAGATTTAAAAAAAGAGTTAATTAGCCCACAGCAGTTAAAATGGTTAACAATGAGTAAATCCCTGTAAGGATCACTAAGTCAAATTCAGAAGATATGCACTTTTTAAAGAATGGCACTCAACTGATAAGAGTAGTTCTTCTTCTTTTTCAGTGTTTGTTCTCAAACTCCTGCTGGATCTCTCCTGTAGCAGGACAATCGTCCTACAAGATTTCCAGCAGGATGGAAAGGCTTTCTGTCACCATTTTATTTATGCCAATGGCCAGACACATCAATCTTCGGCTGGAATATGTGCAAATAACCTCAGCAGCAAGTGGATATCAACAACAATAAAATATGTAAACATTCCAGTGTTCTGCAATTTATCCATAACACAATGGATTACCTTTTCCAGAGTCAATATGCTTTTTCCATACCTTGTACTCATCAAAGGGAGTGAACCTCAAAAACCTAGAGAGTATACAATAAGAGTTACTTGACAAACAACACATAAAATATGCTGTGTATTGTGGGAAAACTGGGGATGGAGGAGAAGGCATTAAAACGTGTGTGTGTGTATATATATATATATATATATATATATATATAAAGTGACATATTTTTCCAGAACGTTGTCTTCGTCGTGAATACTCTAAACGTCTCTGTTCCGGGCAAGCAGGCCGGCATTGACCAAGACATGTGCACACATTCTTTGATGTTGCTGGTCCATCGTCTTATTGGTTTTCCTCTTCTTCTCTTTGCTGGCACTCTG
The DNA here is from genome assembly GCA_034231615.1 of Meghimatium bilineatum. NCBI lineage: Eukaryota > Metazoa > Mollusca > Gastropoda > Stylommatophora > Philomycidae > Meghimatium > Meghimatium bilineatum. The sequence goes on along the minus strand of CM067298.1, from coordinate 127,391,227 downwards.
CCCTATAGAATCAGCCTTTCGATACTATCATGTCGCTTTAAGTGTCAAAATACTGTAGCTTCCTTCTTATCATGGTATTTAGAAGCCACCCTTTGATTAGTTTTAGTAATTTCAAAACTTCAAAGTTCTTCTTTTTCTCTGACAATGATATTCGTAGGATCTTTCTGTAGCGCTTCATTTCAAATGAATTTATTCTTCTGGATATTAAATATCAACCTACAGGAGTAATGTGCCTAGAAATTCAGAATGGATACAGTGAACAGTGGTGTAAATAATAACAACGGTGAAAATTGTGTAGTTAAAAAGATAGAAGAGGTTTCAGTGGCAAATAAAAACTACACACTTTAAACAGGGGATATAAAGCAAAGCTACAGTTTTTAACTCAATAAATTAAAATTTTTGTGTGTTTTCTGAAGTTAGCCTGCATCTTTATCTATTGCATTTGTTTCAGAATAACATTTTTGTTGACTTTTGTAACAGGAAGCATGTATCAAAATACTTTAATGAACTCCAACCAGTATTGGTTTTGTTGCTTTCTTTCTTATGTTTACTGTTTGACGTCTGCACAACCATGCAAGTCTTCTGGATATTCTATACCATTGTCAGGAGTTATTATTTAGCTCTATACATGTTTGATCGTTAACCACTAGGCCAATATGTCTCACTCAGTTGAGTTTTGTTTCAATCTGCTGTTAACATAAGCTAAATTTAAGCATAAACATCATTCATTGTTTATAAACATCATTCATTGTTTATTTTATTTTGTCTAATGTTGTGTTGTAGCATCAGGTTTAAAGTGTTTTCTCAAATATGCTTTAGTGTGTACTTTATAAATGGTGCTATTAATTGCTCCAACTATTCCATCAACCCATTACTAATTTATACCTTTATAAATGGTGCTGTTCATTGCTCCAGCTATTCAATTAAGCATTACTAATATCTACCTTTATAAATGGTGCTTTTCATTGCTCCAGCTATTCCATTAAGCCATTACTAATTTCTACCTTTATAAATGGTGCTGTGCATTGCTTCAACTATTCCATTAAGCCATTACTAATTTCTACCTTTATAAATGGTGCTGTGCATTGCTTCAACTATTCCATTAAGCCATTACTAATTTCTATTAATAATTAATAATATTAGTCATTAATAATAAAGCCATTAGTAATTTCATTACTTTTTCACATATCTAGGCAGTACGTTATCACAAAATGCCAACGTTGATGATGAAGTGTATACAAGGATCGCCAAAGCAAGCAGTACTTTCGGCAGATTGTACGCAAATGTTTGGCGTAGAAATGGCATTGACCTACAGACTAAGCTGAAAGTTTACAGAGCAGTTGTACTTCCAGTGCTGCTATACGCTAGTGAAACATGGACTGTGTATAGACGTCATGTGAAAAAACTCAATCATTTTCATACAAATTGTCTCAGAAAAGTTATGAACATCAGATGGCAAGACAAGATTCCAGATACCACTGTCCTTGATAGAGCTGGTATCCCAAGAATTGACACGATCCTGATGCAGACACAGATTCGTTGGGCAGGTCATTTGGTGCATATGCCAGACCATCGTCTGCCAAAGATACTTCTCTATGGTGAGCTAGAGAAGGGTATACGATCTCAAGGTGGCCAAAGGAAGCGCTACAAGGACTCGTTAAAGGACTCACTGAAAGCCTTTGAAATAGACCACGATACATGGGAAGAACTTGCACAAAATAGATCTATATGGCGTTCTAAAATTAAAAAGAGCGCATTATCTTGTGAAAAGAAGAGAAATGCAGCAGCTCAACAGCGGAGAGCAGCTAGAAAGTCACGGATAGACCAAGATCCATCTACAGTCGTTATTCCATGTCCGAACTGTCCAAGGACATTTACAGCTCGAATAGGGCTCATTAGCCATCTTCGAACTCATAATCAAGGACATAACTAAAATTGAATTTTCAAAAGTGGATGTAACAAATGGTCATCATCATCATGTGATGGACGAACAACACAACACTAATTTCTACCTTTATAAATGGTGCTGTGCATTGCTTCAGCCATTCCATTAAGCCATTACTAATTTCTACCTTTATAAAAAGCTTGGTCTTATTTTTCTTCCCAAATTCCTACCAAATGACTGAATGTAACTCGGAGAATGGAATGCATTGGATCTTAGCTGAAAGTATGACTGTGATATCAAATCTTTGGTTTTACACATTCTATACATCCAACTATTTATTGTTATATCCGCTTGTGCTGTTAATTAAGCGTTGTGGTGGGAAGTTGGAGTTGTTTGTCTTTGACCATTTGGGCCACATTGACCTTGGTCAGCCCAGGTCTCTTTAGGGTTCCTTTTATTGTCTCCACCCATCTAGTTCTTGGTCTTCCTTGTCTCCACCCATTTAGTTCTTGGTCTTCTTCATGTCTTGGGGCCCAAACACATTACACATAAAAAAAGAATTTGTGGGTCATTCTTTCCATAGGATAGGGTATCCAACATCATGAGCAACCTTCCTTAGTAACCTCCTATGACATGCTTTAATTCTTAACGCTGACGGGAATTGAACCTGGTCTGTTTTAACAGCACACTGCTTTGTTTGGAAACATGAATAACAAATATGGTACTAATGCCGTAGGGGTGTGAGATTTTAGCAATCTCACATTTCAGTGACTCCGCTATATGAGGGCGATAGCCATCTCCTCTCTCGCAGTCTTTACTTCCTGGATTAATCTGGTACCCAATAAAGGCTTGGTCGACACGAAAGCCTTTGCGGTCTCAAAATCATTTCCACCTAGCTGAGGAATGAACCCAGGACCACTCATATGAGAAGACAGTACGCTAACCACAATATATACAGTAAAAATAACAGCAACAAAAATATAGACAACAAAAGGCAGTTTTGAACCTGAGTAGGGAGTACATGTCCAAGAGATCATTCTGTATAGGTGTACCAGTTAGAGCCCAGCGATAGACAGCTCTAAGTCGACATACTGCCTGTGCTGTCAATGACTTGTGGTTCTTTATGTTGTGGGCCTCATCTAAAACTATCCTCTCCCATCCAATCTTTAGCAGTAGTGGTAAGTCTTGTTTCTTTTTGACAGAAAAATAAGTGTTTCACATTAGCTATTAATATAAGCAGACGAAAACCATGTTCGCATGAGCTGCTTTATGAACAGCTACTGTTTAATAACCACTTCAGGTGGCTTCTAGTAATAATAGGGACAACTAAGAGCCACTTTAAGTCGCATATTTTAAGAGTGTTGCATCTTACTGTTGCATGACTGTTTTTATTACACAAGCAATTATAAAAGATGAGGGTATGAAAGAAGAGGAAGACAAAGGAATATATGGGTTAATAATATTAAGGACTGGTCAGGATTATGATTCTCCAAACTCATACAAAGGGTTGAAATAAGAGAAGCAATATATAAACAAATATCAAACAAATGCTCCAAGTCATAAACAAGCACCAAACATTCCAACAGTCATAGAGATATGAGTTTAATGAAGAATACTATTATGACGCATGGCTGAGAGATGAGCATTTGTTCCACAACTATGAGTGACAGCAAGGACATGCAAAACCCCACCCTGTACATGTTGTAGCAACAGTAAGGATATGCAACACTCCACCCTGTACATGTTGTAGCGACAGTAAGGACATGCAAAACCCCACCCTGTACATGTAGCGACAGTAAGGAATGCAAAACCACACCCTGTACATGTAGCGACAGTAAGGACATGCAAAACTCCACCCCCTGTACATGTAACAACAGTAAGGACATGCAACACTCCACCCTGTACATGTTGTAGCAACAGTAAGGATATGCAACACTCCACCCTGTACATGTTGTAGCGACAGTAAGGACATGCAAAACCCCACCCTGTACATGTAGCGACAGTAAGGAATGCAAAACCACACCCTGTACATGTAGCAACAGTAAGGACATGCAAAACTCCACCCCCTGTACATGTAACAACAGTAAGGACATGCAACACTCCACCCTGTACATGTTGTAACAACAGTAAGGACATGCAACACTCCACCCTGTACATGTTGTAACAACAGTAAGGACATGCAAAACTTTACCCTGTACATGTTGTAGCAACAGTAAGGACATGATATTCAGTAATGACTATCTCTTCCCAGATGAATGCCTATTAAAATCAGGTAAAAGTTATTTATGATACAAGAAAAGGTGCATTGCCCTGTATCACTATTTCTACACTGTATCCTTGAATGTTTATCCATCATTTTCTAGATCATCCTCTAGAGATAGTTCAGTTTATGGACTGTTCTGAAGACTAATCTGTAAGTCCTGATAGATGTCAATATAGAATAAACATATTACCAACATCAGATATAGCCTTTTTTTTCAGACTCCATGAATTAAATAACTAACAGCACTACTTTGACATCCAAACATCAGCATAACAACTAAACGAACATTAATAAATAGCATTTTTATTCCAACATTGTGATATCAGTCAAATATGGACTCTTTCCACAGGACAGGAAAGTTAGATTACATCATGTGAGATGTGGTGTTTGAGACAGTAAAATTACATCATGTGAGATGTGGTGTTTGAGAAAGATTCAATTAATCAATAAACCCGTAACCCTCAGGGTCGTAGGGGTACCACATTGGATGCTTCAGCACATAGAGTCCACCAGCGAATTATATTCTCAGCGATGCGGATGAGTGTGGAAATATCTTGCCCTGTCCATTTCTTGATGTTGTCTGTCCATGCTTTTATTTTCCCTACTCTACTTCTTCCCCCTTCGACAGTTCCCTGCAGTATTGTTTTTGACAAGGAATCATGTCAGCATACATGCCCTACCTAACCAAATCTAAACTTCTAGACAGTACACAGGACATACAATAACAAATTCATCTACGCTAGCCTATACACCAGACACATAATATATTATGCCAGATTTGCAGTTGTAGACCAAATTTCTGAAGTATGGCTTGTATGTATGTGTCTTAAGTTTATTTTTTTTAAACACTAGTCACCAACTTTAAACATAATAGCTGAATTATGTTTAAATTATGATTAATTTTGCATTACGTTGAAGTCAAAAGTATCAGGCCATTGGCGCAAATAAAACGGTAATACAACACATTTCCATTCTCTGGGTTATGTCGTACCAGAAATATAATAGGAACATAATGCCTCAAGAGAGATCTGATGTGTGTTTGATTGCGGACGGAAAAAAACCCAACATAATAAGCAGACTGGAATTAAACCAACATGAAAAACAATGTCAACAAACATTAATTAGTGGGTTATGGAATCCAAACCTCGTTTTTTTTAGTTTCGGTTTCCTCCTCATCTTCTCTGTCCCTAACAGGATCATCAGTACTCTCCATCTTGTCTGACCCAACTTCTTTGCTGATGATAGTGTATGTTGTCAATACGATGTCATTGTCTATAATCCTGTATACAAAAACAAGATATATCTAGATGTCATATTTTATCAAACAAAAAATTGATACCAATTGTGAGAGCAGGTTATCATCAGGGCACGTCGATAGGATCTCCGCCTCAATAAATTCATCAGTGTGTAGCAGCTCCCAGCTCGTCTATAGGTGATCGGATCTCACAATAAATCCATCTGTGTGTAACAGCTTAGTTCCAGTTCAGTGTTTGTTTATTAGTCGCTTTGTATATCTATTATGTTTCTCTTTATTGGCCCTTCCCATCTTTACACTAATCTCCCACAATCTTGAGTGCAAAATTATTCACACTTCTGGAAATTTTCTGAGTGGATAGGGTGTATTGATTATGTCAGATCGATCCATGTAGCTTTTGGCACTATGGCTATGCTTTTCAGTGTACAGACTCACTCATGACCACCAATACCTGCATGCCTGAGCACGAATATAAAGGTAATATTTTTTCAGAGATTGTGTACAACAATAATCCATAAGACATACATGTCAAAGTGGAAGAAAAAAAATGGAAGTGGAAGACAAATCCAGTGCAATACATCACCTCCAAAGACACCAACAGACCACAATATTTTGCCTCATAAAAGGCCACTGCAGATTGTGGGGTCACCATTACCGACTCAGGATCTTATACACAGATGAATGTCAGTATGGATCCAGAACCCAAACACATACTTCAGGACTGCCCAAACAAACCCACGAACACATACATCAGGACTGCCCAAACAAACCCACGAACACATACTTCAGGACTGCCCAAACAAACCCACGAACACATACTTCAGGACTGCCCAAACAAACCCACGAACACATACTTCAGGACTGCCTAAACAAACCCACGAACACATACTTCAGGATAGCCCAAACAAACCCACAAACACATACTTCAGGACTGCCCAAAATATAAAGAGCAGAGACAGCAGATATGGCAAGCAGATACAGATTTGAGTTAAAAGTTATGGGACAGCAGCTCTGATTCAAGAAGACAGTATAATTCACCCTGACAATCTAACATGACTGCAGATGCTGAACACTGAAAAAGAAGAGATTGTGTTGACAACATCATCTATTGATGGCAGATGACTCTGACTTAAAATTTGCGAAGCATGTTGATTGAGTCACTATGTATGCACGCATGAGAATAGTCCTGTGACATTAGCCATGACAGTGCCTCCATCACTGTTTTTAATTTTCATTGTAAGACTGTTCGTGATTGTGGTAAAGACACCACTGGGTTCTTTTGAGTTTTTCCACTGGATCATGCTGAAAAAAGCACAGCAATATTTGCACTAAAAATTGTGATCATTCAAATGCATTGTCTTTACCAAATATCACAATAGCTTATCCCAAGAAAGTAAGTCAATAAATTGACTTAACCTTCTGCCCCTTAGAGCGCCCGCTTGCAGCTTTTTTTTTACTTGTTTCGTTGCGATCGATATTACATTTTTAGTTTGCGCAGGGTTTATTAAAAACCGTGACCATTGCGCAGATGCGTGGCTTAGCTTCCTTTTTCAGTTTCAATCGGTACAATCTGACTTAAGACTGAATTTTTACAAATTTTTTTTAATTAGCGAAGTTTTAGACCTAGTTATGAAAATGGAAGATATTATTCTTAAGTATATTGATGTGACCAGTCGCAGTTACGATGGAAATATGCACGATTTAGGTAATTTGCGTATCAAATATAACGTGGAAAGTGACACGTCACGTTTTATGTTCATAGACCTAATGTTTCCGACAAAGAGATGGACATGCGTGGCACTAATTGTGACATCGCGAATTTTGCCATAGTGATGTAGTTTTTCGAGTAGAAGATGAGAGTTTTGTACAAAACATTTGGTCTGTACATAATCTTGATGAGATTTCCATACGTTATGATGAATACTTTAGCATCATTGTCAACGATGAGTTTATCAATTTACAGCAGATCGGACAAATTTGAATGTAACATAACACAAAGAACAAACAAGGAAAGAAGACATGTGCTGAATATCTGCCACTGCCATTGAAATAAAACATCATTTTTAAAATGTATATTATGATGGACCTGTTTATTCTGTTTGAGTATGGCATGTACTGGAGTACAGATGAAAGGTTCAACGTTTTGGGCATATCACCCTGTTTGGGAAAAATGAGATTTGAGAATATATCTCAACATTTTCGTCTCAATATGACTCCTCTACTCAGCACCCCAAAGACAAAAAAATAATTTTCCCCACATTATGTTGAGTTTGACAGTTTATTATTTAAAACATATATGTATTAAATTATCATTGATATAGGTTTATACAAGACTATTCATTTTTCTGTTGATCTGCCAAGTCTGAGTGTGATATGATGAATAGTTTGAAAGAAAATGCAATTTTATCATCATCATATCCATATTTTGGAGGAGTTGTGCCCCTTGCCTTAGGGATCAGGGATTGACAATTGGGAAATCTCATAGGGGTGAAAGGGTTAATAATTATTACAATAACTTATCCCAAGGTCAAAATGGAAGTTAAACAACGATAAAGAGGATTTTCTAACAATACGATGTTAGACTCTTCGCAGAACAACTGTCAAAGATGACTATGGGTCTCAACAACATGCAAAAACTACACACAGCAGTATCACATCACTCAAACTAGAGAGCACTGGTTTCTACCCTGTGCACCATATTCAGTGCTAAAGGAAGATAGATAGATAGACTATGTTACTACTGCCAGATTTGTCTCAAAACAAGAACAAGCTGGTCACATGTGAAATGAAACATTAGAGAAATAAAAGAAAAGACATTGGAGTCAACATGAAGTACAAAACATGAAATGAATAAACTACAAATGCAGGCATAACTTTATATAACAAATTAATAAAGAAAAAATACATCAAGATATAAATTGTGAAGAAAATATGCCATTTGTTATATGCTATTATTAGTATTTGGTTTGAGTCGATTTATATTAATAATAGTTTTACATAAAGCAAATATAGAGGATTAAATGTCCATCAGAGGGCATCAATACTACACAGCAGAATACCTGATCTTCTGCAGAAGATGGATGTGGTGGGCCATTGGCGCAAATAAAACGGTGACACAACGCACTTCCATTCTCTGGACTACATCCTGCTGGAAATCTAGTAGGATAATGATCTTGCTATAAGGGAGATCCAGTGGGAGATTGAGAATGAACGCAGAAGAAGAATACCTGATCTGATACTATACAGGGGATGTAATGCTTGTCAATCTGTCAGGGTCGATTGCCCCCCCACATTGCTAAACTAGCACAAAAAAGATATGATTCATATTATGTAGATACTCAAATGGTAGCATTTGACAGATTAATTTGACTATGCTGCGCTCATCTCCTCTTCTCTCCTAAATATAAAATTATACTGCTTCCATTATGAATGATTATCCAAGTATAAAACTTACTTTTGTATATTTTTTTCCCTGGAAGGACCATGATAAATCATAAACTTGAGCAGTCCAGGACGACATCTGCGCTCAATTTCTTTAGCCCACTGATGGACAACAGAAGCTGGAGTCACAATCAATGTTGCACCACATTTCTTCACAGCTTTATCCACTAAATGAAAAAACAATTACTTTAAAACTTAATTATTTTAAACTGTTTCTTATTCTTTAGTGTTAAGATCATTAGCCATCAATCAATCAAGTCTTTCGTTCCCCTGGGGTGTTTATAGATCCTGCATAGGCCATGGACAAGGTATCCATTTGTCTCTATCTATTGATATATTCTCAGTCTTATTCTATGTGATTCCTATCTCTGCTGAGTCCTTCATGGTCTCTCTTCTCCATGTGTTCTTGAGTAAAAATGAAAGAAAATCTGTCGTAAAATTTTATACCACATTGTAAATAAAAATTTGTAAAATAATAATAAAAAAGGTTAAATATCAATTTTACAAATATGACGAATACACAGATTCAAAGCTTCAACCACCAGGCTTTTGTCAAGATAAGTATCTCAACAAAGGCCTGGTGGTCAAAATGTTGAATCTGTGTATTTGTCTTATTTTCAAAACTGATATATAACCATTTGTTTTTGTTAGTGGCCATATGGCAAGAACACTGACCTCAGAGTACTGAGGTCTGGAGTTCAATCCACGATTGGAACAAGGATTTTTGTCTTTCAGAGGTGTAATAAAAATTCTTCCTGTACACATCGTGGTGACAGCTCTGGCAAAGCGACCTTTATTTCCATAGCCAAAAAAGCCTCCCTGCACCCCTTAACAGGAAAATATGCAGTAATGAAAGTTTGTGTTATTTTACAAATTTCCATGTGTTATATATATATGTTCCATATATTCTTAGGCCTTTCCTTTTTATTTCTCCCTGTAGATTTCATGTCAATGGTCTAACTATATCTTTTACTGGTTTTATGCATGTGTGCTAATTAGATTCTCTTAAGCTTGGTATCCACCAGTTTGATTATCTTGTCCTGCCACCTCATTTTATTATTCGTCATACGCAGATAATTACAAATGTCTGTAATTTATACTGTCCTAGTAGATTTCCAGCAGGATGTAGTCCAAAGAATGAAAATGTGATGTGTCGCTGTATTACTTGCACCAATGGCCTGACACATCTGTCTTCCTCCGTGCAGTGTACTCAAGAGGTCACATTCAGCTTGTAATGTCTTATCTATAAAGTGGATGTAAAAATTTTTTTAGTATTACTGCTTGAAGCTACTGAGTTATGTGCTATGAGGGGTACTCTTAGCAGGCAACATGCCGCTGCCTTCATGGGGGGCGGGGCACGGAGAATATATAGGAAAACCCAAGCACAGTGAAGTCAATCCCCTATGCCCTTCTAGTCTGTTATTTAAGATTTCTTCCTATGCCATAAGCATATAATATATTCTAAACAGTTCCAAGATTTCCTTTTTCTTACACCTTTCGTCACTGGATTGTGTCATAAAATATCAAATTTAGAAAAATCTAACATTACACAATAACTGGAAATACTAGAAAACTCACATTTTTTTACTTGTTTGTCTCGATTCAACCATTCATCTTTATTTGTCTCAGCTTTCGCTATCTTGTGTCTAAGAACGTGAGCTATTGTAGTCAGAGTTTTACCAAGACCCATGTCATCAGCTGGGAAAAAACAATATTGAAAGCTACCCTGTACATAGAAAGTTGAGCAAAACAAATTAACTGGGAAACATCAAAAGTACAGAAAAATGAGTGTATGGAAAATTTGGTATCAGGACAATATTGTTCTGTAACTAGCAGTATGTGGGTCATGTGGTCAGGACCATGCCCGCCAACTTTACTTTCTCAGATTTATTATGGTATTCATTTCCAGAGATTTGGTAGACCTGGAAGGCATTTGTGCTGTAAAACATTTACTTAACTTAAAATTGAACTATGGATCCCGGAAATAGAAGCTCAGTGCACCAACCATTGCGCCATAGCAGCTCTACAGTTGTGAATCTCCCAAACAATATAAATAATCACATACAAACAATATAAATAATCATATACAAACAATATAAATAATCACATACAAACAATATAAATAATCAGATACAAATAATATAAACAATGAAATTTATAAATTAAATCAGACCTAAGATGCCAGCAGGAGGGACCTGCTTCTCTCTCCAAGCTAACCAAGCAAGAGCATGTCGCTGGTGGGGTTTCAGTGTCACATTCAAGCCATGTGGATCAGGGAATTCTGTTTGCTCTGTAGGACAGGACTCAAGCTGCCTAAACATACCAGTATACATATATTGTACACAATTATCATAAATGGTCACTATAATACAACATTACATAATAAAAAAACCAAAATATATCTTATGACTTTTCTAGGTGAGATTTTTCTTCTCTGTTCATTGCCAAACTCTTGCAAATTAGCAGAATATAGTCAGGAGAACTGATGCACTATGTTATAGTTCACAGCTCTGTTGCGATATATGTGCCTTTCAGCTTGATACATCCGACTTCAGCATGACTTCTGAGTCACTTTGATCCTATATGGGTGGAGACAGCCATCTACACCTCGTAACAAACCACCGTAGTCATTTCTTAAGACGTGCATTGAAGGTAAATAGTGTTGCTATTCTTTGCTCTGTTTTCTGGACCTGGCACCACACAGACGAGATGAGATACAATATAATAAATTTTTTTTTAAAACTGTATCCATCTTGCAATTAATAAAAAAAACACAGTAACAAATACCAGCAGCTTGTTAGATGTATATTGCAATGAAGGCAATGCACTTTAAAAAAAAATCACCAAATATGTTCTAATAGAAAATTACCAATTCTACAAATGAATCTAAATTAACCAATCTACTATTAAGTTCCAACAACCAAAATTAGTGGGAGCGCATGACTGTGTTGTTAGCATGCCATTCTCATATCAGGTGTGGATTTTTTCTCAGACATTTTTTTTATTTCGGAGGAACAGTCAAAATCCTTCCTGTACATGTCGCAGTGTCTGCTATAGCAAAGCTGCCTTTATTTCCACAGCCCATAGAAAACCTCCCTGCACCCCTTCACATTAAAACATGCAGTAATGAAAGTTTAACCAAAATTAACACTTTTTACATGAAGCTTCAACATTTACAATATTTACTGCAAGTTCTGGGATGCAAAAGGATATGCGTTACTCTTGTGTAATCCAAGGGTTAGGAGATAACTACAATCCTAAAAGCACCTTCTTGTAGTATACTCTGGAAACAGATTACTTTAACGCTTTTTCAAATCGCATAGCATCTCTCGTACATGAGATTTTCCGTATTTGACTAGCCACATCTCCCAAAAAAATACAGATATTATATGTTTGTTGTTGTTGTAATAGTCCTTGTCTCGATTGGTCCGTTCTCAGTGACTTGATTGCACAGTTTGAATGTCTTGACAAAATCACATATTTTTTGGAGATGCGGTTAGTCAAGTATGGAAAATCTCATGTACAAGAGTTGCTAGGCGATTTCTGCTGTTGAACAGACTGATTCTATTCCCGTTAGACTCCAGAATCTAAGATCAAATATATTTCAAGAACCAAGAAAAATTGCCATGCTAGGTACAACTATCAACAGTCACAAGTTTCCACAGATATAAATGTTGCCTTAGTAGACAGTTTTCAACTCGTCACAAAACAGAAACAAATGTTGCCTTAGTAGGCTCAACTATTGACTTAGATCACAAAACAGAAACAAATGTTGCCTTAGTCACAACTATCGACACCAGTCACAAAACAGAAACAAATATTGCTATAGTAGGCACAGTTAACAACCCCCAGTCCCAATAAATGATGCCATGACATGGTAGCTTCCTATTTCAGCTTCTGTACAAAACTATGGATGTTTGAGAACAGCAACAGAAGAAAGTCTTACTTGTGCAGTTTGTCTATAGCGTCTGTTGTTATAGAACCAATTTCCCTCAGCTGCCGTGCTGTCATTCTTCCTCCATACAATGTCATAGCTTGAGGGTTTGCTACATGAAGTAGTATTTATCATTAGTTGAATGCTACATGAAGTAATATTTAGTCATTAGTTGAAGGTTTGCTACATGAAGTTGTATTTAGTAATTAATTGAAGGGCTGCTAAATGAAGTCATACTTAGAGTCAATAATTGAAGGTGTGCTACATGGTCATATTTGATAGCTTAAAATTATGTTGAGTATCATCTTCGCACACAGGATATGTCCATAGATGTTCAGATTTCAGTTGAAGTAAATCCCTATAAGTATAGTGGCTGATGGTTCTAGTTCTTTGTTGAATGAGTATTCTTTGTGCAATTTTTGTGAGGTGTTTAGTTTCGGATACACATATCCTCACTCCCAATGTGTGCATTCTTCATATTGACTCATCCTCTATGACCTCAGAGCATACAAACTCTCACAGAACATTGTGTATGTCTTCATTGTTCATAGGTTATCTATCTGTTATGGTAGAAGAATCATTCAACTTGTCAGCTCGCTTGTTGAACTACAGCCACTCATTCTGGAACAATGATGAAAGTGATTTTTGGCAGTGTGGTCCAATTATTAGCATCTACAATAGCAGACAAAAGTCCTCTCTAATGGCATCACCCATTATTTATGCCCCACAGCAAATAAAAAACTCTATGCAGAGCTCAAAAAGACTTTATAAAAGAAAGGTTGTACACCTCTGGCCAGTCAAGTTACCCATTCTGACTTTCTGAATGCTCATTGAGTCACTCAGTATGCATGCATGAGGATAGGCTTCAGATTCCAGCCAGTTTAGGGCCTGTGTTATGACAAACCTCATTGTAAGGCTACTTGTTACATGAAGGCCCCACTTGCTTTGTAAACTATTCTTTCCCGTGATCTGGTGGTAAAAGCCTATGTGCAATGGTGGAGCAGATACAGTCTTACATTCTATAACATACTGTTCTGTTTAAAAGTGATTTCTGCAGGTCTTACATTTTATAACATACTGTTTGGTTTCTTCCTCTTATTGGCTGCAGTAAAGTGTATGGTCAGTGTTCATCTTTTTTGTGTGTTAAGTGGTACATGTCTTTCCTCAATATTGCATTCTAGTCTCTGCAGATTATACTTGTTATGCTGTCTTTACACTTTAGCTGTGGCACAATTGCATATGAGATTCCTCCTTTTTTGTCTATTCCCAGGTGGATTGTAGCTTCCATACTTGTCGTTGAGTGCAGGGGTTTGTGAAGGAGATATAGTCTGCATTCCAGAGACAGGTGTGTTGCTCTGGTTGAGGTGTAATCATGTTTGTTCAGGATGGTCTTGATGTTGTCTATCCACCTTTTCCTATGTCTGCCCTTGGCTCTGTATCCTGATTCCATCTTGTTCTACACTTTTATGGGAAATTGATCATTCATCCTCATAAGATGTCCAAACCATTTTATCTGCTGTTTCTCTATATGTCTGATGCATGATGTGATACCTATTATCTTTCTGATGTTCTCACTGTGCATTTCGAGTCTGGTGACTCCAATACACTTCCTTAGACATTTCATTTCGCAAGTTTTGAGCTTTCTCTTATGTGTAGATGTCAGTTGTCAAGTCTGGCATTGGTAGCATAGTGCTAGTATAAAGATGCTCTTAATAATTTGTTTCTTTACTTCCATGTTGATTTTTGGGTGCTATAGCAAAGGTGACAGTTGATATGCCACAACATTTGCCTTTTAACAACTTATTTCTATCTCTCTGTTAAGTCGTCCATCTTCTCTGAAGATGCTTCCTAGGTACTTGAACTCTTTGACTCATTAAATTTTTGTGTTATCTATTAGGATGTTTATGCGCTCTGTTGATCTCGTTATGTCCATAGTTTCTGTCTTTTGTGTGTTGATCCACATATTGTATTTATTGCATATTCTTGATAGTGAGTTGTGAATTTGCAGTTTTTCTTCATCATCATCATCTATGATGCTTTGATCGTCAGTGAAAAGCAGTTCATTGAGTTCATTGTTAAGTTGTTCATTCTCTGTTGTTTCATTACACATCTCATTTGTGTTTCTTGTATAATTCTGTCTATGTAGATGTTGAATAGAATAGGCAACAGCATACATCCCTGTCTGACTCCTGTGTTTTTTGTGAATGGCTCTGATACTCCATCTATTGTTCTCACCTTGTGTTAGCTTTTTTTGTATAATGCTTTGATGTTGTGTAGTAGTTGTCCCTTGATTCCGTATATTTCTAGTGTTTCCCATAGTAAGTCTCTGTTTATTCTGTCAAACGTTTTTCTCTGTCGACAAAGATGATGTTTAGCTTTTTATCATATTCAATAGCTTAGTTATCTAAGGGTAAATAGTGCATCTGTACTTCCTGCTCCTCTTCTGAAACCAAATTGGGCTGGACTTAGTTGTTGTTCTATGATGTGTCTTATTCTTTGTTCTACTATTTTAGCTAATATTTTCCGAGTGTGGATGAGTATTCCTCCTTTTAAGTTAGTAATTTAGTGGTTTATTCAAAATTGTTTGCAATTGTTGTGGATCATGTATTTTGCAATTCTAAGGTTAGTGACAGTATATAAGGGCTGAGTCGCCAGTTTGTTGCTGTGCCCAAATGGAGAGCACAGAATAGTGACACTGTTACATGCCAGGCCCCAACTAGATAAGCTCCTGAAGTGAAGATGAAGGTTTTCTCCAGCCAACAGAGCCTGGAAACTAGACTGGTCGGATAATTACTTACATTAAGCAGGACCACAGTCCTGCCCAAGTAAGCACAGGTGCTGAAGTAGGAGGTAAAGGCAAACAGGTGCACCAGCAACCATGGTATCATGAAATCTGCTTAATTAACATGTCTTCACTGTAAAATATTTGTTAACGAGAAGATCTTCCAGGTATTTTGTAGGAGACGACTACAGAGATTTGGGCGATGTAGTTGGCTGTCACATCCATAGAGCGTCAAAGTGAACCATAGGCTGGAGTTGGATGTGAGGCCAAAAGGTGCAGATATCGCATGTAAGTTGTAAACCATGACACAATGCATTCTGCTCTCTGGAATACATTCTGTTAAATTGCAGAAGTTTGAGAATGAACACAGAAGAAAAGCAGGACTGAGTTCAATAAAGATAAACAGTTTAGGCATATTCATTACAGAGCACATAGATATTAAGGGTAATAAAATAAACAAACAGGTTCGCAGAATCTGAGAGTCAGCAAATGGTTCAAATAAACATCATGAAATACATTTCATCTAAAATGTGTCCTGCATTTGAAGATCAGAAAGGACCTGAGCACACTCAAAACCACATGCACTTGAGGTGGTAACTTGAAGACCCTTTCAAATCAAGATTTGAAGTTAACTGACACTGTAACATGAGATAATCAAGTTCACTGACATAGTAACATGAAATAATCAAGATCTGAAGTTAACTGACATAGTAACATGAAATAATCAAGATCTGAAGTTAACTGACACTGTAACATGAAATAATCAAGATCTGAAGTTAACTGACATAGTAACATGAAATAATCAAGATCTGAAGTTAACTGACACTGTAACATGAAATAATCAAGATCTGAAGTTAACTGACATAGTAACATGAAATAATCAAGATCTGAAGTTAACTGACATAGTAACATGAAATAATCAAGACCTGAAGTTAACAGACATTGTAACATGAAATAATCAAGATTTGAAGTTTACTTGCATCATAAGATAACTCATGACACTTGAAGCTTACCAGCAAATAGTTGCTGCAAATGCTGGGGAAGATGCAGAAAATCTTGGACATAATGCTGTTGCTGTGGTTGAACAATAGTTTCTGCTGGAAGCATATTGGAATTGTTATTACTACAGCTTGCTGTATTCAACACGATGGAAGCCTGATCAAAAAGTAGAAAATGCAGACTAAGACTGGATTGTGACAATCAAGTATTCAATAACTTCACCAGAAAATCATTGGCTCAAATGAATAATAAACACTTAAACTCAAGTTCACAAATAAGTATAGGGTAGGTAGGGGCAAAGATCCACATTTATTTGGACTTTTTTGTGTATTCTGACACCTAGATCTTAATATGGGACAGCTGTCATCAGTGTATAGCTTATATATACATCTTACATTACTGAGTGTATTGAAACCATAAGATGTACATGTAACAATAGAATGAGAGTTTATGATCTTATGTAAATGCAGATCTTTGTCCCACTTGATGGGGCAAACATCTGCAGGCAAAAAAGTGATACCGGCCATTTATATATATATATATATATATATATATATATATATATATATATATATATATATATATATATACCAGTCTCTCCTAGCTGTGGATTGGTATCTGCAAGTTCATAATGACATCAGCTTTACTGAAGAATGATTTCTCATACATTTTGAATGCAGACCTTTGCCCCATTAACGTATGGGCATTGATTTTTGGATGTTCATGAAAGTTACACTATTTGCAACTATCATAGATTCCCATGAAAAAAAACAACAAAGTAGCCTGGCAAGATAATGTGCTTAAGAACTTAACATATATATGTGGACAACATATATTTCAGTTTAAACATTTAAAAAAAATCACAATATTAATGATAACAGCAGTCAGTGTGATAGGTTGAAAGCAAAAACTTATATAATTGGGAAAAAATATTTTTCCTAATTATTGAAAATTGACTCATCATTAACCTATCAAACTTCGTTCTGTGAGAGATTGGTATCTGATGTAGTCACATGTGGTATCGGGAGAACACATAGATTAAAAATAAACTTGATGCGGATCTTTACCCCCACCTACCTGTGTATATATATATAGCATATACTATATGTAACATATATCTCAATCTACAACATTGGAATTGCAGCTGTACGGCTGAGAACCTCCTGAATTCATGGACCCCCCCCTCCTTGTATAGACTTCTGAGCATAAAAAACTGATTGCAGAATAAGAAATGTACAACAAAGAATTGAATTCAATATGTAAACAAGGGATCAGCTGAGTCACATAAAATCCACAAAGTTTTCAGCTAAACAAAAATTTAAAAAATCACATAATATTCACATTTAAGCATTTTACTTCAATAAATAATCCAATAAAGTTCACAAAGAAAAATGTAACTAAACAAATCGTCACAAAAAAAACAACAATTCACAAACAAGTATTTAACTTGTAGCACGCTGTTGGCAGTAGCCACCAACAATGAATGTCTTTCTGTAAACAGATGTTCGCGGTGGACAACACCCGTTGCAATGAACTCATTTATTGATAAGATGTTTAGGCTAATGTGACTGGAATCAGCAAATCATAGCTAGTAATCATATTCTACTTCATTTCCTGTTCAAGAAAGAAGAATATTGGAGTTGTAGTTTTAATGTATAATAATCTGTCCCGATCAGTATGAATGCGGTTGGAATGAAAATCATTGTCTGTAAAATCATTATAGATTGTGATTCTGATACGGAGTTCTTGGGAATTACATTTAAAAAAAGTAGATGTGACACATTAGTTTCGTTATGAAATGATATTGGACAATTACAGGCAGAATATGAAATATATTGTAGTCTTGGACTATGGTCGTTAAACCTGGAGAAAAATGGATCAGACAAGGTAAGTGACATCTACGTGTTTTATTTGTTTTAACACACAATGTTATATTAGTTTGGTTATGTAACAACATAAATACAATAGGCCTCAAAATGTTGAAGAATTTTAGAAGGGATACCACACATCGGAAAAGTATGTCCACGTTGTGTGTCCCACGAATATTCCTAAACCTAGTGTAGAATGAGCAGAGAAGGTGAGCGACATGTACATGTTTTGTGTGTTTTCACAGGCAATATTATGTTTGTTTATGAAACAACATAATAGGGACCAAACCCGAAATAAAGGAATGACGAAAACGGATGTGCTGGACCTCGGATGTCCTGACCACAAGTGGCCAACCGGGGTGCAAATAATCACAGTTTTAATGTGGAACTTGCAGCACAACGTACTTCACGCTCCCTGGCGGAAATCACACGAAATATTCATTGTGGTTATTTGAGAGCGAACGCTGAAGAAGAAGAAGAAACAACATAAATACAATAAGCATAGATATGATGAAGAATTTTTATCAGGGATGAATTTTACACATCGAATGAGTCAGTATTTTATTTTTGATTTTTATATTTACCACATTCTCAAGTTTTCCAAACACCTACCAAAAATAAAGCAAATTGTCAAAAAAGAATTCAGTGGCAGAGTAATTGTGTAATTTAATTCTGTGTGCTAAATGTTAATGAAACAAATCATCATAAACAATTCACAAACAAGTATTTAACTAAACAAATAATCACATACAATTCACAAAAAAGTACAGTAGAATCCCTCGATCATTATCATCAGGTGACATATTCTTTCCAGAATGTAGTCTTCCCTATAGATCTCTTGAATTCTCCGAGGTTGAAAGTCTTTTGTCCAATGGTGTCTTGGGCAGCCTTTGCTCCTTCATCACACCCATAGAACAATTCTTGGTACTCCTGTAGTTCAATCCCTCTATAGAGCATCATTTTATAACAAATTTCCCAACATAGCAATACATTTCAAAATCCCCAATTATATTTATTCTTTATTGTATGCACTGTATATGGCAAATTTGTGTTATTACATACACATTTTGTCAGCACAGATGACGTTGTTACAATGGAATTTAACGTAATACAGATACTGTATTTAACTAAACAAATCATCATCTACAATTCACAAATATGTATTTAGCTAAACAAGTATTTGTCTCATACAAACAATCAGAGAAAGTATTTGGTAGAAACAATCACATAAAATCTACAAACAAGAAAATTGCACTTGATACCTGATTAATGGAATCAGGACATATCTTGTGTTTGCTGGATGAAGAGTTCTGATGCAGATCACTGGCTGATATTCTACCATTACTGGGATTAGTGGTGCTGCTAGTCTGCATGGAATGACTTTGTGAACCTGAATTACAACACACAAATATCTGTGACTGACATAACCTAATAAGTCTTCATAATTGCTAATGTGTTGATGTGACCCAAAAGGGGAGTAAGTAATAGCAACACTGTTTACCTTCCACACATGTAATAAAATGTGACTAAGGAAGTTATGGGGTGGAGTTGGCTGCTCTATCTCATGTAGGATGGGTCAAAGGGCATAAGCCCATGGACCGCTGGATCAGCAACCAACCAACTCATGTAGGGTAAATGCGACAGACTCAGAAGCCATGCTGAAGTCAGATGTGTCAGGCAGTAAGGTGAGAATATTGCAGTTAAGCTGTAAACTATGACACAACACATTGTGTTCACTGCATCCTGCTAAACTGTAGGAGTTTGAAAACGAAAGCAGAAGAAGAAGTCAGAATTTGTTAAAATACTTGTGTGTTTGTTATGAAACTCCTACTAGTTCTCCGTAAAATGTACTACAGCTGTGTCAGGATATACAGCTTGGCTGCGACATATGTGTTTTCCACCTTACACATCCGACTTCAACATGGCTATGGGTCACATTGTCCTATAGGATGGAACAGCAAACTCCACCCCTAAACCTCTTTAGTTGCCTCTTACAACATGTATGGCAGGTCACAGTGTTGCTATTCTTTGCTACCCATCTACACACAAACGTATTACTACTTAAAACGATAAGTAAACAGGAAGTTCATAAACAATCTGTGGTAGTAAATTACTTGTGCAATTCAAACTTGTCTAAACTAGCTCAAGATTTATACTTGTGTGGTAACCAGGGCCTGGACCTCTAGTTCAAGGTGCAAATAGTATTTCCACTGTCTTCTTTCAGACATGTCATAAGAGGCGACTAACGACAGCTTGGGGACAGGCTGACAACCTGTCACCTGTAAAATGAATCATCAGTCACATCTTGTGTCAATCTCTGACTTTTGTCTTCTATCAAATAACCCCCTATGGATGACATAGAGATGCAGGCCAGCAGACACTGCACCTTTATCCTTTTATGGTAGACTCCAAGGTGACAGGGAATGTTAAATGTGACATCACTGTGGATAGGTCAACAAAACTGATAAAAGAATGATGAGATAGTTGGCCCAGAAGTGTGTGCTGTGTTCCTAGCAGGACGTGGTAATCCTGGGATATTGGCAACACTGAAATTCCTTCCTAAGGGAACTAACCATTAATCCATAAGCCTCCCTTACATATCTGTGCCTTTTATATGAGTTTGGGTATCACTTCAGTATCCACAACTGAGAAGAACCTGTGCTTTTGTCAGAAAGGCTATTGCTGTTAAGAGCTACCTACTCACAGATAAAGGGATTATTTTATCATCATCATCAGTTCAACATTCAAAGCA
Organism: Meghimatium bilineatum; assembly: GCA_034231615.1. NCBI lineage: Eukaryota > Metazoa > Mollusca > Gastropoda > Stylommatophora > Philomycidae > Meghimatium > Meghimatium bilineatum. Next base: position 127,370,048 of record CM067298.1, on the reverse strand, counting down.
ATGAGATGTTGGTCATTCACATCGCATTGGTGACACTACTGAAAAAGTGTGGTCTAAAAATTCAGCAATAGTTAAAAAGCAAGTTCCATATAAAAAAAATAAAATTGGTAGCATATCCTATCCAGGACGTAGCTATCAACCCAGAATTTGTTGGCTGTGGTGATTTTCTAGGCGATATAAATACGTTCAGTAGGTTGCCATTGCTTTCTGAACGGTCCGGATGCACAATTGCCTGTGGTGAGGATCGAACTCGGTACCTTTGCCGTCACAGACGCGCTCTGTACCACTTCGCCACAGAGTATGTCCATATACACGATATATATTTTGTTTAAATCAGTTGATGAGAAATGGTTCAATACCCGATAGACACAGGCACAATACATCTAATTACCAGAGATAAGTTCACTGGTTCCGCCGAAGACGGATGTGTCGGGCCATTGGCGCAAATAAAACGGCGACACATTGCATTTCCATTTTCTGGACTACATCCTGCTGGAAATCTAGCAGGACCATGGTCCTGTTAGATCCAGTGGGAGTTTGAGAATGAACGCAGAAGAAAAAGTTCACTGGTAGCAGAACACTTCATGTGAGATTAATGTAGTTGACCCAAGCCTAAATCCCTAAAATTACCACCTACTAGGAGATTGCCACCCAGGGACATATTTTGACCTGTAAAAGTCCAAATGGGTGATAAACCGTCACAGCATAGAGTCAATACACATGCATCACCTGGCAACAGATAGGAAGGCTGTCACAGGCTAGGGAAGCCAACCCGAATTAGAAGAAAAATGTATGTGCTGGACCATTCGAAGTGCAAATAACACAGTTATGCTCCACAACGTGCTTCTCACTCCCTGACCGAAATCACACAAACTTTCATGTTGGTTATCAGAGCGAAAGCAGGAGAACTTTTATACATCTAATGTCACACAGCAGACCACAGAGAATAGGTTGTTATTCAAAGACCAAGCTGATTCTATTCCTGATCTTCATCAATAATCTAAAGAAAATCCTTCAGAAAACTATGGGGTAGAATGTATGCTGAAGACCTTGCACTGTTAAGTACAAAAGAATATGAAAGCACATCACAATTTCACATAAAGGATACCCAGAACAACTTGGACAAATGGTCCAAAGAAGGGGAGTATGTCAATAAACTCAACAACAAACAACATACACCATATTTTCACTATCAACATAACCCTAAAAGGTAAAATTCTTCATAAATGGAACTCCACTAGTGAAAGAAGACTAACTGTCTTATCTTGGAATATGAGCTATGTAAGATATGTCTGTATATAAGCTGTGTCTAAATCCTTGGTCCCGAAGAAAACTTACACAAGCTATGTTAGGAGTTCCTTAGAATATGGCAGTGGATCATAAGAACAGCTGAAAAAAACAAACTTCAGAAAGTTAAAAAGGTACACAATTTGGAGATGCAAATGTCATTGATGACAGGTACCATGAGATCTACCCCAATAATATAAATGCAGAGTTTGGTTTGTTTACATTCCCTACAAGAAAGAATAGATGTAAAAACTGTAACTCAATCTGCCAGATATCAGTCTCTGGAAACCACCCTCAAGCTGCAGAGTAAACAATCCCTGCTCAAAGGTCACCTAAAAAGAACCAGTTTTGTGAATGATGCTCACATACTTCGATGGAAATTACAGCTAAAAGATGTCCTCCTACAAAAAAAGGTAACCAATATAGTTCATGTCCCCCTTGGGCCCTAAAACCCAAGAAGACTAGAGACAAAAACTGATCTAAGTGTCCTATAACAAATAGTATTGAAGATGCTCCAAAATTACAAACCACAACTCTCATGGACAAGAGTATATACAGATGATTCAGCGGAGGAGGCAGTGAGAAATGCTGGTGGAAGCATATATATATTTGCACTCTTAAACTCGTCGCGATTAATGAGCGCCTGTCTCTTGTATGATTTTAGTCGATCCATAGTTTCTGTTTGTTTCGTGTCACATGTTTGTTGTCATTTTTGTATTTTCCTTGTCTGGTGTCATTTCGCCTCTTCCGGTCAATCCATACTACTCATATCAATGTGACTGTTGATGTTATTACTGTTCGCTTTCTGTTATATGTTTTCATTTTGTTTCAATTGTGTTTTGATAAAGACCCTTTGGTCAAAACGTTGATTTGTGTGTGTCATTATGTGTGTTATTCAGTATTAGGAAAACTTTATTACACTATTCCTGGATCTACCTGTTGGATTTAAGTTTTACGCAGTAAGTACAATTTATATAGAATGGTCAATGGAAACACACTTGAAAAATCAACAGACACAGGTGTTCATTCTACAAACTTCAAGGCAGAGTGTGAAACAAAGAAGCACCTCTTTTACTGCTGGGATCATCCCACCTGGAGGATGAAATGATAATGATCATTACAGATGTCAAATCTGCTTTGCAAGTCCTACAGAACTCAAACACATTCCAACTGACTGACTTAAAATCATTGCTATCTCAACTAAACAGAAACACTTACCAAGATGAAGTTTGACTTTGTTTATTTCGTCATCAATGTCTTGAATTTTATTCTTCATAGCTTTAATTTTGTTCAAAATACGCTGACCATTGTCCGGTAAAGATGTTAAGCATAGGGACCTAAAGCTTGACTGCAGAGAGACCAGAAAGTTGCACATGTACCATAATAACATCATACTATCATCTCTATGTAATCAAGATGTACCATAATAACATCATACTATCATCTCTATGTAATCAAGATGTACCATCAAAAACTCAGAAACATAGGAATCAACAATGAATGAAACTTAACCTTAAGCACGCCTTGGTTGAGTGCATTTGACAACTTTTTACACATCTCTTGTCAACGGCAGGTGAATGTATTCACCCCCTCCCCCAAAGCCCTATTGGTAGGTCCCCTGTAATCAATTTAAACCAGATTATTTGAAATCTTGCAAGTTATTCATTTAACTTTCATTTTCTGCAAGGTTCAGTGGCAATATTGTGTTAATGTCAGTGAAAAGTCAAAATTTTCGCAATCTGTCAACATCTTTAAAGTTGGTCATCTCCATGAAAGTGAATCGGGTTTCATAGACTTTAGTATTATCATATTTTCATTAAAATCATTATGGATTGTAATTTGGAAGATGAAATCTAAAGAGGCAAGTTATTAATTACAAAATAAGTTATTGAAAATACGTTAGACCACACAGTTTCATATATTTTGACTTTAAACATAAACTATTTTGGTACTATTGAGTTTTGGACTAAATCTAGCTTTAGAGAACAATTTTATGAAAAATGGACATAAATATTGCCAAATTAGCTGTGTATCCACTGTTGCCACTCCAGGAAATTTCTCCCAAAAAGTCTGAAAATGTGTATTATTTTGTTCCCATTTTTTGGGATTAAAATTGTTTGTTTTTTTAAATTAAAAAAACATCTTTACAACTTTCTCACACGTCTCGTATCACACAAACACAACGTACACCAATATATGCAGAATTCATATCTTATTATCATACAAAAATATTTAAATATCTCTAACAACAATAAAGTTATCATGTTTTCAAAACAGTCACCAAATGTTACACAACAATTCCAAAAAAGAATCCAGCTGCAGGAGAGAATATTACGTAATTGTAAACAATCGTGCTAAAGGTTAATTAAAATAATCATTAATCAAAAGAATCATTAATGTAAATTATCAAAAAACATAACATACAAAGTAATTCATTATTTATAAAAGAATAATCAATGACACTCAACTAAAAACAAATAAAATATTGAAAAAACTCAACTAAAAGTAATAACATTATTGATAAAACCACTAGAAAGAATAAACGTCACTAAAACCTAACTAAAGGCAAAAACGTCACTAAAACTCAACTAAAGTAAAAAACGTCACTAAAACTCAACTAAAGAAAAAAACATCACTAACACTTAACTCAACTAAAGATAAAAACATCACTAAAACTCAAGTAAAAACAAAAATCACTAAAACTAACTAAATACAAAAACTATTAAAAAAATCAACTAAAGACAATAGAACCACTAAAATTCAACTAACAGCAAATATATTATTGAGCATGAGAATGAAGATAGAGGGAATTATCTAAGCAGCACTTAATTGGTTGATAAATGGTACATCAACACATTTGGTAATACTCACAGACTCTCAAAGCATGCTGCACAAGATAGAAAAGTACATGCTGAGAAAGGAATCGTGGGACTTGCTGAATAACTCAATTGTCCAGTGCATTACTGCCCTGGTCATGATGGGGTCAGAGGAAACAAGAAAGCTGACTTATTGGCAGGAAATGCGGTGACAGACTGCAATACTGAGAAGAGATTAAGCAGATTTGATCATAGCGATAAAATAATAATTTCAAGATGAAGATCGTGTCAATGAGGCTGAGAACATACACATATAGAGAATGTCAGAAATGGGAGTATGTAGAGGAGAGGGAATGAAAGAAATTTTTTTTTAAATTCCCGAAGATTACGCAATCAACACTTGATCAAGACCCTGAGTCTACATATACTGGAATGGTTGCTGGAATTGAGAGCGGAGCACTTATGGGAGTGCTCCACGTGAAGTGATGCTAGTTTCTAATCAAGAAATTAATGAAAAAACTTGACTAAAAAAGCAAAAAAATTAGTGAAAAAAACTCGATTAAAAGCAAAAAAACCACTAAAACTCAACTAAAAACAAAATTAAATCTCAAGTAAAAACAACCATCAATATAACTATATAAAATCAACATACCTGAAACTTGCGCAGGTCATTAATGAGTTGTTCTTTTTGACAAATTAAACTTTTGAGACACTCAACGGTATAAGACACCTTTGGTTGTATGGATAAACTTTCTGCAGATGATTGCTTTGACACCACAGTTGCTGTGTTTTCTTGCAAATTTGCTTCTCCATCATTATAAATGTTAGTGGTCAAGCTTTCTTTAATGTCACCCTTTTGTGAATGGACAGGTTTCTTCAAACTCTCAGTAACCATTTTTGATGATAGTGTTTTACCAGAACATTCTTTACCTTTCTTAGCACTATCATCCACTAAGTCATGTCTGGAAGAGATGTTAGTCACAGAATTTCTTTCAAGTTCTGATAATTCCTCTTTGTGTGAAATCTTCAATTTCTCAAGTCCTCTTCTGGTCTCGCGACTGTCAACATCCAGATCCGACTCATCACTGCTATCTTCAGAATTTGAGGCAATGGCTGATTTCGCAGATGCCTGAGCTGACTTCTTTCCTGGTGGTTGTGGTGATTCCCTATACTGTCTGAATGATTTATTTACAATGCTGGCACTCATTTCTGAGACTGCAAATGCTGAATGAGGTTTTGATTTATTCAAACTGGCAAAACTGATCTCCATGGAATTTTCATCAGTTTTCTCATTTGATGAGATCTCTTTATCATTAGACTGAACATGCTCATTCATCCTCATTGACCTCTGTTCTGCATTGTTTGAATCCTTTGTCATTTTACCACTATTTTTTAAAGGTTTCTTCATAGAATCAACTTCAGCATGTTCATCTGTACTCTCATGATTTTTCTGTTTTTCTTTGAAATCTGACGTTACCAAGTTTTTGTCCTTCAAAACTTTTGCGGGTTTCTGAAAAAAAAACCCGGAAAATATGTTAAAAATAAAGTATCACAAAGAGAAAAAGGGTTCAAAAGGTATAGAGGACTGACTTAATTGTACTTGAGTTTCCCCACGTATTCCGTTCCTCCCAATACTACCACTCATAGCATGCAACTCTACAGATTCAAATAATCATCCCCAGGGATCTCAGAATAAACGTACATGTAAACAAGACAGGACAGAAGAAACATTTTAAAGATATGCTAAAGACATCACTGACTAACTTTAACATAGACACTAATTCATAGGAGAATCTTGTACATGACAGATCCAACAGGAACTGCAAGATGAGGAGTCATGCAACTACAGCACAGAACCTTGAACACAATGCTGCTTCACAAAAATGGTGTGAGAAGAAAGGCAACTGCTGCTAAATGTCTCACAAATTCCTCTCACACATTCTCAGTGTGGGATAAATCCTAGACATATATAGACCTCATTAGTGACAGTCAGACACACCAGCCATCATCATATTCATCATCCTGTAGTCGTAACCTTAGATAACAGTTACCATGTTGTTCCGACACGCCGACGTCGTCCTTGAACTCGTTACGGGCATGGTGTGGGTGGGCGGAACAACAAAAAAACCTGTCGCAAGGGCCAGAGTTGTGCCCTGATGTCGATTTCAGCAGGATTAGATTTGAGACACCATTGAGTCTGATGGCTGCTGGAACAGAGGGCGGGGTACTTATGGGAATACCTCATGTGCTGTGGGGCCAGTTTCTAATCAAGAATCATCTTCATCCCATTTGAGTGAAATGGTTATTGGTGACTCCAAGGGAGGCACAACGATGGTAGAAACACTCAAATGGAGACCGGAGCAGCTATGGATGTGTCCAGAGTGTACTGATTGCGATCTGTGACCAACTAACTGATGATAGGGAGTTGTGTAAATTATATTCAAACATTTATGTAACATTAGATCACTCATTTTAAATATATGAACAAATTAATTTTTAAATAAATGTAAGACATAAAGAACAAAGAAGATACAAGAAACTGAACATACTTTTGGAACTGTTACATATCCACACCACGATTCATCAGCATTTCTTCCAGGACATCGAAAGTATTGTCTGTTGATTATAAGAATTCAATGTAACTTGAAAAATAAACTGTTAAAAACTAATATCTGCAATCAGGAAGTGCCTCATATGTACCTAGTCCTTTCAGCAATCTGATAGCATCAGACCTCTTACATAGTAGCTCATGTGGTGATTATAAATTTTCCTACAATTTAATGTGGAGGTTTTAATATCCATTATTGGCTGGATAGGCTAATGAATCACTACCTTATATGGCAGTGGGTTAGAAGAATGATGGTCAATCGATGGATTTGTCCAGAGTGCAGTGATGATGATCCAACGATTAATTAACTAACTATCTGTTCTGCCAGTGGCTAGTGTTCAGCCAGTTTTTTTTTAATCACGGATGTCAACATCCTTTTGTATGTTTGTTAGTATATATGGCTAAACTTGCCGTACTCCCTTCTGTACTAGTCTATTTTGCCATTTCCAGGGTATGTTTAAATGGCCAGGGATCCATTGCATAACTATATATATTTTTGGGACTCTTCATTGATGGAGGTGAAACGTGTGCTTATGGACATATCCCAGTCTGTAAAAATGATAATTTAGATATCTTTCTAACATAACTGCAAACAATATGAATAGGCAGTTAAAAACATGACTGCATCAAACAAAATTTTTTTTTTAGAGATGACATGAGAATCATGCCAATGTTACACTCGAAATGGAGTCTAACAATACATAACATAAACTAATGTCTGCAAAGCAGAACACATTTTTAATAAAATGAAGAAATATGTTACCATGTGAGAAAGAGTACATAAGGAATTGTCAAACCAAACATATAGTGATTGACCAAACATATAGTGATGTACCAAAAATATAGTGATGAACCAAACATATGTGATGGATAATGAAATTCACAATCAGAACAAGAATATACTCAATATTTAAATATAGAAATGTAATATAAAAACTTGTGAAACTGTGATCAGACTACAGAAATATCATACACAGAGGGGTGTGACTGAACAAGAATGTTATGCAGGTAATCCGAGGGGACTGGTAAACCAAAGTAAAGTAGGTGTGTTCAGTCGCTACAATCTGAGGGATATATTGATGAGATCTGAGCACATGTGGACTTATGGTTCAATGTACAGTGCAGATTTTTCAACTAGCAAGAATAAAAATGCAAAAAACAATGTTTGTAAAAAAAATTACAAAATAATCGTTTAAAAATTATGCATTAAATGAAACTATTGATACAGACCATATACACAATAGTGCTTGAAAATGAAGGAATTGACATAACATTACAAATATTGATTTGGACATATTGTCTATTGTCTTTCCCCATGTGAATGATGGTTGGTCGTTTTCACACTTGCCATTAAGCGTAGGGGTGAAAGCCTCAGTTGTCATTCTAAAACCAGATGTGCCAACCTGATTTGACATAACATTACGCATTTATCAATAAAACCAGATTTGCAGTGTAGACATAACATTCAATCAATCAAGTGCCATGCCATGTAGGCGATCATGTTTCTCCACAACTCTTTGTCTCTTGTGTTGTCAATAAGCTCAGTTGGTGAGCTTCTACTGTGCCACAATACAAGCCCATCTAGTAACTTTTCTCTTTGTTGTCCCCTATCTCTTCTCCCTTTGATCTTTCCAGTGGTTATTAAGTGTTCAAGCTGTGTTCTTCTCAGCACATGCCCTAGAAACCTTGACTGTCTGTCTCTAATGTTTGATATGATTGATCTTTTTACGCCAGCATCAATGAGACATAACATTACAAAAATTGGACAAACTAAGAAAATTTCACTGTGGCATGTGGCAAAGTTGTTGAAGATGGAAAGTGATTATTCAAGATGGAGAGAATGTCATTATCAGTAACTCAATACTTCCTAGAAATTACCTCACCTCAGATCTTCTGGAGCACTCTTGACATTTACAAAGGACTGAAGTTCAATCAAGTATGTCTTGTGGACAGTACACTTAACAGGTGATAATCTGATGCAAATATTAAATGGTAATTACAATCTAACAAAATGCAAAAATTAAAGACAAAGTTATGATTATATCAGACAAAAAAGTAATCCTGGTAAAAAATATTGTAAATAGATCCTCTATTATAACACGTATATCAAATTAAATATCTTGGTAAATAGATATTTATCACCTGTTGTCTTTTGATGTGTTCCAATACTGGTATTGTTTAGGTTATCTGTCTGATATTATCATTTCTAATTAAGAGATAGAATTAGAAATGATGACATCAGACAGATAACCAAAATAATACAAGTATTGGAACATATCAAAGGACAATAGATCAAGTGATTTTCACACACTTCCATGCTACCAACAGACAGCATGCCACAGATGGCCAGGACAGATAGACATAACAGCTATAAACCATGTAAAAGATGGATCACAGAAATCAAAGAAGCCACAGGAACAAGCTTACAAATAATACACAGGACGGCCATTTCCAGAGAACTTTTCTACCCCTGATGCTGCAAGGCAAACAAGGGTCACAGCGTAAAGATAGATAGATAAATCCTCTATTAAAACCTGTATATCAATTTACATATCACAATGGCAACTTCTGCTATTATACATCAAGTCGGATATTTTGTCAGTCCAGACCAATTCGTTTTAATGGTATTTGACTTCTCCCTCATATGTTCTAAAACTCCTGCAGATTAGCAGAATATAGCCAAGTGGACAAAATGCACCGTCATTGTTTACAGCTTGACTGCAATATCTGCATATTTTGGCCAGACACACCCAGCATCAGCATGGCGTACGGGTCACTTTGACTCACCCCAATGAGTTGTGAATGCCAACCCCATCCTCAAAACTCTCTTAGTCACCTTTTACAACATTTGTGACAGAACAGTGCATTGCTATTCTTTGCTCCCTTTCTTGGCACTGACAACACACAGAATCATTCCTGGGGATTGAAACCAAAAAATTCTCCTTAACAAGAAAGCATGTGGTCATAATCATTACGTGTGTCTCCGCAATGAAGGTTAGCTGCAACAGAAAGTAAGTAACAGCTGATTCAACTAGCTATGATTGGCCGTATCACATCATTGTTTCTAATTGGTTGCTGAGCTCAATATTTTATGGCTACTTATGGAGATCTCAGTAGCTATGTCGTTAAACCATTTGCCATTTTAACACACCACGAGAAGAGCGGTAGTCTAGTTGATAGTGAGCTTGTTTCGTATTACTAGGTTACAGCGTTCAAGGATCGTAACCACGCCTGGACCTACCTTTACATGTGAATAAGAGGCTGCACGTTCTATACCTGGTCATGACATCTTGTTTACAAATGCATTTTTTGAAGGTTCTGGGATGAAATTATCAATTAAAACTTTACGTGCTATGAGTGATACTATCCACAGGTGGTATACCGTTTTGTTGAGAGGGACTGAGTGTATATGGGGACAGCTGATTAAAATCAAATTAATCCTCTTATCTTTTGAGCCTTATGGCTACTTTTGAACATTCATTGTCCATCTATGGTATTTGTTAACATAGAAAGAACATAAAATATGTAAATTATGTCACTCATGTGGCGAACGGGACTTCTAGTTCAGGGTGTCAAGAATATAGGGCTAATGTCTTCTAGTTCAGGGTGTCAAGAATATAGGTCTTCTAGTTCAGGGTCTCAAGAATATAGGGCTAATGTCTTCTAGTTCAGGGTGTCAAGAATATAGGGCTAATGTCTTCTAGTTCAGACATGTCTTAGAAAGATACTGAGGAAAGTTGGGGGATGTGTTGATAACTTGTCACCTGTGAAAAAGTCATTGTCACTGCATGCCTTGCCTCATTTCTTTACTTCTGTCGAATGGTCTCCATGGATGATGGAGAGATGCAGGTCAGTGAACTTTGTACCTTTGCCCTTTTGTGGCAAGACTCCTAGGTGGCAGGGAATGCTAGTTGTGCCTTCATTGCAGATTGGTCAACAGATCTGACGGAGGAATGGAACTAGTTGGTACAGAGGTATTAGTTGTACTCCTGGCAGGACGTGATGAATCTGGCATACTGCCAAACTGGAATTATTCCCTTCAGGGACTAAACATGCATCAAACACCCCCCCTTCTAACACAACCACACCTTTGAGACATCATCTGTTTGAGTACTCTCAGTTACTCATCTGAGGAGGACCCAAGCATTTGTCAGAAAGGCTATAGGCTGTTCAGAGCTATTCACTCACAGCGAAAGGGATTATCATCACCATCATCATTATGTAGACATAACAAAATATATATTACAAACACTCTCGTACATCACCACTAAATACAAAAATGACGCAACACATCCAAAAAACCTAGTAATATTCACAAACTCCTTGTCTGCTCTACAAGCCCTCGAAAACTTGAATGCAACCGCAGAGAAAACCATAAGCAACATAATTCAAGCTACAAACATACTTACATCCTATGGCATCAATACTACACTACAGTGGATGATACCAGGCCACACAGATATCAGCGGAAATGAAAGTGTTGATATACTGGAAAAAAAGGATGCAAGTATGCAACAACCAGGAATTTCTGTCAACCTTAGAACAGCTAAACAAAGTATCCACAAAAATAGATGGACTGAAGAGACACTGGCTTAAAAGGAAGAGTACTATATGCAGACATGTCCCAACCAAATTCATATGACAGTATAAATAGACTACACAGCAAAGATCAAACCACAATATTTAGAATGCAAACACATGTACAATTTAATAAACAACTACAAAGAATTACCACAGACCATACTGCAACAGACAAGAAGGAAAAAACAGAAAAACACCACCTTATTGAATGCCTGCACTACAAGACCTGCAAAAACAACTGTTACCACCAAACCCCTCCATCACTAACACCCTTTATACAGTTACAATACAGTTGAAGAAGACATGCCCCTATCACAGGAAAGAAAGAGTGAAAGATCACAACCCCGGGGATCAGATAAGTAAGTACAGGTTATTATATACATACATATATATATATTGTTATGTTTACTCTCAAATTCTCATTGGGACTATCTTGTTCAGGACAACAGCCCTACAAGACTTGCAGCAGGATGTTGTTCAGAAAATGAAAATGCATTGTATTGCCATTTTATTTGCGCCAATGATCCGACACACCCGACATCAGTGCAGTAACCAAAGCGTAAAGTGTTTCACAACTTTTACTGAATGCATTTAGTCACATTGATAGTATGCTAACCATACAACAGAACTGGTTCCTGTACTGTACACTGGATACCAACATGAAAGCTACTCATGAATACTTGACCATTTCGTTGCTGTAGGTATTACTATCCACATATTCACAGATGCTCAAGCAAAAAATATATTAACATTACAGATTGTGGAGACAATGGAAACATTGTACAAAAAGATATTGCAGGAAATGGGATCTATATGATGTGAATGTCTGTTCTGTAGAATACTTACTTTGCATGAACACTAAAAGGACAGTGTCCACAAATATAAAAACTAGCACCCTGTGTTGGACCTGGTTTAGTTCCAGTCTTCAGCAAACAGTAGGAATCTAGAAAATTAGAAATTTAACATTATCAATATTTTGACAAATTGTCTCAAACATTATCATAAACCAAAGACAGACCAGTTTTTCTCTTCAAATGCCTTTTTAATTGTCTGTCCCTAATGAATTAGTTTTCAAATCTATATTAAATGAAACTCCATCATCATTCCGTGTGTTGTCAAAGCCTGGAAGGAAAACAAAGAATAACAACACTGTTTACCTTCCATGAATGTTGTGAGAAGTGACTAAGGAGGTTTTGGAGTGGACTTAGCTGTTAAATTCCATATAGGATCAAAGTGACCAGAAGCAATGCTGAAGTTGGATGAGTCAGGTCTAAAGGTGCACATATCACAGTTAAGCTGTAAAACATGACACAACACATTCTGTTCTCTGGCCTACATCCTGCAGGAGTTTGAGAACAAATGTAAAAGAAATGCATATATTAGCAGTGTTTGAGATGGATAAGGGGGAAATACTCTCTTGCTTAATAACGCTTAAGGACATGGCAAATGAGGAAACACAAATACAGCAATTGAGAGAATTTGGGATACAAAATTACAGACTGCAAACTTGACAGGCAGAAGGATGAAAGTTTGTAACCAGTGAGTGGCTTCTGGTTCAAGATGACGATTTTGACAAGTTGTATTTCACATTTCTGGTTCAAGATGACGGTTTGACAAGTTGTATTTCACATTTCTGTGGATTCATGACAATTGTGATTTCGTTTTCTTGAATTAAAGCCTGTTGCTGAGGCCATCGTTAAAGGTACTATGTCTTGATGTGATGTTTAAGCTAAAATTATGGTTTAAAAGTGCTGTGAAAAGTGATAAAATTAATTTCAATATACATACGACAACCTTACCACAAAATGGCAAGTGTATTGTTGGGACAGAACAAATGAACTGTGACAAACCCGATCGGTCGTCATGGATGGAAAAAATTGTTACTATGTGTGACCTGTTTTACAACAAAGAGAGTCAGGAGTTCAGGACAACTAGCCGCAAGACTTGGCAATCATACAACCTAAATTTCTTAAAATTCATCAGGGGAGTATTACAAAAGGGAACAATATGGGTCCATGTATATACTATCAATTAGCAGCATGTGAAACAAACTTAAATTATTTCACACTGTCAATATTTGTGTTCTTTGGTTCACGCACATTTAGTGCGCTCAATGACATGACATGACATTATTTGCAGGTCTTGTTGCCAAAATTCAAAATGTCTAATAGTTGCTATGCGTGGAGATTAAAGCTTGCAATGATGTAACACAAAGAAAAGTTAACAGAAAGGCAGCTCATTACAAATTATATTAAATCATCATTTGACTATCAAGCGTGTTGTTTAAATTCACAGTTGGCTGACAGCACCATTGACAGCATTCAAGACAAAAGGAGCTGTCACCAGAGTATGTGCTCTGTGGCCGACATCTGTTCCGTCAGTGATAGGCTCAGGTTCACATTGAACAACATTGACTGGGACACTGAGCTTATACACGTTTGGTTTGCTGACGGAACAGCAAGCAGAGTATATATAGGAATGTCCCCAGTGCTGTGACACGTGTTTAGAAACAATACATAACCATTGAGTTATGGAAACTAACATGTTGTGGTATATAGACTATTTATTCCCTTAATAGAAAATATTGTGATATTGTCTGTTCTTTTCAATACATCAGTGTTACTGACTGGGAACTGTAACACATAAAGGGTCTACCAGATATTTTCTTTATAATCAGAATGTGGACGAACTTAGACATCTTGCACAGGATTATTGAAAATATTTTCATTTGCAAGTAAAATATTGCAACTGCAATGAGTTTATTGCATCCTTCTCAGTTAAATGCAAGTGCAACATCGATACAGTACCTATTGCACTAACAGAAAGGAATTAACCGGCAAAGTGACGTCATACAAAAATATTGCGTTCTTCGATGACCGGATAAAACTAACAAACAAATGCCATAAATTTATTTAAAACTGTGAACAGGAAGTGTGAGGTATTAGTCCTGCCACCTAACTCCAAGAATTCTATGTAGGCACTGCATGTGAAAGATGTTTAGTCATCTTTCCTAGTGCATATAAGTTGTCCATGTTTCACTGCTGTAGAGGAGGATACATAAAATTCGTGGTTAGGTGGCAGGACAAAGTCACTAACACTGATGCGTTGAAAAGACCAGGCAATGCCACAGTATTTCCTATGTTCAGTTTTCACAGACTCAGATCGCTAGGGCACACAAAGAGGATGGAAGATGGCAGAATACCAAATGATCTACTGTATAGAGTTATAGTTTAAGAAAAGATAAATCGGTCAACCTCTACCTCGGTACAAAGACGTGTGAAACGCAATATACATGATAGTGGCATTGATACAGAATCATTAGAACAGGATACCAACGATCGTGTTGCATGGAGGAGAAAGATCAGGAATGGTATAAAGACAAAGTGATAACAGTCCAAGGGTTGCACATCTAAGAAGACACACACTGTACATGATAGTACAAGCGGGACTGTGATTCCTTGTACATACTGTAGAAGACTCTTTGCTTTGTGGCTCAGATTGTTCTTGTGAGTCACATCCATCGTTGCCAAGGACCATAGATTATATTTCTTATAGCATAACAATACTATCTTCTTGAAAGATGGAAAGGTGCCTACTACATTCACTTCAATATCTGCTAGAGGAAACTGATTACTGTATTATTAAGACTATCATATCCTTTGCGTTTGCTAGTAGTATCAGCTCAATAATAGGTCTATTGTCAAAGATGGAAGTGGCATGTTGAATGGGAATATATTGTAGCTAAGCTGTAATTTATTGACAACCAAGACACATTCCATTGTCCGCACTACATCCTGCTAACTAGCAGGAGTTTAAGACTTAATCAAATACAGACAAATATGCCTATCTAATCTATTACCCATGTGGCAAGAGAAGCCTTGAAATCCTCACTAGAACCAATATCACAAGTATTCATGCTGACAAAATCCAACTAAGATGAGCTGGACATGTTGTGAACATGCCTTAATAATGCATCGCAAAACAGCTAATGTATATAGTGAGCTCCTAAAGAAAAAAACGACAGGCATAAACACTTCAAAGACTCTCGAAGTGTCTCTAAATAACTTCCATGTCGACATTGTTTCTATGTTAGAATTTGACTTCTCAGTCATCTCCTTAAACGCCATAGAGATGCAATAATAACACACGTCTGAAACCATTGTCATCGTTGCATAGATAGACAGTGATTAAATTAATTATAACTGATGGGGAGAATATATAATACATAGTAGTCTACTATGACGCTTGTTTTTGTGTTGCTTCCAACTAAATTTTCAGTTTTTAACTAACTCTACTCTAAACTGTAATTAGGTACTTGGACATCTGGGATTAGTGTATTTGGAAAATTTAGCTTAGGCTATAAATTTCTTGGGACATTTAGTGAAAATTAGTGACATCATTCAACATGTTTGCAATTTGATTTATTAACTTCTGTAACCATTTTTCTTTTTATATATGTACCTTTTAAGGATGCTTGACGTTGCTGAAAACAGTAGTTAATTTTTTTAAAACATCAACAATGTTTTAATTATGCAAATTGGCCGCTATTTTGAATATTAATTAGTTGTATATGCTTCTGAGAATTACAGCAATGTGATCAACAGATGAGTCTTGTCTTTGTGAATACAAAAATATATAGTTTCTATGGTATTTTATTATGTTTAATAGATATTTAATTTATTTTCATTATAATTATGCAAATTAGCAGTGTTCCTCTGAAAATTCCAGAAATGTGATCAACATAAACGACTTGTCTTCACAAACACAAAAATATTTTGTGTGTTGTATTAATGAAAATAACAAATATAATTCAGTAATTGTCAGCTCAGGCTGACACTGTGTCAGTGTGACACAAGTTTTGTTTATATTTTCCTATATGTTTCATGTAAATTATTTTGATGTCAAATTAATTCGAAAAAAATTCATAACTTTTTCAGGGTTGACCTACAGATTTTATTGAGGTATCGTTGAATTCAAATTTTTAAAGGCTATCCAACTATATTATTTGTAATTATATAGCATTATTTTGAAAATGTTGTCCAAGTACCTCTGATTGAATATGACTGACTTGAAGTTGAAGTAAAAAAAGGGTTCAAGTTCAAGGAGTGTTTAATTAAATCATTTTAATGAAAAACTTACTAGTGTGGTACGGGCAGCTAAACAGCTCCATTATTTATCATGGAAAACTCTAATTATTATTTTAGTGTATAAGTTCGAGATTCTTTCATAACCATCAATTTTCTACGGCGTAAACATTACAACTCCATTTTCAACGTTAACGACAATTTAAATTTTGAGTAACTTTACGGGAAATTTCAGAACAGTTGCCAACTCATTTTGTAAAAAAAGCACTATTGTCACATATAAAAAAAGCATTTTCAATAAGACATGGCTATTAAAAAAAAGCACTAACCCTTTTTTCATTATAATGTTGCAAAATGTAGCATTATAATTTATTAATATTAGAATTAATATTATTATAGATATGCGAAATCGGTCAGACAATATATTCTCATTTTCTGTAGGCCTAGATGATTTCTGGTGCAAACTAGTGTTGCAACTCTGCGGACAAAATGCACTTGCCTCGTGATAAAAATGCACACACAAAAATAATTTGAAAAAAAAACACACTTGCAGAAAAATGTTGCAAGATTTCTAATTATATTTCATCACTATTACTTAATATTTGAAATAGGTGTCTCCCCGATCTGCCAAATTCCAGTTTAGAAAAAAAAGTCTCCTTCAATTTCTGTAAAGATTCTATGTGTACATATGGGCCTAAATGTAGACCTACAGGCTGTAAAATGATGATGTTGATGGTTGAAACAAACTTCCATAAGCGTTCTGTGATCAATCTTTTTGAAGAACATCCGTAGTATATAATCCCAATTCACAACATCATTCAGTATACCATTCCATATTTAATATTATGTATTAGATCTGTTGATTATCCCTTCGCACATAGAATACGTCAATAAGTGCTAAGATATCCGCTTCAGTAAATATCTCAGGGTATAACGGATGATGGCTCCGGTTCTTTGTTCGTTTACTGCTCTTTTTGGAATCTTTGTCGGGGGTACTCTATAAACCACGATCATCTTCACTCCCAATTTGCACATTCTCGATATTGACTCATGCTCATTCATCTCAAAATCCTTTTATCGTGACCAGGTATACCTGGTGCGGAATGGAGTCGTGCGCCCTTAGATTGTCTGACAGTCTTCAAAGTAATAATAACACTCAGTAGAGAATGCAACGAATGGTGTCCGATAGTGGTGGAGTCGGAGGTACTCGCTCTAATCGGTGAAAATTCCAGAGAAGGTGATATGATTATATATACAGATGGGTCGGTTGAGAGACACATCAGAAGTGCCTGGGCCTTCACGGGTCAAATGTGTGGGGGGGGGGAGGGGAGGATCATCAGAGAGTAATGTGGTGCTTTCGCTCAGATCACAAACAGCATGACAATGGAGGTTTTGGCAGTAACCAAAACTTTGCAATGGGTCTGCTCCCAGACTATCAGCGAGCATGCCTGCATACTCAGTGACTCGATGAGCATGATTGTGAAAGTTCAGGCGGGATACATTCGGGAACAGTAGCTGGATGCAGTGAAGAATTCCTGTATGCGTAAAGTGACTTTCATTTTTGTGCCGGGACATGCGGGAGTTCTGGGTAATGAGAGAGCAGATAGGTTTTCCGCACACGCTGCTACTACGGATGTTGGTGGAGCGATGGATCGAGCAGACATTTTGAACGCCCTTTGGGAAAACGCACGAGCAAATGATTGTATAAGTGACGATGACTCTTGTTCCATGACTAGAATAAGGGAATTTGATTTGAAATGTGGTGTTGCTAGAACGGAGCGGTTTTGTGGGCAAAAAAGAATGATAAAGTGCTGCGTACTGGGATCGTCAGTCAATGTGTAATGGCGGCTACACTCAAGGAGAGATCTGAGCACCTATGGACTTGTCCGGAGTGCAATGACGATGATCCAACGACTAACTAACTAACTAACTAACTTTTATTGTGATGACGAACGAAGAGCAATGAGTAGAGGCCTATGTCTGCTCGGTCCATAGGCTAATTAGTCGGCCCGATTGTTTCCCTCCACTCCCTCGTGTCCGGGGACAAAGACAAGCGTGAGTTTTCGTAGTGATGTTCGCATTTTAGCTCTCTCTAAAGACCCCACCCATACCCTACATACAAAACCTGTTCAGACTTTCTAATCATATTCAGGGAGTCACTTAGTATGCACCATATTTAATATAACAACTATAACTTCACTGGAAGACATTCAGTTGTAGCTTGTGACAATAGTTAGTTGAAGATACTAGTACACACCTTCTAACCAAATGCAGTTCAGGATCTACAGACTTAAATTTTGTGTACATTCTATTATTTACACCTGTCACAGTGTATGCTGAAAAATTTTCAGCAAGATACTGGAGAGAAGAATGGGCCACGGCTCAACAACACACAAATGGGCATCCGGAAAAACAAAAGCTGTGCAGATGCAATCTTTGCCATCAAACAACTTTCATAAAGAGCGATAGAACATAACCTAGACTTATATTTCGCTTTAGTAGATCAAAAAAAAGTTTTTGACAGAGTGGATAGAGCACAACTATGGATAACACTACAGACATACGGAGTTCCTCAACATCTGATAAACCTATGTCAGAGCATATACGCCAATGGTCAATGCTCAGTAAGAACAAGTGCAGGTACATCCGATAAATTCTGAAGTAAAAAAATCTGAAGGATAACTTAAACGAACTACTATTTACAGATGACCAAGCACTAGTGGCATCATCAGAAGAAGAATTACAACGACAAATAGATAGATTACATCAAACATGCCATACCTTTAACATGAAGATAAATATAGAAAAGACCGAAGTAATGAAGATAGGAAGAACAGAAAGAAACACCAATATATATATTGAAAACAACAGACCTAACCAAGTGACAGAATTCACATACATATGAAGCAATATAGCAACTGGTGGCAAAAGCAGCAAAGAAATACACAATAGATGTAGTAAAGCATACAAAGCCTTAGGTCAAATGACACCAATCTTCAGAAACAAATACGTAGATTTTAAACACCAAAATAACACTAATCAAAACGACTATTATGCCAACACTGTGCTACCATACTAAACATGGACAACGACAACGCAAGACAAACGTAAACTTGTAACAGCTGAAATGGCATTCTTACGCAGAATCCTAGGAATATCGTTAAGAGACAGGGTGAGGAATGAGGACATCCAACAAAACACCGGCACCACCTCAATCTTAGAATACATCAAGAGACAACAGATCAAATGGTTTGCACACATCAGCAGATTACCATCAGACACCATACCACAGCAAGCTGTGCTACACATATATAGTGAAGGCAGACCTAGAGGCCGACCACGAAAACGATGGACCGCTGACATAAATGAGGCGACAAATTCCACAATATATTGAGCACACAAGAGGGCCTTCTCCAGAAAACTCTTCTACCCCTGACGCCGAAAGGCAACAAAGTGTTTAGCGAATAGATAGATGCAGTCAAAGTTTATGTGACTGCATTTACATTTCCCTCGGACATTGACCTTAGAGAAAAGTGGAGTAAATGTATCCCCCGAAAGGACTGGACATCGACTAAATCAATACTGCCGATGGTAACGATAGGGTAGAAACCAGAGCTCTCCAGTTTGAGCAATGTGATGCTACTGTGTACATTTCTTGCATGTTATTGAGACCTATAATCATACTCTTTATGGTGGTTGTTCTGCGAATCTGGTACCAATTTTAATGATTTTGGTGGCAATTTTCCCCCCCCATTCATGCTAGGTACATGTTTGACATAAGTCCATCGTTTTCTTCTTATTGTTGTAGAAACATATTGCTGTTTGATGTATTCTCTTGCTTGCTTGTTTGACTTGGATTTGTGTACAAAAAGGGCTCAAAAGACGTAGAGGATTGGGGTGCAAAGGGAACGCATTGCTCTCGGCGGACCCAGGGTAAGCAGATAACCAAGATCCGAAATGTACCTCCTCGCGGTGCACCCTGGAAAC